>OX371264.1:53358398-53958398 GCA_947311025.1 Lypha dubia
AAGTATGGACCTTTGGCTTTAATTTCCCATTGGTCCAAATGAGTGACAAACAAATGTTATAGAAAAATTCTCAAATACAATTGAGAAATCGGACTTACATAGTCTATAAGTATGGACCCTTGGCTTTAATTTCCCATTGGTCCTAATGAGTGACAAACAAATGTTATAGAAAAATTATCAAATACAATTTAGAAATCGGACTTACATAGTCTATAAGTATGGACCCTTGGCTTTAATTTCCCATTGGTCCAAATGAGTGACAAACAAATGTTATAGAAAAATTCTCAAATACAATTGAGAAATCGGACTTACATAGTCTATAAGTATGGACCCTTGGCTTTAATTTCCCATTGGTCCAAATGAGTGACAAACAAATGTTATAGAAAAATTCTCAAATACAATTGAGAAATCGGACGTACATAGTCTATAAGTATGGACCCTTGGCTTTAATTTCCCATTGGTCCAAATGAGTGACAAACAAATTTTATAGAAAAATTCTCAAATACAATTGAGAAATCGGACGTACATAGTCTATAAGTATGGATCCTTGGCTTTAATTTCCCATTGGTCCAAATGAGGGACAAACAAATTTTATAGAAAAATTCTCAAATACAATTGAGAAATCGGACGTACATAGTCTATAAGTATGGACCCTTGGCTTTAATTTCCCATTGGTCCAAATGAGTGACAAACAAATGTTATAGAAAAATTCTCAAATACAATTGAGAAATCGGACTTACATAGTCTATAAGTATGGACCCTTGGCTTTAATTTCCCATTGGTCCAAATGAGTGACAAACTAATGTTATAGAAAAATTCCCAAATACAATTGAGAAATCGGACTTACATAGTCTATAAGTATGGACCCTTGGCTTTAATTTCCCATTGGTCCAAACGAGTGACAAACAAATGTTATAGAAAATTTCTCAAATACAATTGAGAAATCGGACTTACATAGTCTATAAGTATGGACCCTTGGCTTTAATTTCCCATTGGTCCAAATGAGTGACAAACAAATGTTATAGAAAAATTCTCAAATACAATTGAGAAATCGGACTTACATAGTCTATAAGTATGGAACCTTTTCTTTAATTTCCCATTGGTCCAAATGAGTGACAAACAAATGTTATAGAAAAATTCTCAAATACAATTGAGAAATCGGACTTACATAGTCTATAAGTATGGACCCTTGGCTTTAATTTCCCATTGGTCCAAATGAGTGACAAACAAATGTTATAGAAAAATTCTCAAATACAATTGAGAAATCGGACGTACATAGTCTATAAGTATGGACCCTTGGCTTTAATTTCCCATTGGTCCAAATGAGTGACAAACAAATTTTATAGAAAATTTCTCAAATACAATTTAGAAATCGGACTTACATAGTCTATAAGTATGGACCCTTGGCTTTAATTTCCCATTGGTCCAAATGCGTGACAAACAAATGTTATAGAAAAATTCTCAAATACAATTGAGAAATCGGACTTACATAGTCTATAAGTATGGAACCTTTTCTTTAATTTCCCATTGGTCCAAATGAGTGACAAACAAATGTTATAGAAAAATTCTCAAATACAATTGAGAAATCGGACTTACATAGTCTATAAGTATGGACCCTTGGCTTTAATTTCCCATTGGGCAAAATGAGTGACAAACAAATGTTATAGAAAAATTCTCAAATACAATTGAGAAATCGGACTTACATAGTCTATAAGTATGGACCCTTGGCTTTAATTTCCCATTGGGCCAAATGAGTGACAAACAAATGTTATAGAAAAATTCTCAAATACAATTGAGAAATCGGACTTACATAGTCTATAAGTATGGACCCTTGGCTTTAATTTCCCATTGGTCCAAATGCGTGACAAACAAATGTTATAGAAAAATTCTCAAATACAATTGAGAAATCGGACTTACATAGTCTATAAGTATGGACCCTTGGCTTTAATTTCCCATTGGTCCAAATGCGTGACAAACAAATGTTATAGAAAAATTCTCAAATACAATTGAGAAATCGGACTTACATAGTCTATAAGTATGGAACCTTTTCTTTAATTTCCCATTGGTCCAAATGAGTGACAAACAAATGTTATAGAAAAATTCTCAAATACAATTGAGAAATCGGACTTACATAGTCTATAAGTATGGACCCTTGGCTTTAATTTCCCATTGGTCCAAATGCGTGACAAACAAATGTTATAGAAAAATTCTCAAATACAATTGAGAAATCGGACTTACATAGTCTATAAGTATGGAACCTTTTCTTTAATTTCCCATTGGTCCAAATGAGTGACAAACAAATGTTATAGAAAAATTCTCAAATACAATTGAGAAATCGGACTTACATAGTCTATAAGTATGGACCCTTGGCTTTAATTTCCCATTGGGCAAAATGAGTGACAAACAAATGTTATAGAAAAATTCTCAAATACAATTGAGAAATCGGACTTACATAGTCTATAAGTATGGACCCTTGGCTTTAATTTCCCATTGGGCCAAATGAGTGACAAACAAATGTTATAGAAAAATTCTCAAATACAATTGAGAAATCGGACTTACATAGTCTATAAGTATGGACCCTTGGCTTTAATTTCCCATTGGTCCAAATGCGTGACAAACAAATGTTATAGAAAAATTCTCAAATACAATTGAGAAATCGGACTTACATAGTCTATAAGTATGGACCCTTGGCTTTAATTTCCCATTGGTCCAAATGAGTGACAAACAAATGTTATAGAAAAATTCTCAAATACAATTGAGAAATCGGACGTACATAGTCTATAAGTATGGACCCTTGGCTTTAATTTCCCATTGGTCCAAATGAGTGACAAACAAATTTTATAGAAAATTTCTCAAATACAATTTAGAAATCGGACTTACATAGTCTATAAGTATGGACCCTTGGCTTTAATTTCCCATTGGTCCAAATGCGTGACAAACAAATGTTATAGAAAAATTCTCAAATACAATTGAGAAATCGGACTTACATAGTCTATAAGTATGGAACCTTTTCTTTAATTTCCCATTGGTCCAAATGAGTGACAAACAAATGTTATAGAAAAATTCTCAAATACAATTGAGAAATCGGACTTACATAGTCTATAAGTATGGACCCTTGGCTTTAATTTCCCATTGGGCAAAATGAGTGACAAACAAATGTTATAGAAAAATTCTCAAATACAATTGAGAAATCGGACTTACATAGTCTATAAGTATGGACCCTTGGCTTTAATTTCCCATTGGGCCAAATGAGTGACAAACAAATGTTATAGAAAAATTCTTAAATACAATTGAGAAATCGGACTTACATAGTCTATAAGTATGGACCCTTGGCTTTAATTTCCCATTGGGCAAAATGAGTGACAAACAAATGTTATAGAAAAATTCTCAAATACAATTTAGAAATCGGACTTACATAGTCTATAAGTATGGACCCTTGGCTTTAATTTCCCATTGGTCCAAATGAGTGACAAGCAAATGTTATAGAAAAATTCTCAAATACAATTTAGAAATCGGACTTACATAGTCTATAAGTATGGACCCTTGGCTTTAATTTCCCATTGGTCCAAATGCGTGACAAGCAAATGTTATAGAAAAATTCTCAAATACAATTGAGAAATCGGACTTACATAGTCTATAAGTATGGACCCTTGGCTTTAATTTCCCATTGGTCCAAATGAGTGACAAACAAATGTTATAGAAAAATTATCAAATACAATTGAGAAATCGGACTTACATAGTCTATAAGTATGGACCCTTGGCTTTAATTTCCCATTGGTCCAAATGCGTGACAAGCAAATGTTATAGAAAAATTCTCAAATACAATTGAGAAATCGGACTTACATAGTCTATAAGTATGGACCCTTGGCTTTAATTTCCCATTGGTCCAAATGCGTGACAAACAAATGTTATAGAAAAATTCTCAAATACAATTTAGAAATCGGACTTACATAGTCTATAAGTATGGACCCTTGGCTTTAATTTCCCATTGGTCCAAATGCGTGACAAACAAATGTTATAGAAAAATTATCAAATACAATTTAGAAATCGGACTTACATAGTCTATAAGTATGGACCCTTGGCTTTAATTTCCCATTGGTCCAAATGAGTGACAAACAAATGTTATAGAAAAATTATCAAATACAATTGAGAAATCGGACTTACATAGTCTATAAGTATGGACCCTTGGCTTTAATTTCCCATTGGTCCAAATGAGTGACAAACAAATGTTATAGAAAAATTATCAAATACAATTTAGAAATCGGACTTACATAGTCTATAAGTATGGACCCTTGGCTTTAATTTCCCATTGGTCCAAATGAGTGACAAACAAATGTTATAGAAAAATTATCAAATACAATTTAGAAATCGGACTTACATAGTCTATAAGTATGGACCCTTGGCTTTAATTTCCCATTGATCCAAATGAGTGACAAACAAATGTTATAGAAAAATTATCAAATACAATTGAGAAATCGGACTTACATAGTCTATAAGTATGGACCCTTGGCTTTAATTTCCCATTGGTCCAAATGAGTGACAAACAAATGTTATAGAAAAATTATCAAATACAATTTAGAAATCGGACTTACATAGTCTATAAGTATGGACCCTTGGCTTTAATTTCCCATTGGTCCAAATGAGTGACAAACAAATGTTATAGAAAAATTATCAAATACAATTGAGAAATCGGACTTACATAGTCTATAAGTATGGACCCTTGGCTTTAATTTCCCATTGGTCCAAATGAGTGACAAACAAATGTTATAGAAAAATTATCAAATACAATTTAGAAATCGGACTTACATAGTCTATAAGTATGGACCCTTGGCTTTAATTTCCCATTGGGCCAAATGAGTGACAAACAAATGTTATAGAAAAATTATCAAATACAATTGAGAAATCGGACTTACATAGTCTATAAGTATGGACCCTTGGCTTTAATTTCCCATTGGTCCAAATGCGTGACAAACAAATGTTATAGAAAAATTCTCAAATACAATTGAGAAATCGGACTTACATAGTCTATAAGTATGGACCCTTGGCTTTAATTTCCCATTGGTCCAAATGCGTGACAAACAAATGTTATAGAAAAATTCTCAAATACAATTGAGAAATCGGACTTACATAGTCTATAAGTATGGAACCTTTTCTTTAATTTCCCATTGGTCCAAATGAGTGACAAACAAATGTTATAGAAAAATTCTCAAATACAATTGAGAAATCGGACTTACATAGTCTATAAGTATGGACCCTTGGCTTT
This sequence comes from Lypha dubia, assembly GCA_947311025.1. Lineage (NCBI taxonomy): Eukaryota > Metazoa > Arthropoda > Insecta > Diptera > Tachinidae > Lypha > Lypha dubia. The sequence goes on from OX371264.1 coordinate 53,363,662, forward strand.
AATTTCCCATTGGTCCAAATGCGTGACAAACAAATGTTATAGAAAAATTCTCAAATACAATTGAGAAATCGGACTTACATAGTCTATAAGTATGGAACCTTTTCTTTAATTTCCCATTGGTCCAAATGAGTGACAAACAAATGTTATAGAAAAATTCTCAAATACAATTGAGAAATCGGACTTACATAGTCTATAAGTATGGACCCTTGGCTTTAATTTCCCATTGGGCAAAATGAGTGACAAACAAATGTTATAGAAAAATTCTCAAATACAATTGAGAAATCGGACTTACATAGTCTATAAGTATGGACCCTTGGCTTTAATTTCCCATTGGGCCAAATGAGTGACAAACAAATGTTATAGAAAAATTCTCAAATACAATTGAGAAATCGGACTTACATAGTCTATAAGTATGGACCCTTGGCTTTAATTTCCCATTGGTCCAAATGCGTGACAAACAAATGTTATAGAAAAATTCTCAAATACAATTGAGAAATCGGACTTACATAGTCTATAAGTATGGACCCTTGGCTTTAATTTCCCATTGGTCCAAATGAGTGACAAACAAATGTTATAGAAAAATTCTCAAATACAATTGAGAAATCGGACGTACATAGTCTATAAGTATGGACCCTTGGCTTTAATTTCCCATTGGTCCAAATGAGTGACAAACAAATTTTATAGAAAATTTCTCAAATACAATTTAGAAATCGGACTTACATAGTCTATAAGTATGGACCCTTGGCTTTAATTTCCCATTGGTCCAAATGAGTGACAAACAAATGTTATAGAAAAATTATCAAATACAATTTAGAAATCGGACTTACATAGTCTATAAGTATGGACCCTTGGCTTTAATTTCCCATTGGTCCAAATGAGTGACAAACAAATGTTATAGAAAAATTATCAAATACAATTGAGAAATCGGACTTACATAGTCTATAAGTATGGACCCTTGGCTTTAATTTCCCATTGGTCCAAATGAGTGACAAACAAATGTTATAGAAAAATTATCAAATACAATTTAGAAATCGGACTTACATAGTCTATAAGTATGGACCCTTGGCTTTAATTTCCCATTGGTCCAAATGAGTGACAAACAAATGTTATAGAAAAATTATCAAATACAATTTAGAAATCGGACTTACATAGTCTATAAGTATGGACCCTTGGCTTTAATTTCCCATTGGTCCAAATGAGTGACAAACAAATGTTATAGAAAAATTATCAAATACAATTTAGAAATCGGACTTACATAGTCTATAAGTATGGACCCTTGGCTTTAATTTCCCATTGGTCCAAATGAGTGACAAACAAATGTTATAGAAAAATTATCAAATACAATTGAGAAATCGGACTTACATAGTCTATAAGTATGGACCCTTGGCTTTAATTTCCCATTGGTCCAAATGAGTGACAAACAAATGTTATAGAAAAATTATCAAATACAATTTAGAAATCGGACTTACATAGTCTATAAGTATGGACCCTTGGCTTTAATTTCCCATTGGTCCAAATGAGTGACAAACAAATGTTATAGAAAAATTCTCAAATACAATTGAGAAATCGGACTTACATAGTCTATAAGTATGGACCTTTGGCTTTAATTTCCCATTGGTCCAAATGAGTGACAAACAAATGTTATAGAAAAATTATCAAATACAATTGAGAAATCGGACTTACATAGTCTATAAGTATGGACCCTTGGCTTTAATTTCCCATTGGTCCAAATGAGTGACAAACAAATGTTATAGAAAAATTATCAAATACAATTTAGAAATCGGACTTACATAGTCTATAAGTATGGACCCTTGGCTTTAATTTCCCATTGGTCCAAATGAGTGATAAACAAATGTTATAGAAAAATTATCAAATACAATTGAGAAATCGGACTTACATAGTCTATAAGTATGGACCCTTGGCTTTAATTTCCCATTGGTCCAAATGAGTGACAAACAAATGTTATAGAAAAATTCTCAAATACAATTGAGAAATCGGACGTACATAGTCTATAAGTATGGACCCTTGGCTTTAAAATCCCATTGGTCCAAATGAGGGACAAACAAATTTTATAGAAAAATTCTCAAATACAATTGAGAAATCGGACGTACATAGTCTATAAGTATGGACCCTTGGCTTTAATTTCCCATTGGTCCAAATGAGTGACAAACAAATTTTATAGAAAAATTCTCAAATACAATTGAGAAATCGGACGTACATAGTCTATAAGTATGGACCCTTGGATTTAATTTCCCATTGGTCCAAATGAGTGACAAACAAATGTTATAGAAAAATTATCAAATACAATTGAGAAATCGGACGTACATAGTCTATAAGTATGGACCCTTGGCTTTAATTTCCCATTGGTCCAAATGAGGGACAAACAAATTTTATAGAAAAATTCTCAAATACAATTGAGAAATCGGACGTACATAGTCTATAAGTATGGACCCTTGGCTTTAATTTCCCATTGGTCCAAATGAGTGACAAACAAATTTTATAGAAAAATTCTCAAATACAATTGAGAAATCGGACGTACATAGTCTATAAGTATGGACCCTTGGATTTAATTTCCCATTGGTCCAAATGAGTGACAAACAAATGTTATAGAAAAATTCTCAAATACAATTGAGAAATCGGACGTACATAGTCTATAAGTATGGACCCTTGGCTTTAATTTCCCATTGGTCCTAATGAGTGACAAGCAAATGTTATAGAAAAATTCTCAAATACAATTGAGAAATCGGACGTACATAGTCTATAAGTATGGACCCTTGGATTTAATTTCCCATTGGTCCAAATGAGTGACAAACAAATATTATAGAAAAATTCTCAAATACAATTGAGAAATCGGACGTACATAGTCTATAAGTATGGACCCTTGGCTTTAATTTCCCATTGGTCCAAATGAGTGACAAACAAATGTTATAGAAAAATTCTCAAATACAATTGAGAAATCGGACTTACATAGTCTATAAGTATGGATCCTTGGCTTTAATTTCCCATTGGTCCAAATGAGTGACAAACAAATGTTATAGAAAAATTCTCAAATACAATTGAGAAATCGGACGTACATAGTCTATAAGTATGGACCCTTGGCTTTAATTTCCCATTGGTCCAAATGAGTGACAAACAAATTTTATAGAAAAATTCTCAAATACAATTGAGAAATCGGACGTACATAGTCTATAAGTATGGACCCTTGGCTTTAATTCCCCATTGGTCCAAATGAGTGACAAACAAATGTTATAGAAAAATTCTCAAATACAATTGAGAAATCGGACGTACATAGTCTATAAGTATGGACCCTTGGCTTTAATTTCCCATTGGTCCAAATGAGTGACAAACAAATTTTATAGAAAAATTCTCAAATACAATTGAGAAATCGGACGTACATAGTCTATAAGTATGGACCCTTGGCTTTAATTTCCCATTGGTCCAAATGAGTGACAAACATAAATGAGCCCACAAATAGGCAAATTCCCGTAGAGCTGAACAAAATTTACACAATTTTAATCTTGAAAATTTTATAGAAAAATTTTAAAATTTAAAATTTAAAAATTATAATAAATATACATATATTTTCTTTGTTTTTTATGCAACACGTAATATTTTCATACAAATATCACTTTTATTTTAAATTAAAGCGTTTCAAAAAATTTCCTTAAGAAGCGATTCATTTATTATTATGCATTTCAAATAAAAATAGATTCTACATTTTATGAATGAGTTTTGAATTTATCTACATTTCTAAATTATAATAATATATAATGCAATTAAGTAACCTCATAGTCATCATCAACATCAGCATCATCATCATAAGCATCACCATCATCATCATCACCATTATCATTGAGCTTGAGAGTGGGAATCATAAAGAAACATATAATTGCAAGTAATAAAATTTATTACTGTCTAACTCATTTATATTCAAATACTCGTACAGTTTTGCATAAAATATTATTAAAACGAGTTACATTCACAACACTTCGCAGAAGTAGAGAAGAAACTGACTGATAGACAGACAAATAAACCCCGTGTGACAAATTGACCGACCGACTATAAATTAATCAAAGAAAAAAATTTGAATTCCACTTCAATGCAATTTTAATACATTTATGCAATCCAATCTAAAGAAAAATAATGTAACTCCTTCTTGTAATTAAACAAATTGTTTGCAATCGTTATCAACATTAAAATGATTTAAAACACATTTTACGAGTTTCTTTACAAGATTTATGTTGATTGTAGAAAATCGATTCGATGCAGTGATAAATATTAATTTATTGAAAGAAAAAAAAATATATATAAAAAAGCTGAAAGCCAATTAAAGTAAAATAAAACTGTTCAACATTTGCAAAATACTAAGAAAAACTCATTTATTTGCAATAATTTCTAAAAGTCATGCTGTCATTATGTATTTCTTTTTCGTCCTTCACGAACACCAAAACAAATATAGGAAAATAAGTTTTCAACAATTCTGGCAATAGAAAGAAACCGACTTCAATACAAAAATCCAACGGATGAGAAAATCCCTTAAATATCTCGACAAAGTGACTTATGCCACTTTCAAAATAAACGACTCATATAAGACTTTTAAGTGATTGTTACGAAATATAATTTTCGTTTGTTTTTTAAGAAGATTATTATCTTGTAACGAAGATAAAGGGCTTCCTTTTTTTAAATAAAAATTATAATAAATTAATATATTTTTGTACATTTTATGTACTATTTTAAACTTTTTGTATGATATTTTTTTTTTTTTTTGTAAAATGTATATGCAAATTACTCGAAAAACATTCACTTGAATTTATCGAATACAATACGAATATGCGAATAGTCGAATAATCGAATACATAAATCATCTTTTGGTAAATACACAATTATAAATAGTCTCTTATGTATAAGAGAGAGGGAGACAGAGAGCATCGAAGTGAAATTTTATCTTCCATTCGCTAATTATTATTTGCGTCAACTACATATAAATGGAAGACCAACTTCAACGTGCTTAAAAATAAGTTGAGCGATCTCTCTGTCTTCTTTTTGTGCAGCCTCGAAAGAGCTTCAAAACGTGCATCTCGAAAGCACGAAATTTTGTTACTGCTTTTAGATATATAATAATTTTTTTACTGAGACCGTTGAAATGTCCGCCACAGCTTTTTTGGGTGAAGAGCATGTCCAATTTTCCAATACTCTGGCGCATTCATCAGAATGAATTTTACCGATGGCATGGCTTCTATTGGCTTTGTGGATCGCTGTGGTTTGTGGTTTATTTGCTTACACCTTCAGTTCCTGCGTCAGTTGAATTTTTGTACGTGTGCAGGCTCGAGTCAGGTAGGACGATTATAGCGACCGTAAATTGAACGAAGGACGCGGTACGCTGCCCTAAGAGAACCTTCATTTTCTCTAAGTTCTGGCACCTGCACTGCATAAGTAGGGGTCATCCCTTGACAACTAATTTGACAGACGTGGCTTCAGCGAGATAGCCGTTATCAACTGTCAAGGTTCGGAAGTCCCTGTTGGAAGACCCGCTCAAAGTTTTTTTATATGTATATTGATGACAAATATGTTTTTATTTTTGGCAGGAGTGACGAAAAATATGGATAAAAAGTTGATTAAGATGACTATTTATTACTCCTAGAAGTGAATCTTTTTTTTTCTTTTAAGTCTTTACTTCTGACGTGTTCTGGCAGATTTTCGGTGTTTTAAATTCTTTCCCCTTAAACAATTTTATTTCAACGTAATGGTAAATCAAACTAAATATGCACATTTAAATGTACACTTATTGTACCTTATTTTTTTTTTGTAAATTTGATCTCACTTACAACATCCTTGGATATACTCTCTTATTTAGCTAAAACCTAAATTAAACTTTTACTTTTCGAAAATTTCTGTAAGAACTTTGTTAAAATATTCTATGCCATCTTATGACTCTTAAGTTTGTTAATTTTTTTTATTTTTTGCAAAGAAACCTGACCAAAATAAAAACATAAAAATATATTCGTAAAGTTTATTACCGCAACAAAGCTATTGAGGAACAAATAACACACAAACTTGCAACACAATAAAACCAGCCAAACAAATAACAGCAGAAGTAGCAAAAGCAACAACATAAGAAACAACTCAAAAACAATATAGATGAGGAAAAAGTTTTTCCACACTTTAAATGAAAATATAAAGAGATCCTTTTTTGTGTGTTTATAGAACAACAACAAACTCAATCTTTTTGGGCAACTTTTACCTGACTAAACAAGCGACTAGTCCTCATATTCCATTATTTGGTGTTTTCTTTTTATTCTCTTTTAAAGTCGTTCATATTTTTTTTCATTTCTCCGATGTTTTTAAAGTACATGTGGTGTGTGAAGAAAAGATTTTCATTTTACAGCCGTTTTTTTTTCCTTTTTTCAGTTCAGTACGAGTTTTCAGTTATTTTTTTTTTCTTGTTGTTGTCCACACTTCACTTAACGTATTACATGAGACAAATGCTTTTGCAATAAGGTCACGTTGGCAACAGAGAAAACGTTAAGAACAATTTTTATGTGTGTGAAAAATAAAGTGAAAATAAAAGTAAATGATAAACATGTTTTGTTGGTCATGTAACCAAAAAATGAGAAAAGAAAAAAAAATAATAAAAAAATTAAAACAAAAAACGAAAAACAATAAAACCACACATTCATTTCAGAATGCAGTACTAAAGACAGGCACTATGGGCAATTTGCATATGTCATTTGCTTAGATAAAGATCTAAATGAAATGAAAAAACAGCTTTACACTAACATGACTTTCTAATTTTATTCACATGATAGAGTCGTGTTATAAAGGGGTTTTCACGTAAAAGTGTAAAACTTTTGTGGTTTCAGTTTTTGCAATTTATATCCGAGCTAAGCATATTACATTGCTCCCATAGTGCAAGATCATAAACAGTAATATTACAAATGCTTTCAAATTCGACTCGTGTAACATACTAAGCATCAATAGAAGAAAATGAAAATCTACTTTACTTGTGCTTGTAATATATACAGCACAAGTAATATAAACACGCACACACAATCAAAATATTTTACATACATAAACATTAGGAGAGAACCAAACATATGAATTATTCTTATATTAAGGGGAAGACTTTTATTTTAATTAACTAATGCAATTTTCAGATATAATGGAACATTGTGAGAAACCTCATGCACGAAAGGCTACAGATTAGTGTTCTTACATTAACACACTGTAGAACACTACTTATTCAATAATATAGAAGCAACTAAAAATAAACCAAATACCGAAAAAAAAAAATGTAAATGTCATAAAGGATTTTACATATATGTATATAAAATTTCTTGATGTTAAAATGTGTATTTAATTTTTTGTGAAATGTTGCACGGGGCCCAAAAGAATAAGAACCATTTTTATAGCTGTATGCGTCCGTCCTCTTGGCTTTCAGTTACAGGCTTCAATCTCGAAATCCTTAAGAACAATTGACCGGAAACTTTAACATAATATAAAGAAATATGGCCACTACAACAAGAATTGGATGAAACTTTTTCAAGATTTATAATTAATCAATTAATTAATTAATCAATTAATTAATTGTTTATGATTCGTAGATTCTTTCAAAAAGGAATCATTCCATTACAGCTTCTACTGAGCTATTTTTGACAATTGTAAATTTATTTCACACAAACAATAAGCCTGTTGTTTTTTTTTATTTTTTATGTTGCTGCCGAGATGCATGTACTTGATATTGATATACTTTGGGCTAGATCGAAAAAAAACTATAGAGCGTGAATACCAATTACAAAAACAAACTACAAAACAAAAAACTTTAATCAAATCAAAGAAATAAATAGCGCGATATCGAAAAAAAAATATAAATGTTTCGTTAGAGCGACAAAATCGTCAGAATGAAAATAAACTGCTAAAACGAGAGAAACTCAACAACGAATAGCAATAAAATATATCGGTAGAACGAACAAACAATTTTTAGAGCGATTAAAATACTACAAAAAAATCCTGGGTTAGAGGAATGAAGTGACAAAAAAATGGTCCCTTTTTACTTTTGGTACCTTTTCTCTTCAGAAATGCTTCTAATAGAATTGTATTAAATTCGGTACATAGATTGCATGTGATCCAGATTAAATAAGGTTTATTTTTAAGGGGTAAAATTGGGACAACTTTGTACTTTTGCTACTATTTTGTTTTTTTACAAATTTTTTTTACATTTACATACAGTTAGCATTGTGGGAAGAAAATTTGGTACTTTTGGTAAGTAGCCCTTTGTATCTTCGATAAATTTGATTGGATTTAAGTTAACATTTAACGTGAAAAAAGTCACGAGTAAAAGCTGATATGGTCTTAAGTGAAAGATTTACATTTATACGAGTTTTGTAAAAATATTTTTTTTTTCTTAAAAAAAAATCAAATTGAAGCCCTCCTTATAATTTTAACAAAGCAAAAATAACGAAAAATAAACATTTATGGCCAACAATATAAAATAAAATATAATACAATGCGCGTTAAAATCAAAAGGGAATAATTACTGTCGTAACGTTAATGATTTATAATATTGTCAGCTTCAGTAAAAATACTGTAATAACAATTGCAAGGCACAGCAACAAAGAAGTGAGTAATAAAAAAAATGAACTTTGATAAATAAAAAATAAAAACTTCCAACTGAAAAACCTTGACATATCTGTGCATTTTGTAATCACAAACTACAAGTAAAACTTAAGAAAAAGTGAAAACTTTATCGATTTCTTGACAACGATGAAATATTTTTCCTAAAAACAAAAAAAAAAAAAAAAACACACACACTAAACCAATTACATTTAATTCAAGGCAAAAACAGAAAAAAGATCAACAGCGAAATAAACTGTCGAATAGAATGTAACTTTTGTAAACACGACCCCTTAAAAAATAAAAGAAAAAGGCATGGTGTTTTTTGCATTTGTATTTTGAAGTTTAAATTTAATTTTTACTCTCTCGTTGAGAAGGTCACGAACGAACATTTTTGGGGGTGGCCAAACCAAGAAAAAAACAGCTAAAGGATTCGAAATTGTTAAGCGATAAAAAAGAGAACTTTGTCTTGTTAACTTTTATTATTTTCTTCAAGTTAAGTGATTTTTTTTTTGCTGGAATTTATTTAAAAATTTCGGTTATATTTTTTTCGTTTAACATTCTGGTCACCTTTGTCATTTATAAATTTAAAGTTGGCACTGCAGGTGCCATTATATTTTTGTGATATTTTATTCCATGATATTTCGTTGTTGCATTTCTACTCCTACATTTTTCGACGTGATACAATTTTTATATCAAAATAATATTGTGTTCTTCGAATACATGTTTCCTTTCAAGGTGTGGTGCTAAAGTGCCATTAGAAGGAGATGTTATTGTTTTTTTTCGTTTTCTTCTACTATTTCGTGCAAAATATTTTCTAAAAGTTTAATTTAAAATATAAAAAAAAATTTCATGTAATTTAAAAATTTAATTTAAATGTGGTCTTTAAAGTGTTATATTCAATGCTAAAAGACTGGCATTTTTAACTGACTTCCAAATAAGAAGGAGGGGCATCAATTCGTTTAGAAATTTTAAAAATGTTTGAACCTCCAAAATTCTTAACAATAATGAAAATTATTTTTTCGTTGAAAAGATTTTTCTTTCGAAAAAAATATAGTTTATCGCATAAGTCTCCTATATTTTGATCAATTTGGAATATTGTTTTTCTTAGATCGAGCTTGCATGCAGTTTGGCTGGCCCCATAAAATTTTTGGTTTAAAATCAGGGGGAAATTAATTTTTACACTCTTCCATTTATACATTGAAAAAGACATTTAATAAATTTTTTTAAACACAATTTAAAAGAATTTCTAAATTTAAATTTAGTTATGAATTTTCCAAAATTTAAAGAATCAGTTTTGTTTAAACTATTTTTAGTTTAAGACTTACTAGTTTCAAAAAATAGATTTTGTTAATTTATGAATTTAGTATTTATGTGAACTGAAAGGTAGTTGGTGGTGGCAAGGTGTAGAGTCCCAATAGACTTTGAGTTTTATTAGAAGGTTTTCAACGCCCCTCATTCTAGACAAAACGTGCAAAAGTTGGTAAGAAGCATCCCCTTCGTGATAAGTGGTTAGCAAGTTCAACAACTACATAGCAAGAAAATGATCCACTACACAAGTACATGAAAACTTTGTTTCTAGTCATGGCAGCTGATGACCCATAAAAATTTTGACTAATTTTTAATAAATGTTTTCTAATAATTATAAAAAATTACCTTTTTTTATTTCCTAACAAAATAATTTTTGCAAAATTTCTGTAAAAACGGCTTTAGCTCTACACGACAACCATGTTAAATTTAAATTAAGTGAAACTATCTAAATTAACTAAAATAATACCGATAACTCCCATTTGTTGCCAATGTAATACTACAAATGTTTAAAATTTCCATTTAATTTGTGCTCCATCCCATTGTGCATGATCCAGTCAAATTATCTGTTTCAAAACAAAAAGAAAGAAAAATAAACACAACAAATTTTTATTTTAATAGAGTTTTTTAAACGAATTATCAAACCCCTCGACAGACAATCTTTTCGATATCGACAAAAGCAATAATAAAATTTAACCTCTTAACCTTGTCACGTAATTTTCATAATTTTCTGTGTAACTGTCCTGTAAGATAAAAATACACCAACTCAAAGCATAAAAATTTATTTGCATTAAGTTATTTATTTATATCTTTAACTCTCAAACAGACATACGCAGCTTTTACGACATTTAAATTTTTTCTCCTTCTATTTCATATTTTGTTTCTTTCTAACAATTTCGTTTTGTTTTGTTTTTTTTACAACATCATCAAGAATTGTTAAAGTATCAAATTTTGATGGTGCATACTTTATATTTTTTTATTGACTTTCAATCTCATACAGCCTGTGCATGCAGAGAGAGAGAGAGAGAGAGAGAAAAACCTATAGAATCCTTTTAAAAACCAATATTATTTTGTTGGCAAGTAAAATCCCTCAGATGTCATAAGAAATTTGTTGTTTCTTTTATGATAATTGCATTTTAAAACACAATAGAATATAGAAAACAAAAAAAAAAAAAAAACATATTGTAAATAAGTGCATAAAGAAAAGCAACAAATAAAATTATAATGAAATTGATGTGTGTGTGTGAAGATATATACGTTTTTTCTAAATATCGCATGCGACATTATTTTTGTATGATTCCCTGATGTCGATGGCTTTGGACACAGTGGACAAAACCTCAACTTCTTCAAAAGGAAAACTTACAAACACAGTTTCATATCCTCATGGCTTATCTTCATTTTCCATCCGCTTTGATTTCCTGAGGTCCAAGGGTCTGTACACAGGGGTTATATTTTTAGAAAAAGTAAGAAATTGCATATAGTTTATTTAATTCGACTTCACCACACACATTAAATTGTTATTGTTGTAATTTGTAGAACACATTTTTATATTCTTCGGTTTAATATTTGCTTTAAAATAGAAAAATATTTAGAAAGATTAAAATCACATTTAAAGATTTTTATCAAAAAAAAAAAAAAAAAAAAAAAAAAATACTTTTAATACTTTTACCTCTGCTCTGGCTACAAAACAAAAAAAAAAAAAAACTACAACAACTAAAGCAAGACAATGTCTGCTAAAATATCAATCACGATAAAATATAAAATATTTGTTCGTTTCATGATTTTTTTCAAGGAAAAATAATATTGATTTATATGGTATACGTTGTAAACATAAATAATAAGAGAATGTATTAAAAAAATTAATATATTTAAATTAATAAAAAATATATATTTATTTTAATAAAAAAAATAATCAGAAGAAGAATATAGAAAGCCTTATCAAGGGAGCGGGAAAGATATTAATCGCCAAGGCAGGTCAAAAATGTTTGGCCTTTGTTTTTTCGCTATTAAATGTAAGTTTTAAAATCAAAATTTATTTAATTTTTTTCATTCTCACTTCTCTTCCCCCCTTCTATCAAAAACATACATAAACCTAAATCCGCACCCGTTGTCAATTAAAGTAAAATTTAATGTTTTTCTAACACTTATCCATCTTCCTTATAAAGGGTTTTTTTAAATAGAGTGTCACAAATTTAAGTTGGCATCACTGCTTTATTTAAGCACCTATTTAACAGCTGACAGCTGATTTTTTTTTAGTTCATTATGAATCGACATACACCAGAGCAATGCGTAAAAATTTTTGAAATTTTTCATAAAAATAATTGTTCTATTTGTCAAACTTATTGTGCAGCGGGCGCTACAATTGATTTACTCAAATAAAGTTGTGATGAAAAAAATAATTTTACGTAATGGCCCAATTAATTGGCCACCAAGGTCGTGTAATTTCTTTGGAGTTATGTTAAGTCACTTATCTACGTCGATAAACCACAAACTATTGAAAACCTGGAAGTCAACATTCAAAGAGTAATCGGCGAAATACGGCCGCAAATGCTGCGAAAAGTTGTTGAAAATTGGTGTTCCATATTGCGCCAGCCGTGGCGGCCACATGGCAGAAAGCATATTTAAACATTAATTTCTTAAAATTTTCTTTCCAATAAAGCCCGTTTAATTGATATTAAAAATATATTTCTTGAGTCACTCTATAAAAAAACCCCTTAACGTGTATAAAAATGAAACTGTGTTACTCTATATGTTTTTTTTTTTTTTTTTTTTGTAGGATCACCAGTTAGGGGATGGCCCCCTGCTTTGGCAATGCATTGTACCATAACTAAAGAGAGAAAGGCAGAGGGTAGCAAAGAAGATATGTGGTCAACATGTAGAAGACGGCTTAATTCTTTTACTACTCTGCTATTGCGCGATTTTTTTAATTTTTCTTAAGTAGTGTTGCAACGTCTCTGGTTTTAAGTAGATGTATTAACTTTATTAAGCTGTATGAGCAGTCATTTTTGAAAATTTTTTTACTTCGCCTGTGGTGTACATTCGCTTCGATGTATATCAATCGCTGTCGGAATAGTTTCTAAATGCCACACTTAGACACAACATTAGAGAAATTCATGATGTTTATGAGAGATTGAATCCAGGTCCTAAGTCCTTGTTTCCTTAGTGCTAGGCTCTTGGCCTTCCGTATGATAGATCTCTTGTCGCCAAAACATGGTGGCGCATTTTTTGGCATCCAAATACTTTTGTTTATGCCTTTAGATGCGAGATGTTTCTGATTGCTCGAACCACATTTAGACTTTTAATAGTCGACCATCGCTTTTTTGAGTCTATGGATCATTGGGTGGAGATGTGATAACCATTTTGTTCTGCGATATTCATTATGTTTTTGTTGTGGTTGCTGTATGCGGTCTTTTAAGAGATTTTTTTATGGTGTCTAGATAATGTCTCCATGAACATTATAAAGGGGGTTTTTTTTATAGAGTCATACAAGTTTAAACCATAATAAATACAGGAATTATATTTTTAATATCAATTAAAAGGGCTTTATTTGAAGGAAAATTTTATGAAATTAATGTTTAAAACACTCTATAAAAGACACCCTTTATAAGTAATTATATTTATGTCAAGAATGTCTCGTAGATCTGTTAATATTTTAAGTACACAATGGGGCTGTTTTATATTATTTGTGAAAAGAAATTGCAGTCGGTTGGACTTAACTTCAAATCATTGTAATATCGTAGTGTGTTCTCTTAAACCGAAGTCTGTTTTATTTCAACAGATTTTGCAATAAATTTAATACTGGAGTTTAATATTTTCTGTATTTATTTAAAATGTTCAAATACTTAAAGTGTCTTTGGCATAATTTTTTAGTTTATAAGTAATTTAATACCTTTTTCATATTATTCCATTTAATTTCTTCTATCATTTTAAGTAAAAACCAACAAAATTTCTTTAAAAAAAATTTACATTGTTGTTTATTTCTTTTTTTCCTTTCAGAAACCTGCTGCAAAGGTTAAGAAAATATTTACAATCACCTACAAAAAAAATATGCAACAAATTATGGAGTGTTTTTATGAAATATTTAGATTTTTTTTTCGCTTTTAACTTCCAACCAACCAACCAACCAACCAACCAACAACTTCATTTTGCACACATTTTATTTCTTGTATTTAAAAAAAAAGTAACAAAAAAAGAAAAGTAAGAGAAAGAAAATTGCTTACAAATACATGTATTAAGTGGTGTAAAGTGAAGTAAAATATGGAAATTAATATGCAGGTATGTTTGCATGTCTTTTTGTATGTAAATTTCTTTTAAAAAAATTCCAGGTAAAACTGCCTTGGCTAATAAAGAAAAAAAATAAGTCTGAATAGTTTTAAATATTCGGGCGAGTCACACATTCCCATCGGAATGGTTTCAATTACGGACGTTTTAGATTTACAGTCTTAAATTTATTATATAAATTTTACATTGATACAATTTTTTCTATGCCCTTAAGAGTTTGTTTAAATTGTTTTTTTACTAGCAAAGCTAACATTAAGCTCCTAAAAGTATGCACTATTTTTTTAACTACAATTGAGCTTATTACACTTTTCTATTTTGAATTTTAAAAGTGGTTTGATTGCAGACAAAATTTTCGTTTAACGTTTTCTAAGTTCTCAACTTTCGCAATTTAAACCACTTTCAATCGGAATTAAGTTCTGTGACATGACTGATTGTGTGGATATTTACTGCAAAAAAGTAGAGGAAATTTTAATAGCAAAGCGAACATGAACTAAGTAATTGTTATTGTTGCTGAAGTATGTACAGACAGTATGAATGGAAACAATACGTTTTATTTTTGTTTACTAAAATTCAATGGAAATTAATATAAATTGCACGATATATCGGCGTGGGCAATTATTCGAAATAGTGAACGAAAGAAATGAAACTATTAAACAACAAATAATTAAAATATGTAAACCACAAAACTTAGACAATATTTCTTATAATAAATTTAATAAATGCTTTGAATTGGATTTATTGCGTTGGCATTATTTGTGGTGATACGATCACAACGAACTAAAGAGACTACTTTTGAATCATTGAAAATTGATAATGTAGAGGTCAAACCTTTCTTAAGTTTTGGTGTTGGTTTTTTGCGTAAAACATAAAAATGATTTTATTATATCAAAAATCATCAGAAGACTTTAAACAAGTTTTAAAAATATCTATAATAATAAATTTAGTAAGAATTTTAATTCACTATTTTCCATTTTTCAATTAAAATTAATGAAGTTCCGAATGGCTTCCCAAAGCAAATTAATAGATGATGTTTCATTAACAGTAGTCTAGTTATCCGGCGAGTTCTTTTGCACTTTCAAAACCGCCCGCATAGTAAGAATTTTAAATTATAAATTTCATATATAAAATATTTAATTTTCAAAATGATTTAGATATGAAGATTCCCAAATGTTCTTTATACCAAACATACACATTGTTTCTTGCTCATTTAATAACTGTTGCATCCTTAAACAAGCGTTAAGACAAAAAAAAAATAAATAAAAAATAAACGGAAGAAAATCTTTATTTGTTGTATCCTTGAAATCTGGTTTATACCCAAAATCAATTTTCCAGCAATCTTAAGAGTTTTCGCATGTTTTCCGTTTTAACAAATTTATTACATTCAATAAATTGAATAACCTAAAAAACAAAACACACACACAAACACATACTCACACACCCTCTTCTCATTTGACCCAGAAATTATAGCCAATATAAAGTTTTCGCTAAAACAATGACAAAATAAGCGGTATTTTTTCCCCCCACTACCAAAAACCAACAGTTCGACGAAGTTCATAAAAAAAGATTTCAACAGAAAATATCATGTTTTTTATAGCATACTTTTAAGTGTTTCTCATAAATTTTATATTACCATTGATGTTTTCTATGCTACGATAGTACTTTAACGGTCTATGGCTAGTTGTTGTTGGTATGCGTGTATGTGTGTATGTGTGTTTATATGCATAGCGAGAGGGAGCTGTTGTTTACATTGCAAAGGAAATAAAAGCAAAAATTCTAGAAATGTATTTTACATTTTTTTTTCCTAAGGAACAGCATTTAATACAAAATATTTGTGTTTTCTCTACTCGTACTTTGTTTTCATTTATTAGAAACTTGTGAAAAACAGAATTCTAAATACATTATGTTTTCATAAATATTGTTTTCTAGTTAAAATTTTATGGTTATATATTTTGTTGTTCTTCTTGAATTTTGCCAGATTCTCTGTAGCATAGTATTTTTAATGAAACTCTTTAAAGTATGCTATACATTTGTAAACGCAAAGGTAAGCAACTAAATGTAGGCTATAATAACAAAACATTGCTTTATTTTCTATTTGTTTTTTTTTTTTGTTTTAATAAATTTTATTGCTTGCTTGAGAGGGCACAAATGAAAATAGAACAAATTTTACAAACTAAGCAAAGGCACGTAGATATTTTCAAATTTTGATTAAAAGAAAATTAAAAATAAAAAAGGAAATCATTTAAAGAAATACCTTAATGCAATTTGAAGGAACTTTATACTTTAATTACATATTTTCTGTAATTTAAAGCTGCTTGAAAATGTTAATTTTTACATACTCAAAATAATTTTATGTTTCAAGTGCGCAAGAAGTTTCATATCATTAGGCCTGTTCCAAAATCCATGTGAAATGAAAATATATTGAGAAGACTTATTGCAATGCTAAAAGACAAAATTATTTATTGAAAATACCGAAAGTTAAAATATCACATAAATTAAAAAACGGACCTGTCAACACTATCACAGAACCCCATTCCGCTCAAAAGTGGTTTCAATTCCGAAAGCTAAGTCTTTAGAAATTGTTAAACGAAAGTATTGTTTGTAATCAAACCACGTTTAAAATTCATATTGGAATGGTTAGTGAATTTTTCTACTAACTTCATTTATAGTAAGTAATTAAAAACATGCATACTTTCAGGAGCTTCAATAAAATAAACTTTTCATGTCAATAAATAAAACTTAATGTGAGGTTTGCTCATAAACAAAATAGAAAGAAACGCCTATGGGTATAGAAAGCTGTATCAATGTAAAATCGAAATACGAAATAAACGGAATCTGAAGACTGTAAATCAATTACAGGATTGAAACAATTCTGATCGAAATGTGTGACTTGCCCTTTTACAACCAATGACTGACTTTTAAAAGAAAAGACAATAAATATATGGAATATATGTAAATTTATTGGAATTTAGAAAGCTTACATCTAAGAAAAGGTTAGAAGTAAGTTTAAGTTTCCCTCCTATTTTGATAATTTTAAAGAACTTTTAATGTTTTTTTGCTCAAGAATTAGATACCAAAGTGGTGGCTAGAGGGCTAAAATATATTTCAAAATTTTACATTTCTCTTGGTCGTTAAAGCAAAGAAAATCTTATTAATCAACTTCAAACAAGTAAGAGTGATATATTCTGCTGTGCCGAATCTTATAAACCCTTCACCAAGACGTAAATATATACATATATGTACATATACTCTTTTTAATAAATACATATGTACAAAAAATTCAGACTATTTAAAATATTTTACAATTTTCCATCCATCAGTGAACAGTGTACGAAAAAATAAACACAGTTTTTATAAAGTTAATATACATACATACATATAACACTAACAATACTGAGGCACCGTCATGTATTTATAAATCTATTTCTGGAAGGGTTACATATATATCTTTATTTATTTGTATACATAATTCAATTTCAGAACCGATATTTTATATTTGCTAATTTTAAATACGAATCATCTAAAGAAATATCGTTATGTTTCAGTTCAAGACCTAAGTCTCTAGTTCTTCTGGTTTCTTCGGAAAATCGCTTTCAAGAACAGACAGACGCACAGACAGACGCACAGACGGATAGATGGACAGACGGACAGACGGATTCAACTTCTCCATCTATAAGGATTCAGAATATATATACTATATGGACCTCATATAATTATTGTGGAAATTACACACGTAATGACAAACCTATAAATACCGTTACCATTGTTGGTGAAGGATATAAAAATAAGCAGGTTTTTATATTATTATTACCAATAAATGTAATTATTATTTGAACTTATATTAATGTATACATACATACATACATATATGAAAATTAATATTATCCGGCTCAAGTTCGGTTTTATTGAATTAATGAAAATTCAAATTACACACAGTTTTTATTTTGAAAAACATTAGTATATACAATCAGACAAGCAAAACGTATAAAACTGAACTTGCGCCTGATAATATTAATTTTTATATAAAATATTTATTATCGCGTAACTCATCTATTTCTGAGCTGATTTGCAAAATTATTTTTATTGAAGAAAAAATTTTTATGATGGCATTACTTCTCTATTTATGAAATGAAATTTTATTTAAAAAGGGTCAATTGCAGCTGTTTTGTCATAGTTTTTGTTGAAAAGCAGGGGTGAAAGAAAATTAATTCATCACATAAGTCCTCCATTTAATCACCGATTAGCAAAATAATTTTTTCTTTTGATCGAATCTCTTCCCGTTTCGTCCGCACCATTAATTTTTTTTTTTTTTTTTGGAAAATGGGAAAGGGTAGTTCCTCCAAAAAGAAAAAGTTTAGTATCGCATAAATAATACTTCCAAGGATCGATTTCCAAAATTTTTTGTTTGATCGAATTTTTCGCCGTTTCGTCCCATTATGTTTTTTGGAAAATCGCAGAGGGAAGAACTGCTTAAAAATAGTTCGGCATCGCATAAATAATCCTTTTATGGATCGATTTTCAAAATTTTTGATTTATTTTAAAGGCTCCAATTTTAAAAATCAAAGCAAGTTTGGACAAGTTTTGTCATTCACAAATATCCTTAAAAATACTCTCAATTCAACTGAACGCTAAAATCATTAAACAGTTGTAATGAGTTCAAGTGTTTAATTTCGTACTTGTTTAATGCTTAAATATTCCACTAAATTGTTTGCTATAACGCTAATTTGTAATTAACATATATTTTACAAAAAATTTCACTGAAAGTTTCAATACAAAAACAAGCTTTTAACTTTTTTTGCACAGCGTCATCAAACTAAAGTGTTATTTAAGATTTTTATTACTGCCATTTGGGTGTGTATGCCATGTACACCAAATGTACACCAACAAATATAATTTATTTTGTAAGTTTTTAATCATTTTAACTTCTCATATTTTTATTGCACTAATTAATTTTGTACTCGCATATGTATTAAAATTTTTCTCAAGTTGTATGAATTTTATTGTTATTAAAAAAAAGAAATTTCATAATAAAATTAAGTGCAAAAAATTAACCGTAAAGAAATACTTAACAGGTGTCTTAATAATGTAGCGGATTTTAGTTGTTGTTTTTGTAGCCTATATTACGGCACTGTTGAATTTAATATAACATAGCATATTTTGGGGGATATTGAATGATAATGAAATTTTAAAACTTTTCAAAGTCTTAAAATAGCTTCCCTGTAACTTAACACAAAAGATAAAATTTTAATTTAAGAAAATAAGAAAAGAAACTTTATGAGCTAGAAATAAAATTTTTGGTAGAAACTTCTGCTTAATTAGAATATTCTGTTTGTGCTGTGTAATTAAAATAAATTATGTTTTATAACGAAAAGGTGGAGCAAAATATGGCGCTGAGAGCAAATTACTTTAACGTTTTTGGCTAAAAATTAACATGTTTTATTAATAAATTTTAGCATTTTAATAGAAAAGAAAGTAAATGAACTTAATATATACGAGCTTTAGTCTAAACATATTTTATAAATTTATGTGTTTTTTTTTTTAAGAAATTTTATGTTGTCAAGCACACCACCAACCATTCGTGACATGTCATGGTGTGTAATTAGATTCATAATGTCTTGATGTTGGAAGTCATTATTTATTAGTTTTTGTCGTTTCAAACTAAATGGTAAACGGTTTCTGGTTTTTTTTTTTTTTTTGGATTTGTATAAAGTTCAGCTTGACGAATTATGTATATCACTTATATTACGAGTATTTTCCCGCACTGGAAAGCACGCATGCACGTACTCAAATATGTTTATTTTATTGTAACGTTTAAATGTAGTTAGAAACGTTGAAAGTACTATTGGCTGTATTTTCTAAAGTAAAACAAACTTTTTAAATAATTGCTTTTTAAAGTGTGCTGTAAATTCTTAGTTGAAAATACGATTAGAAAAGTGATGCAAGCAAAATCGTTAAACAAAATATTTTGTTGGTTTACTGTGTGCGTTTGAGTAATAAAATTAGTATAAATCAAAGTATGAATAATAAAAAATTTACTTATTAGTTATTAAATGTTTATATTTATGTCAAAAATTTAATAGAACATAAAAACAGGATTTGAAGCAGGATATGAAAATACTGATAAGCCAAAAAGTTTTACAGTTCAAATCCATTTTATGAATAATAAAGTCATAACATTGCGATGCATCGGCTGATTGACAAATATTTAAATTTTAAGATCCACAAATGAGGATAAAATAAAACATGCTCTTGATTAAATGAACTGTAGATCATTAAAAAAAATAAAAACCCTGTAAGTATGCAGCATTTTTTTTCAAACATGCTCTACCATAAACATTTCGTTGGTGTACAGTGGTGCGTATGAGTAATAAAATTAGTATAAATCAAAGTATGAATAATAAAATATTTTAATTTCTGGATATTAAATGCTCTCTTATAATTAAATTTTCTTTCAAATATTTATGACAAAAATTTTATGGAAAAGTAAGAAGTTTTAATTTATTTTATTTTATCTTATAACATATTAAATAAATTGAATATATATGTTATAGTGGATAGAACCATGTGTAAAAAGAATGAAAAGAATCGAAAAACGAATGATCAAGTTTTAGTACAACGCGATTACATTTTTATCA
The DNA here is from genome assembly GCA_947311025.1 of Lypha dubia. NCBI lineage: Eukaryota > Metazoa > Arthropoda > Insecta > Diptera > Tachinidae > Lypha > Lypha dubia. The sequence goes on from OX371264.1 coordinate 53,384,493, forward strand.
TTTTTATTGAAACTGCTTTTCTAGATAACTATAAAATATGACTTAAGCACTTCTTCCTAATTGCCACAGATGTGATATGTACAAAAATATATTAATAATTATTAATTATTATTATATTAATGGTGTTTTCTTTTCTACAAAAAATTGTACATCTCCATGCAGAAAATGTACTTTGGTGTTCGTTTCTTAAATATGTTTTCTGAAAGGGCAATGTGTTTCATTCTAAAAAAATCGCCCTCACTAATGGTGGAAGGCATTGCACTTTTTGCCTCGTAAAAATCGCCAATGTTGATAGTGCCCTGTAAAACTCAGCTGTCAGATGTTAAAAACAGAGCGTTCCACTTTTGCATAAGTTGTGTTTAGTTCTAGTGAAATAACAAGCTGCATTATTACAGTGTTGGCAAGACATTTTATATATGTACCTTTCAATAAGGGGCCATTTTGTGTGTAGAAACTAAAACACCATAAGTTTTCATAATTTTAATTTAAAGAAAACCATTTATCTTTGACACAAGATAATAAGCTTCTTTAAAAACAGACTCAAATAAATATATGTAAGTTTTGCAACTATCATTTAACAGTTAAAAATGTCTTAAACATATGTATGTATATTCATATCATGTTAAGTTAGTAATCAATTCTCAGTAGAGGAATGTTGGATGAAAAAAATGAAAGAATTAAAATTTAATAAGTGAAAATCCATATGCCCAAACAGAACTGACTTATTAATTAAAAGTGCAAACAGAGTAAGAAAAACGAAATCTGCAAGTAAAATAATTTAAAAATATTCAGTAGAAGTCTTTAAATTTGGCATCTCAATGTCATAATAATGATATATACCTAAAGTAGTGTGACAGTTTTTTTTTTCAATTTATTGTTGATGACGTAAAGGGAGGGATTTTTTCCAATTAAATTTGAAATATTATCTGGCTCTAAGCCTTAAAAATAATATTCGTATTCGCATTCGCGAATACTAAAAATTGATATTCGTAACATCACTAGTATCTATGTACTCGTATGTATGTAAGTCTATAAAAGTGTATTGTTTTTCTGATTGTATCAAGGCAAATTCATAACAGGCAGACTCATCTCATTTCGTTTTGAGAAACATCTAATTTCTATGTCAAAAAACTTACCGAACAATGTGTCAACAGCGCATTTGAAAAAGTAACTGGCTCACGTATACAAGGGGCAAAACGTGGCAAAAATAATCAACAGTTAACCAATATTGCTGAAATTTTCACAGTATGTAATAACGTATTTACATTTTGCAATCTTGTTGCATCCAATTTTTATTTTAAATGGACCATTAGAGCGCTTCTCATACAAAGGAAGTTTTTATTTGATAATATGAAGGGAACTAATTAGAACTAATGCATCTTGATATTTTGTGCTCGTGGCCTACTGCGGAATGGATTTAAAGAAATAATATTAAACATTTTACAAGTGGGCGTTACACATTTCACATAATAATTTTTATATATCTAATAAAATACATGAACTGAGATTGTACGAGTTACACCCGTTCAGTTGGTGCACTATTCTAGAAAAAAAATTTTGCATTGAAATTAGTGGGCATGGCACTGTCAATATTAATTAAGGGATTTTTTTATTGTATGCGATTAGCCCCCATTTATGTAGGTCTGATCGAATAATTAGTTACTGGTGTGCGAGTGGGTGTGTCACCTTCAATACATTAGTTTTGGAAATTAGTAAAGTAAGAGACCTGAGAAGTTTGCATACAACTGCTTATTATTATTTTTCTATTTTTGCTGTAATAAAATTATGAAACCGACAAAGATTAAAATATTTAAAAAAAATTACGAGCGCGGAAGTAATTTCAGTTTATATAAAATTTCCTAAATAATCTTAATTTATTCATGGAGGTTAAGCTACGTAACATCATCATCGCACAATGTTAGAAAGATTACAAGCAAAAGAGTTATGATGATGAGATCGTGGTTGTATTCACACACTTTAAGGTGCTAAATTCGATGCTTGTTTTGATGATATTTATCTTTGTCTTCTTAAAAACTGTAAGGATCGAGTACTAATTTTATATAAAAACTCATATATTCGTATAAAATTAATTGAAAATAGTAAGTCAAACAATTAATAAAATGCCTGCTAATGAAGCTTAAAAATAAAAAAAATTAATGCGTCTAATTAACACTAGAGGCGCTGCAACACTGCAGAGTTGTAAAAGAATTAGGTCTTCTTCTACATTTTCAACATCTATCTTCTCTACACTCTCACTTTCCATAATTTCTGACACAATGCATTGCAGAAGTAGGGGCGCTGGCCTTCGCGGACCCCCTTTGATGCCCAGGCTTTATTTTAGGTTGAATTAAAAGCGCAAAAAAGTAGAGAACAAAAAAATAGTTTTTATTTTTGAAGCCAGATGATTTGCTAAAAGATGCCTCTCCATTTTAGATGGTTTCTTCGCACCGTTCGAAATAGTTTTGTGGCATATAACGAACGTACTGTAGACTTAACCGTTTTTATTTATATATGTAAAGCTAAAATTTTAATAGTCTTCACAATATTTTCTTTTCTTTCAAACTAAATTTAATGGCAATAAAACAATATCAGCTGTTATTTGATAACAGTCAGTGCAGAGTCTGGGCTTTCCTATATTAAGAAGTGAAGAGTAAGCGATTGCACTAATATTTTGTTGTTTGTGTTTGAAGATTTTAAAATATAAATACATACATATGTACGAGTATGTATGTATAAAAAAAAAATAGTAAATCTAAAATAAAAACATATGTAATATTTTTGAAAATACTATTTTTTGGGCTCTTCACGCGGACGCCTTGGATGGTTGCTACGGACCCCCAGGGGACCACGGACCACCACTTGAGAACCGATGGTGTAGACTAATAGCATTGATCACACTAATGGCATTTTGTGTATGAAGTTCTACATGACTACACGAAGTTATTTAAGAAAAGTAAACTTGTGCAGATTCAATTAAAACTTTAATTAAATTAAATCGGCAAAGTGTTCATTACATCTATTTCGAAGATTAACCTTAAAATAAATTCAGATAAGTAGAAATATTGATTATAAGTTAATAAATCTTTTCTCAACAACATGACTTCACATTAATTTTCATTATTACAACAAATAAAAGTTTTCACATACGACTAGAAAATAAATATTAATTAATTTAACTTTTTTAACTTTTAACTACAAAACTAACCCTTCCTAGTTTTGTCTTCTAACTTTATTCCATTAAAAAATAAATAAACTTTTTTCATATTCATACATCTTAGAGACACAAATACATTTAATATATCTTTTTAACGCACAAATGTAGATACGAAAAACACATTAATTTGCTGTCACAAGTCTGCTTTTGACAGCCATTCATTTGTGTGGAAAACTTTGTAATATTTTTTTTTCCCCACAAACTCTTTTTTCAACATTTTCTCTTTCGAATATATTTTGAAGTTAATGACTAGACAAAAAAAGTAAGCAAATTTGTCTACCAGCCAAAAGCTGACTTTCATTTTATGAAAAACTATTCACACTAGTCACATTTGATAAGTTTAATTTATATTTAAACACTTTTGTTTTAAGTTTTGTCAGTCAATCTATTTAATTGTATGCTCACCACTAGATGTACATACTTCGACTTTCGCTTTTACGAAATACTCGTTATTGTAATTGTTGTAAACTAAAAGACATTTAAGTAAAAGTAAAAACTATCATGAAGCAAATATGAACGAGTGTGTATGTTAACTTTGTAACACCTTTAACTCAACTCAAAGACTAATAAATGTGAAAATTTCCGGCGAAACGTAAAACACGCAGAAAGGCAGACATTTCATATAGAGAAGTAAGAATTTAAAAGTTTATTATTTATAATTTTATAGTTTATAGTAAAAGTAATGACTTAGTAACAAAAATTTTATGGCAAACGGAGGACTTAATCGGCCGTATTTTAGATATAAATAATTGTGGTAAAAAAACACCGACTTCAAACAAAAAGTGAAATGAACAGACTACACAATCGACGCAACTATAGGAAAGTTTAAAATCCATCATAATCCAATTCTAGCTTATATTTCAACATCATGATAGATTAAAGTACTTTCTTATGCGTCGAATCTGGATAGCAACCGAACATGAGTTGCATTGTAAATTGCAACTGGCAATTGATAGCTGTCAGTTTCAGTTGCTATTTAATGCTTTTCTGGTAACCACAAATTTTCAGTTGCTGGTTAGCAACACAACTGATGTTCGGTTGTCATCTATAATTGAGCCGTTAAATAGTAGTTATAAAAATTACTGCAAGCAAACGTGATCAATCAAAGAAAAAGTAATTTGAAAATCGATCCATAAATGATTTTCATAAAATAAAAATTTTGACAAAACTGCAAACAAATAGATATGTTTAACCAAAAGAAAAAAAAAATTATTTGGAAATCAGTCCATAAATATAAGTAGGGAAAGAAATCCCCCATATTAGTTTTCATAAACATTTTATAGGACCACACATCACGGAAACCTTTTCTTATACAAAAATAATTATTAAAAACTGCCTATAAATGAAAGTGTTATTAAATAATCAATATTTTAGGGGAACGGCATGCCCCCGAGTTTTTCAAAAACAATTATAGGCAGCAACTGCAAACAACTCCTTTCAAACCAAAGAAGAATTTTGAAAATTGTTTCACAAATAATAGAGTTATGGGGGTTCATACCTTAAAACAATATATCATGAACTAATAACATTCTTCTCTTATTTTGAAGTCGATTAAAAAATGTTTAAAGTAAAAACAGTACCTTATTTATGTGAGTCCATCTGACCTACCCTTTAGTTCATCTGTCTGCCCTTCAGTCCATCTGTCTACCCGCGCCCTGCTTGAAAGAAAAAGCAATATTGTTCGTTACACTATAACGGATTCAGGCTTGAACCGATTTTGATGAAACACTAAACATAGATGCGTGTCTATAAGAACACATAGGATATATGAATATACTAATTATGTGGCAAATTTTTCCACCATAGTTCAGTTTTTTAATGTAAATAAAATCGTAAATCTAATTTTTTAAAATAAGTTGGCTTTTGTTGTTCACTGTAAATTCTTCTTTCTTTACTGCTGTTGCTGGTCTATAGACGTACATAACAAAGGACAGTAATTTGTATGAAAAGTTAAAGAATTTCAAGCCAACTTGGTCAAACCTTAGTAATCAGTTGGTAATAGTAGAGACAGGTTAAATCAAGAAAAAAAAATGCACTAAAAATGTAGTAAATATGTTTTTCTTTCAGGCTCTAACATGCGAGTATTTTGCTGCAAAAGACGAAAGAAAGTCTTTGCTTAGAGCAACAAGTAAAAAACAAAGTTGAAGCATTAGAATACAATATTAAGGAAACTCTTTTAAGAACATACTATACAAAGAAGTTAAGAGAGATGAAGCAAGGAAGTTCCTTTCACACCATATTACTTTTACTTGAATGTCATTTTTACTTTCAAGAAATTACTGTCTTCAAGGATGTCTTCTATTTAGAAGTTTCAACAATATTTAATCTTATTAAAACTGAGCTGATGCTCAACCATAATAGAATCACCCTAATGTAATTAAACTGAGTAAGAACACTTACTAGTACTATACATCTATGTATATATCGTTACCTTAATATATAAAGGCCCTAACTTATTTCTTTTCTTCCAAATTGCGTATTTATCATATTTCGTTAAGCAACTCTCTACGTTATCAATTTAAGCGAAAAATCGCAATGAAAAAAAAAACTGAGATAGGCCATTTCTTTATTAAGGTAACGGTATGCACTTGTGTATATGTGTGATTTCCACTTTAATTCCTTTCTTACCATCCAAGACAAACATTTGTTGCACACAAGGTAAAAGCAACATAAGCATTAGATAAGAACAAGATAATTTCACTACTCTATTTACATACTCCAACAACTTTAACTGATTGCAGGTAACTCATTATGAGGTTCCTATTTTGGCAGTACTTATTCATTTAAAAATAAAGCTTAAAGATCAGAAAAGTGCATAAAATATCTAATAAATTATAAATTTTGTGTCAAAGTAGAAAAAAAAAATTAACATTTTTTTATTTAACAAAAAACACCTGCCAATGAATCACTCTGAAAACAAAGGAAATATTTAGATTAACTTAAAAAATAACATCATAAAAGTGTTGTTTAGCATATTTGTAAATAAGGCAGTTGGGGGAGAGGGGCCGTGCCTTTAAACTTTCTTAATGACAATTGACCTTTGAAAATTGTAAAGGAGCGATTTTATGCATACGATATCTATATATATATATATATATATATATATATATATATATATATATATATATATATATATAAATGAATGTCTGTCTGTCTGTTTGTTTGTTTGTTTGTTTGTTTGTTTGTGCCAAACCCTTGGACCGATCTTCCTGAAATTTTCACGGCATGTTACTGTGACTCTGGAAGGAATAATAGGCCATATGAAGTTTTGATTTGCCAAAGGGGCGTGATATTGGCATAATTAGGACTACGTACCAGGAGAAAAGTGGGTGGGACCGCGCCCCTTTTTAGGAAAATTAAAAATCGTAGTCTTAACTACTGGACCGATCGTCATTAAATGTTCACAATAGGATATATAAATACTTTTAATTTTATTTTATAACGAGGGGGGTAGCGAAGCATACCGGGTTCAGCTAGTTATTTATAAAAAAGTACTTAGAAAACTATAATGAACCTTTAATCTATTGAAGCGAACTAAAAAGAGAATTATTTTTTTTTTATTTTTATTATTTTTATTTATTTAAATAAAAACACAAATTAACTACTAAAGAAATGCTTTGACGTGTATCTGTTCGGTTTGATTAATTATATGCCAGCAGGCTAATTATTATCGTAAAAGCTTCTTATTAAAACTTTTAGAAACACATCTTTTTCAAAGTAATATCATTTAGTTTGTTTAGGAAGTAACAGCCAACTTTTAGCTTCCTCCTTTATCGTTGAAGGACTTCCCAATATTTTAGTTCCTTGTCTATTTGTCTTTTCGCACAATATTTATTAGAAAATACACTGCGATTTACCCAAATTAAGAGTTCATAATTTTAATCGCTAAGCTAAAGTAAATCACCCCTATTGTGAGTAATAAGTGAAATTTTTGTTAACGTGAAATTTTCATTCCCCTCGAAGGGAAAAATGGTATCGTAAATCTCCCGTGAAAAATTATTCCCGGTATCAGTTCTCAGTGAAAGTAAAAAAGGAAAGAAGATTAAAAAATCAGAAATCATAGGAATTTTTGATGGAAAATAAACACGGACATAATTATTTTAAAGAAAACTTAAAAAATCAAAGATAAATATTCACTGATGGAGCTTTAGTTTGGCTGCTCCGTTTGTTTATTGCATTCTATCTTTTATGTGGTCGAATAATCCGGCTACTTTTTGGAAACCCAAGAAAACGAAAAAATTTCAACAAATTAAAGTTCTGCAGCCAATCGACTTTTTGTTTTGCATTTTGTTGACCAATACATCAGTTTGTGCCTTATTATCAGATTTTTTCATTAAAATGCTTTATGTTGTATTATGCTTTTTATGCTGTAATATTCGAATTATAAGAAGAACTACATACATGCTCTGTTATGTTCCCCATCAAAAATAAAGTGAATAAATTTAAGGGAAAAGTGAAAAAACTCGCAGGAAAAATATCATTCATTTTGTCGTGAAATTATCCACGGGGAATTATTTCACGATTGCAAATTTTTTTTGGAAAGGGAAAAAGTTACGAGGGAAAAATTATTTATGATATGGAATGATATCCTTTTTCTTATCCCTAAATGGGTTATTTAAAAAAATACTGATTATTGAACGTTAAATTCCCCGAGTTTTATTTGTAGGGACAGCACATAGGGGATAACCCCTATTAGGGAAAGGGATAGGGTAAGGAAGATAAATGTTGAAAATTTAGAAGGCTTAATTCCTTTACAACTCTGCTATTACGCGTTTTGTTAATTTTTATAGCAGTATGGCAGCGCCTCTGGTGTTAATTAGACATATTAAATTTCTTAAGCTGTATCAGGAGGCATTTTTTTTGATTTTTTTTACTTCGCTGCCGGTTCTGCTAAACGACGAAAGAGGGCGAAGTGGTATAGATTACGTGCCTGTTCGGAAATGCATCACTGCAACGCATCTGATGCGCATTTGTGATTAGTTTGCTCAGCTGATAGAAAACAGCATATGCAGTTTTACCAGCCGTTGATTTTCAGAACGTTCAACGAAGCAGATGCGGTGCAGTGATGCATTTCCGAGCAGGCCCTACCTTTAGTGACCAGTGTTATGCCTTCATCTCTAGAAAAGTTCACCAACAATTAATACAATGCCTCACTAAGGCACATTAGAGAAATTAATGATGTTTATTGATTTACTCTGACCACGGTTTGAACCCAGGGCCTAAATCATTATATTAATAGCTGAACCCTCGTCCAGCCGAACGGGTTACATGTGTTAGTCATATGTTGGCATTATCAGTCCATTCAGTAGTTTGTTGTTGACACACGTTTGTGTGTGTTCTTCGATGTTTGACTTTTAAATGGCTCAAAGAATATGTATTAAATTTTTCGTTAAAAATGGAATAAAGTGCTCCAAGGCACTTGAAATGTTGACTGTAGCATTTGTCTAAAGGGAAGTTGCAAAGGATGTTGGCATATCAATCGGCTCATGCCGTACAATTTTCTCGAATGTTTTGGGCATGAAACGTGTGGCAGCGAAGTTTGTTTCAAAACAGCTAAATTATGAGCTCCTGAAAGACCTTGTTGCTGTGATCAAGGGCTAAAAATTTGGTAGTCAATCAAAGTTATTGAGACAAACGTCCCATGAATTCTTTGGAAGTTGCCTAAATGAGGAGGAAGAATCAATCTCCCACCTTTTCTGTTTCCGTCCTTCTCTGGAGGACCCCAAAAAAATTGCAATTATCTGCCGATTGTCCTTCATTGGCTTCTGTTAGTTGGAGGAGGGCGAAATAGCCAAAAATTAAGCCCTTCATTAGAAGCAGTGGATATTTTCATGACTAAACCCAGAAAAACGATTGGTTGGAAATCAGTTACGTCAAAAGAATATCGATTACCACTACCAATATTCTATGGATCCAGCAAACAGTCCATTATTATTACCATAACACCACACCACAATTAATTGTTAATATTTTTTTTTTATTTTATATTAATTTGTACCTGCAGGGACCTAACCTGGACCCATGTGCAATAGTAGCCTGCCTGCCTAAACTAATCTAATTCTGATTAAACGTGATACATTTAGTTTTTTGCTTCATCTGAAAATACAACTTTGATCAACTTTGTTGTATTCTTACAAATCATACTTCTTCTCTCTGGTTATTGTAGTCTCTCATCTTCTTCTTTAAATTAGCAATTTCTCTTATATTCCAAGAAAAGAAATAAAAAAAATTTATTCTTTACATTTGCTAAATAAATATCTATTCGTGTTCTATTAAAAGTGTATTTTTTATAATTTGTAGCATTACTTTGTTTAAAAAAATCCCTTTAAATCCTTAGAAGTATACAAAGCGTTTATCTCAAATGCACTGGCACATACACAGCCATACAAATTCTTAAGATACAAATCTTTAGCCTCAAGAAAATTACAATAAATTTGTTTTTCTTCCTTTTTGCTCTACAACTCATTTTCTCTTCATTTGAATATAAAAAAAAAAACAGCAAAAAAAAAAAACAGAAGAAAAAATCGTGCCAGTAAAAGTAGTAACATCATGATCTTTAAGCACAAGTGTTTATAGTTGTGTGTTAATAGTATGTTAGTATGTATATTAACTTCGTTTTGTTTGTATGCATATTGGAGTTAATTTAAGTCTAAGTACAGAGAACCATTTACAAATACTAACGCTCAAGCATATTTAAACTCATACAGACCATTAAATCCTTTCATAACCTATTTTTGCTGTTGTTTTTTTTCTTTTTCTTCTCTCTTTTTCTTTTTGTTTATGCAAAAAAAAAGCCTTTTATAAAAAATGAAATCTTTGAAAAATATACTTTTCATTTTTTATGTTTTATATATATACGTATTTTTGTTGTTGTGTTAAAGGCAGCTAAAGAAACGTTTACTAGGTCTTTAGGTCATATTTATACATGTACTCGTGTACTAAAAATAAGAAAAGAAATTAAACTAAACCAAAAAAAAAATAAAAAAAGAATAAAATATATTAAAGGATAAAATACGTGTGAGGTTTATAAGTTTTAAATGAGAAGTTTTTTATTAAAAAAATGAAAGTAATTGCGAAAAGATTTAGAGTGTCTTAATTTGAATGTTGTTATTAATATCAAACAATTTATTTAATTGATTTCTTACAACACTAAAGCAGATAAGAAAAGTTGTTTGATTTTGGAGGTTGCTTTTAAAGCACTCATCGTCGTTTCTCTGTATAACTTTCACTTTATTTTTTTTGGCTACTGCCATATAGCGAGAATACTTAGAGCCTTCTTCATAAAAGATTTTTAAAGTAGTGAAAGCATTTACACATTGAATACGGACGAGGTTTAGTGGCTTCTACCGAAAACAACGTTTGTTCTATTCAGCCGTGCGAGTTGAAATCTAATGGGATGTTTAGATATTAAATTTTTCCTTTGTTACTTGAAATATGTTATAAAATTCTTTCTAATATTTCTCTGACTATTAAATTTACAAACTTTAGCCTGTATAAATATCAACAAAAGAGTGTTACAAAAAAACAAAAAAAAACTGATCTTGTTGTGAACTTTAATTTTATCAATTGTTTATGAATAAGGCGATAAATATTTTACTTAGCTATTTCCTTCTGGAGAACACATGAAATGACTTACTTGCCAACTGCATTGATGCAGTAATTTAAAAAAAAAATTTACAGGATTTAATCTTATTTTCACTTTAAAATTTTTTGGTGTAATATTAAGTTTTACTATCAAGAACTCTCTATTACCACGGCTAAAATATTAGTTATGTGATTTTTATTTCTTATACTATTTTTCCTAAAAACTTTTTGTATATTCATTTTCACTTTTTTTTGTTTTAGTTTGCATTTTGATTACCTTATAATTTATTCATAAACATGGATACATAGTTTTGGTACAACCAAAAAGAAAAAAAAAGAGAAAGAAAAAGAAAAAACCGAAAAAGGTAGAAAAGTTTGTTTTACAACTAAATTATCTTCATACTCCAGCGACTAACCAACAATATTTAATATTTTTTTTTTTTTTTTTTTTGTATAAAACTATGAGAGGATAAAAATTAAAATTCAATTTTGTTAAATTACATATTTTAGTTATTTCAAAGTAAATGAAAAGAGTTATTATATTTATATTTATTATTAAGTTTACTTAAGGGCTCTTTAATCTACTCGTAATTGCAGTTTTATGTGTATAAATTTTATAAATTGTTGCTTTAATCAAAAAAAGAAAAACTGTAAGGAACTTCATTGACGGAGTTAAAAAACTTCAAAATTAAGTACAAAATCCCAAAGTTTTCAATTGTACTGAATAGCAGATTTCCATACAAAAACATACCGGAATACTTTGAATAAAAATCCGAAAATAAAATAGAATTCGTTGCCTATGCCCGCCCCTTGAAGTATATAATCCAAAAACGAAAAATGATACTACCAGAAGCGGAACTTCAACTTCATCACTAGCATTTGTATATACATCACTTTATACGAAAAATATATACAAAATAGGATCTGAAAAACATCATCAAAATTGCCTGTTCAATTATTACGAGTTTTTAGATTTTTCTTTCTAATAAAAGTACTAATTTAATTTATAAAAAAAAAATTAAATTTAGAGAAAACGAACTTAAGCCTGACAAATAAAAATTTCTTTGATTATCTTTTTCTTCAATTTCTTACTTAGTTGGGTCAATCAATAAAGTGAGTATGGTAACAAGAAAAACTAAATAAAAAGGTTATTATATCAATTAAGTGAATAATTGATTTTTTATAGGCTAATGGTCGTAAAGTAATGATCAGAAAGAATTAGAGAGGTTAGTGTATCAAGCAACAGAGGAAAATTCTAATATCCAACATCACTTAGATTTCAACATACAAGGCTGAATGGAACAAATGACCTCAACGGTCATACCAGGTGGCAACTTTTCTGCATGAACCGCCCACCATGTGTAAATACGTTGCTTAAGACTTTGAGCTATATCTAATCCCTTCTTCTGTTGGTTCGCAACGAAACATAAAGGCTTCAAATTGGTTGGCCGATGTTCAAACAGCCATTAGTACCTTACAAGCATCAGCCATTTAACCAATACCTCTTTTAGCAATTTTAATAGCAACCACAGCCACTACGTGTACTCCTGAAGGAGAACATAACAATAACCGGTAACGGAATTTCACCACCATCGTGGTTGGTGCGATGACCGCCAGCATACTCATCCCCAAGGAGATGAAGTATGTCCAAAAGCATACCCATCATTTTAGAGGGACAGTACGCATCTTGCAACACATCATGATGAGTCTAATAAAAGGGCAACACTTCTATTACCCGCAGTAGTCATTCATCCGTGCGGCTTAGCGGTTCCCATGGTAGCAGTGTATAGTTATTGGCCGAGCCTCGAACGAGAAACCCTAGAGATTAATTTTCTATCGACTTTGGTCTTGGACAGATAACTTAGGTGCCTTTTCATCTTCTACCAGACTAACACTGTTTATCCTACTTCCTTTTATATTTTATATGTATGTATATCAGAGATTAAGCAGTAACATTTAAGTTTTATGGGTAATCGGCCAAGAGTAATGTCTGGAAAAGCCAACTACCCATTTCCCCCAAAAAGCTCAGCATTAAGGTGAATATATAACTGAGATGTATAAACGTGCCCCCGGGTGGATAGATATATTGTGAAAATGTAGAGGGCAGGGTTAAAACTGATATTCCTCGTTTTGTTAATTTTTAGAGCAGTGTCGCTGCGCCTCTGCAGTTAAGCAGACTCATTAAATTTCTTAAGGTGTGTGAGTGGACATTTTATTAATGGTTATAATTCGCCGATGACTCTGCTTGTCGACTTAGTTACGATGGCGCTGTGATATTCCTACTGTTCTCTCACAATAAACCTTAGAAGGAAATTTCTTGTTGTTGTTCTTAGTTTTGTCAAAATTCCTGGAATATTGTGGCCATAAAGTTTATCACAAAAAATGTTCTTGCCTATTAATTGCATAAATTTGTATGCATTGTGGATACTGAATAGCACAACTAAATAAACACATTGTTAAATTAATTAAAGTTTTAATTAAAAGCGCATATCATTCAATTAATATATTTAATTGAAATAAATTGGAAATTTAAGTTTTTCTACATTAATCAAACTTCTCTATAGTGAACGTCTATACAATGAAGTTCTCCCGATAGCCCAAGTAGCTAGTGCTTTACTTCTTTATTAGTTTTATATTTATATAAGGCTAATATTATTTAAATAAATAATAAAAAAAACAGCTTTTTCGTTTTAACGTTAGTGTAGTTTCAACTTCTTATAGTGAATTTCCTTACAGTGAATTTTTCTTTACAATGAACTAATTTGGCAGTTGTCATGCGATATTGTCTCCATATAATGAATTATTTAAAAAAAAAATTGTTACGCTTAGTAACAACACTGTGTGAGAAGAATAAAGTAATAATAATTAGGTGATTCCTAAACGTAAGAACGAAAAGGAGCAAAGTCCCATCAAAAGAGATGAGGACAAATGTGACGGATAATGTATTTAAATCTCTATAAGTATTAGAAGCTTTTGTTTATTTACTTATTGTTAATAAATAAATAAAAGTGCAAACAAATATTTAATTTCTATATAATGCAACAATTTTCTCGCCCCATGGAGATTCATTATAGGGAAGTTCGACTGTAACAGCTTCAAGGTGTGCCATGGTGGTTCTGACTTAGTTTCGTCTATTAGGGTTTTTTTTTTTGTAGTATTTTTTTTTTTTCAATTAAAAGATGATTCCCTATTTTATATAAAACTAACAATAACAAAATATATTTAAATTTTTTTTTTTTACAATACTTTGCTACCAAGTAAATCCTCCCAAACTTTCATCTTAATTTTTCTCTTTAAATCTGAAAGAAAATAAAATACATTTAACATGAAACAGGAATAATAAGTTTCAAAACTAAATCAAAGAAAAGTATAAAGCACGAATCAAAATATAAAAATATATAAGATGTTGGAAAAAAAATCTCATTTTAGAGTTTATTTCTAAACTCCATTCATTTATTGCTTCAAAACTGACGCAGTAAAAAACTTTCATTTATTATATTTCTGCTGTCAAAACAATAGCAACAAATAATGATTAAGTGCTGCTTGAAGTAGTCGTAGTTGGAGCAAAGACAACAACAACATTGACAACAACTAGTTGCTCAAGTGACGGCAAAAGGATTTTTTCACTTCGCTTATTTTTTCCAATTTTTTATGTGTTTATTTTCTTGTGAATTTTTTCATATGTTTTTTTTCGATTTAAGTACACAGACAAGTGAGAAAAGCTTTGGAAGACCTACGAAAATATTATTTATATATTTTATTTTTTTGGTTAAAAATAGTTATAAAACTTTGTTAAACAAGTATTTAACGAAAATATTTGCTATGAAAGAAGATTGAAGGAATCAAATGTTTCTCCTCCTAAATCATAATAATCTCATAGATACCCTCTCTCCAATATGTTGTTTATACAAATTATTTGGTGATCTGCATGCAAACCACAAATTAAACTAAAAACTGTTTATATTCGCCCTAAATATGCACCAACATTTTTTACGTGTGTGAAGTTAAATTTTTAAATATATAAAACCCTGGACATGAACCACAGAGCTCTGTTTAAAAAGGATTAGTGTCCCATAATATACTTAATGTGGTGAATGAATAAATTTTTTTATATTTTGTACTCCACTATTTATCATATTTCTTTTCTCCGCCCACATTAAGATCCTGAATGGCAGAGTCAAATTCTATATTATAAATTCTTCTTTGCAAATTTGTTTCTCTTTTTCAAGCTGCTGCAAAGTCTACTTTATAACAAAATAATAAAAACTTTTTTTCTATATTCCTTTTGTTTCACTCAGACATAAAATAATTTGTAGAATATTAAATAAATAAGAAAGTTGCAAACAAAGGAATTGAAAGAGAAAAGAATAGAAAAGAAAAGAAAAGAAAAGAAAAGAAAAGAAAAGAAAAGAAAAGACAAAAATAGATTTGAAATAATCACATCAAAAGGAGGCATAAAGTTTATTTTATTTAAATTCTTTTGCTTTCAGGTGTTTCTGCCACAATTTGTGGCTTTGTATTCATATCTTTTTATCTCCAATTAATCATGATACTAAATTATCAAAGGATAACATAATAACGTTCTTCTTATCTTCTTTTGGCATTTAATACTAAAGAGTTTAATTCGCAATGAAATAAATAAATCGATAAAAATAAGAAAGGAAACTCAACAACCGACTTCAATACAAAAAGCTAAGCGATGCAAACTTGGGTGAGCTTTTAACGCAATATAATTCAATTTAAGTTTATGTTTTATTCCCATAAGCATTCAAGATAAAATAGGTAAAGAATCGGTCTAAAAATAACGTATTTATCCGTAAACAAACCTGTTTAAGGAAAAAAGAAAGAATTTTTCAAATCACTCCACCGATTGGACCTATAAACTGAAAATAGTGGTTGCTGCCTACAAATACTGACTTTCACATATGTAACATTCCTATTAATCAATATTTTTAGGGAACAACTTACCCACGATTTCCAAGTGATGGGTGCAATCGTTATGCAACCCCAATCATAAAAAGAAAGAACTTTGAAAATCCCTTCGGGGGAAGCTAAACAAGTTCAAATAAAAAAGAATTTTGAATATCGGTTTATAAATGGAGGACTTATGTGTTGATCAATCAATTGTCGGGGGAACAAAAATGGCCTACCGATTTTCACTAAAATTTCATGGGACCAAACTGAACGTAAACTCTTTCAAATAAGAAATGGATTTTGAAAGTTTATTCAAAAATAATTCCGATCTAACTTTGGAACAAAAGTAGTAGACAAATACACATGAACTGATAACCTTCATCTTTATCGAAATCGGTTTAAAAAAAGGAATAAGAAATTATTTGTTAAAATCACAAATCGCGGTGGTATGTTTATTTATACAACATACAACTTGTTTGTGAGTTGCTTAAATAGTTTTCTTTATTGAAAAAAAAAACAATTTTGCAGCACACAAAATATTGGCTGTCAAATAGTTAAAAACTTTTTTAATTGATTTTCTTGGAAATTTGTTGAAAGAATACCAACATCGAATATAAAAAAGGATGAGGAAAATACAAACATGCTTTAAAATTAATAAATAAAATGGAGATAAAATTACAGAAGAGTTAAAAATATATCAGGTAAACTTTTTTTTTGTTTTTAAATTGAAAAGATAAATTGTGAAACAAAAAAAAAAAAAAAAACTTTAACTGAACTAAGGTGTTGTTTCTCAAAAGACTGACGGATGGCATGAGTGTAAAATTTTGTATGGAAAACTTCAGTTTTGTATTTTATACTTTTTTATTTACGGATATTTATAGGTTTGTCATTTCGTGTATAATTTCCACAATATTTATTGAGGTCCATATAGAATATATATTCTGAATCCTTATAGATATGAAAGTTGAATGAGCCATGTCCGTCTTTCCGTCTGTCTGTACGTGAAATCGATTTTCCGAAGACCCTAGAAAAGCTAGAGACTTTCGTCTTAGACTGAAATGTAAGGATTTTTATTAAGATGATTCGTATTGAAAATTAGCAAAAATTAAATATCGGTTCTGATAATGAATTATATATGTACAAAAAAATGAAGATATACATATAAATAACCCTTTTTGTTCACTGTATTTTTTGTACATATGTATGTACAGCACTGAAGAAAATATGAAAGTGTGTTCAAGTATGCAGTTTAAACTTACTTTTTATATTGTTTGAAATGTTATATTTATAAGAGAAAATAGAGTCTCTATTATATTCAGTGAATCTCATATTTATGCATTGGTGAAGGGTATAAAAGATTCGGCACTGCCGAATATAGCACTCTTATTTGTTTTATAATACAGTACAACCTCCCTAATCCGGACGGATAAAGTTTCAGCTATTGTCCGGATTACAGGATAAAACAGTTCGCTTGCTTCTGTCTAAACTATCCGAAAAATGTAAATTTTCGAATTAGCGTATTTGAAAAGAAAACAAATTTTTACCGGTTAAAATATAAATAGAAAATGGTTCCATGACATCACAGATAAAAATTAAAATACGATTTCAATTACTTTCGTAATTAATTTCATTGTTCAAGATCAGCATAAAACGACTATTTTATATTCAGTCATTAAAATTAAAATATTCAATTATTCAAAATTTGTAAAAAATTTTTAGAAAAAGTTATTTTTGATCATTTGATTAATTGATGTAATTAAGTAATTAATTGAAATTGGTTTAGTGTTTCAAGCACTTCTTTGAGTTTAACATTTTTTTAGCAATGGGTTTTTCAGTATAGAGTATATGTCTTCAAATGCAAAAAGTTGGAGTTCGTACTGTGGAAGACAAATTCATAACAGGTAGTCTCAACAGTCCAGGTGACTATTTTCGCCTTGATTCGCCCCTTGTATATGTGAGCCAGTTACTTTGTCAAACGCCGGAGGTTTTTCAAAGCGCAGTGAGCCGAGTCTACCGGTTATAAATATGCCGTGGTACTGCGGCTGTATTGATTTTTTTTAAAATAATTTTTCTAAATTTCATATATTTTACGAAAGATTATCGCAGTTCGAAACATTTTGATAAAAATTGTGTATTAATAAATTATCATACATACAATTGCTGCTGTATAATGCGGCAAGACTAATTGGTTGCTCTTTTAAATAAACAATAACAGGAGTTAGAGTTTCTTTTTCTTAATCATGTTATAGTTACGTGTTACTATGTTGCAGTTTTTTCGCATGTAAGAAATGCAATAAATTGAAACATGAGCTTGTTTATCTTTGGCTAATCAAGGTTCATAGTCATTTAAAACAATTGTAAGTTCTCTCTCATAACCATAAACTACTTCTGAAAACATTAAATTGTTGACGCAATCATGCCACAACCATATCTTTATACATTTTAGCTACGCTCTGTAAACTTGTAAAACGATATACGTATATATTTTTTAGTCTTACCCGCTTTCAGTTGTAAGCTATTTTGAGCCAGCATTAATTATGCTGCACAGTGGTATAGTTTCATAAGTTTAGATACAAAAAATAAAGCAATTATCGCAGAGCAACAAGATTTGCAGCATTTGTTTAAATTTTCCAGTTAAGGAAAAAATCAGGCCCAGATTATAGTTTGCAGAAGTAAAATGTTATGTTGTCTCGGCAACAACACAGCATTGGTCTGTGTTTTATTATGGTTTACAACATCTACTTAACTTACAACGATAAGTGTTGTAAGCCGCAATCATAATTTTAATTGTACGCACTAAAATATTCGATGTTGTAAACCATAATCGATGCATGTAACTGTGGATGAAAAGGATTCATGTCCTTCCAAAAATCCGCAATTAAAAAAATTCCAAAATAATAATTTTTCTTTAAAAAAAACTTAAAAAGCTAAAAATAATGAACTACAATTTGGAAAATTTTGCATATAATGCGTTCAAAAATTTAAAATTTTCCTTGATATGTTAGGAAATATAAATTTCGTCTTCCGCAGGAAATTTTTCATAAAAAACGGAGTGCTTTTCATAGAAATTTTACACTCAAATCATTCGTACTGTCTTGTGTAAACAGCACCTAAATTTTTATAAAATTACAATTAAATTTATATTATTTTTTTTAAGTAATTTCGAAGAAATTGTTCACTTAAATTTAGTACATATTTTTTTTTAAATATTCACAATGTTTGCATTACATGTTCTTAAACGAAACCAGCATATTCTTTAATAACAAATGTCCCTTCCACCAAATTTAATAGCCTTTACGAATTATGTGTATACACACACATACACATACATAGTTGTGCATATTTAAGCTCTTTTTTAATTTTCAAATTTACAATTTACTGGAAAAAAGTTTATAAGTAGATTAAAGATAATTATAACATGTCAATTTGACTTCTGCGAACTTTAAGCTTAAGCAGACATTTATTTTAAGAAAAATTTAACAAACTTAGCCGACTCAATAAAATTTAATTC
Source organism: Lypha dubia (assembly GCA_947311025.1). Taxonomy (NCBI): domain Eukaryota; kingdom Metazoa; phylum Arthropoda; class Insecta; order Diptera; family Tachinidae; genus Lypha; species Lypha dubia. Next base: position 53,403,716 of record OX371264.1, read on the forward strand.
AGATTATAAATCCAATTTTGCTACAAATAACAAATTGCATTAAAAAATTAAATATTTTAGTTTTTGAATGGCATCAAAACACTTTTAATGAGATTGGCAACTTTAGCTAACCAAAATAATGCCACAATAATAAGTACAACTTGCTGCTCCCTCAGTGCATTAACAACAACAACAACATCAAGTTTAATGATTTGAAATCTCGGGCAACTTTTATATGAACCCTAAAATATATAGTTTTTATTTGTTAAATGCATACATTTGTTTGTTTAGTTTACAAGTGAGCATACATGTGTGTGTGTCTGTGTGTTTGCATAAGTTTATAAAAATAGTAGCAGTTTACAAAATATTTTTAAGGAATTTTTTTATTATGTTGCTTTTAACAACTTCATAAATATCATACTCACTTATCCAAACAAAACTGTGTATACCCGGGAGTAAATATAATAACGAAGCATAAAACTCAACAACAAAACAAACACATGACTAAACTCACACACACACACACTCATGTGCAGTCGTTTATAAAATAAACAACAAGCAATCGGAAACAGTAAAAATATATAAAACAACAACTGAAACAACCAAATAGTCACTTTAAAAAGTGAATGAACTTTAAAGTTGTTCTGTGTGTTTGTGTGTCTTTAAGAGAATTTTTTTATTATTAATAAAATTTTACAAAAAACTATAAGTGAGTAAAGTTAGTTGGTTGTAAAATTTAACTCACACAACTATTAGAAATGATATTTGTTGTTGTATATTCATTGGTACTCGCACTCGTACCGTTTACAGGATTTACTATAGTATTGCCAGTCAGAAGGAAAACAATGAAAGTAGCCAAGGAAAATACCATAAGAGTTAGACTCGCCCGCCCTATTTACTTTGTCAAAAAATGCCTGTGGAAAGTGGCCTAATAATTTTAAAAACTATTCAATATCAAGGCGAATTCGTAAAATTTAGTCTCGAGAGCACCGGTGATTATATTCGCCCCACTTTCGACGTTTGTAGTTTTGATCTCCCTGAGATGTCAAAATAAAGTTTTCATCACATTTTATGAAGGGAAATTGCTGCGAGGAGATCACCTTGTATTAATTCACGTTAATCAATATTTAAACAAAATAATTCTTCATAATCAAAAAAATTATTTAAAAAGAAATTCTAAATATGCCAAACAAGTCTTCTGGCGTTTTCTTTCCTAGAAATAAAATGTTCCATAAATGATGCATGTGATTTGGCATCATTTTTAAATGTTCCCCCTACTTTTAGGAAGTGTTACATATTTTACGTTTACAAAAGAACATAAATGTTAGCATTAATCAATAAAGTAAAGAAACAATAACAAAACCAGCTGTTGCACTTTTGCCCCTTTAATTAAAATGAGTGTTGAACATGTAACATCATGAGAAATGAACGCGTTACAGAATAAATGCAGCATATTACTCAGAAAAGAAAACGCCATTATTATTATTTTTTTTTTTTTTTTTTGAATTCCATAAACTATTCCATCTTTATTATATGTAATTATTTCGAATGCTGGCAACACTGTTAAAAATAGAGTTTTGCAACGTGCTTAAGTAGAAAACGTTTAATATAAATATTCGCCAGTATTTCATAGAAGTTTATGATGGTTTTTAGTAAAATAAAACGTACATATTTTTAAACTCGTATAAACGTATTTGTACATTTTGCATACGCAATCATTCTCATAAACAATTTGAGAAATTTATTTTTAGAGTTACAACATTTACAAGATGCTAATTTGAAGAATAAATATATAAAACATTTGTAAAAAATTTAAACGTTCGCCTTGATATAGATACACATAAAAAGTTTAGAATTTTAGGATTACTTTCAAAATTCAACTTTAATCAATCCTGAAAGGGCTTAAACACTTTCTTAGCTGGATCAGTTCAATACCCAAAATGAATCAAAGCAAATTCATAACAGGTTGTCTCCAAAGATCACGTGATTATTTCCGTCTTGTTTCGTTCCTTGTATATGTGCGCCAGTTACTTTGTCAAGTGCTTTGGTGACATATTCTTCGGTACATTTGCTGACATCGGAAGTAGATATTTTTCAAACTTTATGTTCAAATACCAACAATGGACAAAAATATATTTTAAATTGAAATGAGTAAGTAAATAAAAATGTTTCCATAAAAATTAAATGGCTCAAACTGAAAAATTAAAAATGACCCTGAAGTTGTTTCCATGATACAATGAATATATATGTATAGTCATTGTATCATGGTTGTTTCATTGAAAAATATAAAAAAATCATTTTGGGGCAATTTTTCATATATAATTTTTTATGAAATGCAAAAATGGCCCCAAAATAACAAAAGAAAAATTATACAAAAAATTAAAAAAAAAATTATTTTTAACAAAAAGTACATTTTAAGAAAATTATTAATAAACGGCGACATTGTTCGAGATTCCTTGTAGCAAAGAAACCTTAACCACCGCCGAAGGAAGGTTAAGCAAAAAGCCTTCAGTTAACGAGTGCCGCTATTAGAAGCGCCATGTGGGAGAAAGTGCTTGCGCCGAAATATTGTCCAAATAAACAAAGTCCCAAACAAGAAAGTGAAATAAATCTCCAAAATTTTAAGATTATGGTTTATTTTGTGGTCAATAACCGGCCATGCAGCAGACTCTTTGATAAGCACTGCCGTGTACATTGGCGCAGATAGGGGAGGGGAGACCCGCTTCTGCCTCCCCAGACTTCCTACTTTTTTTAAATTGCTATTTTCGTTTAACATTTTTTGTAAGTGTGTTGATATTTTCAATAGCAAAACCTAAGTGTTTCCTTTGCATTTAACAACATTTTTGGATCTGCCTTCAGATATTCGTTCAGTTGATTATTAGAAGTTAAATATATATTATCCAGTAGTCGATACCATAATTTCTAATATGGAATACAGATTCCATTAGCTAAAGCTGTTAACGATTTCTTCAATTTAGATGTGGAAGGCGCTAGCGAATTCATTATTAATTACAAAAATGTTTTTCAAATTGCTTGTGATTCAATGAAAGCTGAAGCACTAGTACTTAAGAATATGTTTAAAAATATATCCAGCGAAAAAAATTAAACTTTGATATGCTAAAATCCAAAATTGACAAGAATATTTATCCAAACATTTACAAACTTTTACAAGTGGCAATAAGCCTTCCTAACAGTTCTGCTAGTTGTGAAAGAAGTTTCTCAGCTATGCGTAGAATAAAATCATGGTTACGTTGTGCAATGCTTTAGAAACGATTTTCAAATTTAGCAGTTTTAAATATTGGAAATGAAATAGTCAATTACAAAATAACTTCAGAAGAGTTATTAAACATATTTTGTAAAAAAAATAGAAATCTAACGTTAGAATAATACATTGATTTTAATATAATTATTGTTTAATATATATTAAACTTGAAAATACTACATACTCGTAGTTACCGTTAACTTTTTAAATACTTTGTTTTTGTTACATCTATTGCAAACTGTATTTTTGTGATATACTTTTTAGTTTTGTTTTAATAAAAAAATATTTAGTTTTAATAAAAATAGGAATTATTTTTTCTTTTTGCAAAAGCGGTGCACTTGCCCACCCCAGAATAATACTCTAGCTGCGCTTATGGCCGTGTAGAAAAATCCTAAGCCCGTATACGCGAAAAATATTTTGTAATTAATATCAAATATTTTAATCAAATATTTTAAAATTTTTGACTAATTGGCAAAAACGGAGCTGCTTACTAAAGATCCCCTGTAGAGCCGCTCTACGGAAATTAAGATTTTCTTCACCCGACACGGCCTTGATTAAGATTTTCTGCATTGTATTGGTGTGTTAGGACACAATTAACTAGGTATCTTATGAAATGTAGTAGTAACCATCCCCTTGTCGGGAAATACCATGTTAAGTCCACCCTTCGGCCGGCTCTGCCGAAAACCTTAGAAAGCAGTTTCTATACGAATTTTTGGCTTAGGATCATTTTTAATACATAGTTTAGTTTGGACCTATTCTTTATCTTTGATTTTGGAACCATTTTCCATTTTAGCCTGTAAGTTTTGTCTCTTCATAAAATGAAAAATTAGACCAGATTGGAAAATCAAAAATTAAAACTGATAATTAGTCCCAAAATATAGGAAATATGGCACTAAAGTTCGTGTTTACGTTTTCAATTCAAAATTTTGGGACAATTTCTGGTTTTTTTCTTTTTAAATTTGGAACAGTTTATCTTAATTTTGGGGAAAATTTTTAATTTATCGTTTGGTGTAAATTTTCATAAGCCAAAATGATAAATGGTTGCATAGTTTTGTATTTTTGTTTATTTGGAGCAATTTTTTTTTATATTTTTTTATTTTTTAATTTTGCGTTCCAGGCTAGAAATTAGGTATAAGGGATTGATTCAAGTATGTGAGAGGACTTATTTTATGTAAAAGGAATATGTACGGCGTTCAATTATATGCGTGATGATGTTGGAGGTGAATTTATGGATCCAATCTGAAGACGTTAATTTCAGCCGCAAATTTGTTTGCAATAATCTTTTCTGTTATAAAATTAAGTTTCTTTAATCATTTTTGGAGTTGGAGTTTGGAGTTGATTTAATAACGTTTAGGACTATTTTTGTGTGTGTTTAAATCCATACAGAAAACTGAAAGGGAATAAAAATCTTTATTTGCTTGACTCAAGGCAAACATTGAATTGATTCAGACCGAGGCATATTCAGTGAATTCGCCTCGATTCAGACCAATTATGAAAAATAATTTTGAGGGAATTTATCCTCTTTTCGTTATCTATTATTTTTTTCTTGTTTCATTTTCATATTTTTTTATTTAAATTCCAAATACCACAATCTTAGTAACAGCCCCACCCATCTTAGAGACATTATTGGGATAAGTTGACAAAAGTTCCCACTTTAATATTTCTACGTTGAAAAAATGCTTTTCATAAGTGCGATTTATGGTACTTCTTCATTTTATTAACCGAAAGAAAAGCTCAGCATGAAAAATATAAGTTTACAGAAGATGAATTTTTTTCTGACCGACATCAAACAAGAAGATCAATTCGACTGGAATTTTTTTTTTTTTTGATGTGATCTTTACTAATTAGAAAATGAATGATCGATTACCTTATTTGAAAGGTCATACTTTCGAATAGGAAAAATAAATCCTCTTAGACCCATAGTGTCTTCGATCCAGGTACCATGTTACCAACTATCGCAATATTTAGGTCAAATACTTAAACATTTAATATCAACAAATTACAATACCAAAAACTCAACAGAATTTAAGGAGCAGTTGAAAAATGTTAAACTTGAAAAACAGCACATCTTAGTTTCATTCGACGTAGTGTCTCTTTTTACAAACATTCCGGTCTACTCAGCAATAAAAACTATCATGGCGAAATGGAACACAATAAATCAAGTGACCAATATAACCAGGGCAAAATTTTTGGAAATTTTAAAATTCTGCTTAACAGATAATAATTATTTTGTTTATGACAAAAAAATTTACAATCAAATTTTTGGAATGCCAATGGGCAACCCTCTCTCACCCACCATAGCAGATATAGTTCTGGACAGTTTACTTGACGATGCCATTATGGAATTGAAAAATAAGAATATTTACATCAAATACATAACCAAGTATGTAGATGACATCTTTGCGGTCATTAACAAGGACGATCAGGATGAAATCCTAAACACATTTAATAGACATCACCCCAAAATTAAGTTTACAATTGAAATTGAAAAAGATAAGGAAATTGCGTATTTAGATACAAAACTACATAGGAAAGAAGATAGGGCCATTTTCGACTGGTATGCTAAATCAACGGCATCAGGCAGATTAATGAATTTCAATGCAACACAACCTCGATACCAGATAATAAACACGGCAAAGAATTTCATTGAAAGAATTTTAAAAATAAGTGATACTCAATTTCACAATAAAAACATAAAGAAAATCTACGAAACATTACAACAAAACAGTTTTCCAAAAAATTTAACTAAAAATCTAATAGAGGAAACAACAAGACGTATAAAAAACAAAAACGAAAATCTTAGAACAGAAAACAAGGAAAAAAATAAATTTTACAGTGTACAATACATCCCGGGTTTAACCGATGCTAGAAACATGAGGACAACAATAAACCAAGAAAATATCAGCTTTGCGTATAAAGCAAACAAAACTTTAAGCGCAATATTCACAAAAATAAAAACACCAATCGACAAACAACAACTTAACAATGTCGTTTATGAAATCAGGTGTAAAGGAAAAGGAGAGCAAACATGTGATCAAATCTACATTGGCACAACAAAGAGAGCAGTAGGAACAAGAATGGCAGAACATCGATTTGACATAGCAAAACAGAATAATGCAACAGGGTTGTCACAACATATGACAGAATTTCAGCACACAGCTGATTTTGAAAAAATAAAAATACTTAACACTGAGAGAATAGAAAGGAAGAGATACACGAAGGAAAGCTTATACATACAACAACAAATAAGTAAAACCATGAACTTGAAAGAGGACACAAAAAACATAAACTCAAGCTATAAAGTAGCCATTAATTAATCTGTGATATTAAGCTAGGATGTGTTTTTATTATTATATTCGTGTTTTTTGTTGCATGTTACATGTTACATGTTAAATGAAAAATTATTTATAATTTTTTAATGTAATAATATCAAAATTTGTAAGTTTTAATGTAATTTATTAATGAATTTTGTAATAATGTGATGTTTTTTTATTAAATAGACGAATCCCCAGAAGAAGTCGACAAATAATCGACGAAACGTCGGGACAAAACTGTAAACAAAAATTTAGTTTTTATTTACATGGAAATTTTAAGTCTTATTAGCTCAAAAAATTAACAAAAATAAATCGATTCTTAAGATAAAAAAATAGTTAGGTTCTACGCCCGTATATACCAGCATTTAAATATTTTGAAACAAATTACTTAGATTTTTGCTCTCTTAACTTTATTCATATCGAAATTTTAACTCATTTCGTTCATTATAACTGAACAGATTAATTAAGACATTTTCAAACTGCGATTTGAGTGAGTTTTGTACTCGTCTCAGTACATGAAATCCCTGTAACATTTTTATACAAATGATTACAAACGTTTGCAACATTTACTAAAATATATATGCCTGCATATTCTGAAATCAGAAAATCTTAGATCGCCTTCTTTTTTTCATAAGCATTTTGTGCCACCTTCAATAATGCCTCGAAATTGCCACTTCCTGTCTGTTTCACCATGCTGTTAAAGACATTCATACGTGATCTAGTTAAGAGTTCATACGGAGGGCCAAATTCTACAGCACGACCAGCATCCATAACTAAAACTTTATCACTATCCATGATTGTGTGCAAACGATGGGCAATTGTTAGGACGGTACAATTGACAAACTTCTCACGTATTGTTGTTTGTATAAGACCATCAGTTTGTGGATCAACATTGGCAGTGGCTTCATCTAAAACTAGAATGCGATTTTCCCGTAAAATAGCACGAGCCAAACAGACAAGTTGGCGCTGTCCTACACTGAAATTAGTGCCACCCTCGGATATTATACTTGACAAGCCATTTGGCATATCGGACACAACATGTTTTAGTTTGACCTTGTGGGGAAAAAAATGTTTTAAGAATTTTTCTTATTATTTGTTTTTTTTTTTTTTTTACTAAACTCACCTGTGCCAAAGCTTCCCATAATTTATTATCGGAATATTCATCAAAAGGATCTAAATTATAACGCATTGTACCAGAAAACAATACCGGTTCTTGAGGTATAATCGAAATCTTACTTCTCAGATCATGTAGGCCCAAATCATGGGTGTTTCTGTCATCGATTATTACAGCTCCCTTGTTGTAGGACAAGCGAAAGAGTGCATTTATAAGAGACGATTTACCAGCACCCGTTCTACCCACTATACCAACTTTCTCACACGGTTTTATTGCTAAATTTAAAGATTTCAAAACATATTCTGCTGCCGGATCAGGATCATAACGCAAACTTAAATTATCAAATACAATTTCACCCTTTTCTGGCCAAGACTTAGGTTGCTTTTTATCGGGTTGAGATTCTAATTCTCCTTCGGCTTCGATAGCTTCATATTCCACAACTCGTTCAACTGACGTCATAGTATTTTCTAATTCGGCTGACTGGCGCATACCCCATTGTACCATACCGGTCATTCCCAAGGCCTGGGTAATGGCCAAACCAACTTTACCACCATTTTCGGGGGTGAACACAAAAAAACTAAGCGTTACAAGGGCGATATAAATGACACAACAACAATCTAGCCAATAGCCAAAAGCACGACTTGTACTTAAAAACATATAGAAAGCTGAACTGTGCAAATCCTGGTAGTTGTCAAATTCTGAAATCAGCACCTGTTCAGCTTCAAACGCTCTAATTGTGTCCAGACCATTAAGTGAAGCCGCCATATGACTGTAAACTGGAGAACGAGCTGAAAAGGAAACGGAAAAGAAAATAGACTTGTGTTCTACAACAGACTATTCTCTACATACTTGTCGCCTCCAAACGTTTTATATCTCTCGATGTCTTCAAATAGAATGTTCTTAAATAACAAAATAAAATCGCTAGTATTGCGGTGATCAACAAATACCAGGGATTCACCAAACATAACACAATCAAAATACCAAATAGAGATAAAAATATTTGTATTACATCCATCATAACCGAGGGTAAAATCTCATCTACTTGGCCCATATCCTTGGAGAAACGATTAAGTATACGTCCCGAAGGATTCGTATTGAAAAAGTACATGGCAGCACGTGTTACACCCAAATACATGGCATTATGCAAAGTGGTAGAAGATTTCATGGCCAAATTGAAGAAAAGAAAACTGCGATATACGGCAAAGATAATTACAGCCACATTAAGGGCGGAAAAGATATAAATATCTGTTGTATATACTGTTTGTATACTGACGCGTGCTATCTCCGGCAGACTGTTTTCATTTTTAGTGACCCTGAAAATAGATGAATGCAATAAAATTATTTTGTTTTTTTTTTCAATTTTAATTTCGTATATTTTTATCGAAAGGAAAATAAAATTTAATATCAATTAAAAACTTTCTGATATCAATTAAAAGATTAATTAAGTCTGTGCTAATAATTTAATTCTTTTAAGGCTTTCTATTGAAATTTTACTAAAAATAACAAAATTTCTATTAATTATTTAATTGGAATTGACAATGAATATTTCTACTAACTTCATTTGTTGCAAATAATAAAAAAAATTGCATACTTTAAGGAGCATCAGCAAAATAAGTTTTGCTAGTAAATTTTAATATATATTTTTTTAATTTTTATTTTATTTAAAAATACATCTATCCTTCGTTTTACATGGGAAAAGTGAAAAGTGCCATTATTGCGCTTTTTAATTTATTTAGTTAATTTTTTTATCAAATGTAAAATTTGATAAATACAGTAAATGAATTATTGGAATATAAAAGGCAAATTCATAATAGGTAACAAGTCATTTATTATTTAAAATTTTTTTAGGTTTTATTTAAGTCTCGGTTCGCACTATGAAAGTTTTCTTTCATGAATGTGTTTGTATGTGGTGAGTGGGGAGAGAAGAATGGGAACGGGTACACACTTTCACTTTCTCGGAAAGTCTGTTTTGTTTTGTAATTTTGTAATTGTCAACACGTAGTTTTGTTCTTTTGTGTTTACAATTCATATGAAATTAAAATATATAAAAATATTTAGTTTCATGAAATTAAATTTCAGTGTGCCGACACGAATGAAATTTTAAAAGAGAATTTCGGAAATTTAATGAAAGAAAACTTTCATTTGTGAACCAGGACTAATGGTTGTGTTTTCTGCATTAAAAATATTTTATAAATGGACCATCACATCACTATATCAGCTAAGCGAAAACTCTACTAAAAATACTTACCAATAGGAAAGAAAGTAATCGGAACCAGAAGCCAAAACCTGGCAACCCAAACATGAGAATACTAAAAGGATCAATACAAAGTAGCCACCGCTGCTGCCAAAATACTTTTTGTAGAGTTTAAAACCAATTTTACCCTCATCCCTTGTTTCCTCCAGTTGATTGGCGGCATCATTGGCGCACATCGATTCTACAATAGATGTTATTGAAGATTCACTCTCTTTCCGTTGCTTGGATCTCATTTTACTCAAAGTTTCATTGTCATCGTCATCTTCTTCGGCATTGGATAACAACTGAGCAAAGTCCAGACCACTTTGTAGCATAGTTTCATATTTACCCATAGCACTTATGCGACCCTTGTCCATTATAACAATAAGATCGGCTTGTTCTAGAAATTGTAACTGATGTGTCACCAATATCACTATACGATCGCTTAGATAATTTTTCATGCATTCATCGAACAAATGGCGACCAACATGAGTGTCTACTGCACTGAGAGGATCATCGAGTAAATATATATCGGCTTCACGATAAATTGCTCTGGCTAAATTAATGCGAGCCTTTTGCCCGCCTGACAGTGAGGCACCACGTTCTCCTACAATTGTCTTATCGCCGTATGGCAAAAGTTCAAAATCACGTTGTAAAGCACACTTTTTCACCGTCATATTGTAACGTCTTTTGTTCATGGACAGACCAAATAGTATATTTTGGCGCACAGTGCCAGTAAAAAGCCAAGGTTCCTGTGAAGCGAATGACAAAATGCCATTCACTTGTAGCGAGCCAGATGTTGGGGGCAATTCGCCTAAAATGGCCTGAAGTAAACTTTGTTTTTTTTTTTTTTTTTTTTTGAGGAAAAAGGGATTATCTTTAATTTTATGAAAATGTTTTAAAAATAGATCTTCTCACCTTGATTTGCCTGAACCCACCGGACCAATTACAGCAACTAAAGTTTTCGGTTCAATTTTCATATTTATATCATTCAAATTGAACTCCATTGATTTCGAATTCCACTTGGCTTTAAGATGGTTTATCTCAACGCCCGTTTCTTTCACTTCACTCGGTTTTGCTGTCAGTGGCACCTCTTTGCCATTTTCACTAACAATTGCTGTTGGCATTATTACCAAGGGATAATGTTTCTTGTCTTTACCAGCATTCAAAGAAGTCTCTTCCAGCATCATAAAAGTCTGTAAACGCCTAAAAGATACCAACGTTTCGGCCATCTGACCCACTCCCAGGGGAAAGAATACCGTCATAAGGTTTTTTAAAATATTTAAATAGGCCGTTATAACAAAAGCCTTTTCAGCTGTCAAAAGGTTGCCCAACAGCACAAAGCCAACCAAACTTGCAAAAACGGAAATACGTGTAAGAAACATTATGAAGGATGAAAATATGCCGCGTATATAGTTGACATAACGTATGGCTTTCATTTCTTTGCGTCTCATAAAATCGACAACTTTTCCGAATGGATATTCCCAGGCATACATTTTGATCACTTGTATACCGGCTATGATCTCATTCATCATGCGAACACGATCATCGGTACACAGGGCGGTGCGCAGACGATATTTTGAGGTTTTTTTACCCAAATATCCCTGCATTGGTATGAAAACCAGCATTAGCATCACACCAAATAGGGAGGAAATACCGATCTGCAAAGAAATATAAAAGAATAAAAGTTGAAACGTATTTGATAAATAGTTTTACTCGTCCATTTTTATAAATAACGATTTCATTAAAAGAATTTACATTATCCTTCCGATTTTAGAAACAAATTTATGGTACTAAACTGCATGCAAAACCGATGACACAAAAAAATAATATTAAAAATCAACCCAACTTGCTTGCAAGCCCTTTGAAACAAAAAAAAAAAAGAATTTTTGGAAATTATATCATAAATGATTTGAATTTTGATGGTTTAAACCAGGGTTTAAAAAAACTAAAATATTTACTCAAAATTGCCCTAATATTTCGTAATTTTATGTGAAAACTAGAAAAATATTTTACACTGGCAAACTCAATAATATATTAAGTACTTTGCACGCCAAAATATCTGCATAGTAAAATTTTTTAAAAGCACATAAAATGAAAATAAATTCTCTGTATATAATAAAATTTATATATAATAAAAGTTTATTGTCAATAAAAAATAGCTATCCACACAAAAATGCAAAAAACACATACAAAAAATTATTCTTTCAAAAAATATGCCGCTATAAAAAATACTTTAACAAGAAAATATATGCCATTCTAACCAAACACAACTTCGTCTATTATGACAAACATGGTGATCTTAAAATTAGTAATATTTAAAAATTTTCCTCTTCGCATCAACAAGTCTCAACCCTAAAATTTACTAAAAATATTATTCGATTCAACCAAAAAATATTTCTGAACGCCAAAAAAAAAATGTATTGAAAATTGCAGATTCCAAGAATTTTTAGAAGAAGTTGATACACTAACCTACATACATATTTATGTAAATACATACGAACATAAGATCTCATAACCGCTTTTCATTATACACCTCAAAATGACTCACAACATTGCTTTATGAATGCGTAGCCGTTAAAAATTATTGGAATCTGCAATTTTCAACAAATATTTTTTTTGCCATTCAGAAATATTTTTTTCTTGAATCTAAGAATATTTTTTAGTAAATTTTAGGGATGATATCAGGTTAATATTTTTAATTTCTCTACCTGAAAAGGGAAACGGGTCATATTTTCTGAGTAGTCGGTAGTATTTTCTTTTTTTTCTTTTAATTAGGAACAGCACTCAGGGGATGATATGCAGTGCACTGTGCCCGAACTCAGCGAGAGGGATAGGGTAGAGAAGATAGATGTTGAAAATTTAGAAGACTTAACTCTTTCACAACTCTGCTTTGCGCGTTAAACTAATTTTTAAGGCAGTGTTGAGGCGCCTCCGGTGTTAAGTAGACGCAATAACTTTGTTAAGCTGCATTACCAGGCATTTTATTAATTGTTTTACTTCGCCGATGTTTATGCTAACCGACGAAGGAGGGCGGTGTTGTGTACATTACCTTGGAACAGCATCAATCGCTGTCGGAACAGTTTTTTAGTGATCAGTGCTATGCCTTCACCACTTAAATAGTCCGACAACAATTAATAGAATGTCTCACTAATGTACATTAGAGAAATTAATGATGTTGATTGACTTTCTCTGGCCAGGGTTTAAACCCAGGCCCCAAGTCATTGTTTGCTTAGTAGTCAACGCGCTAACCACTTCAGCCAACACCACCCTCTAGTATAAAAAAAAAAAAAATTAAAAACTAATTTCAAATCCTGTTTTAAACATTAAAAACTACTGCGTCTCTTTTTTAATACTATTGCTAAGAACGTAATTAGCATTAGTTAAAAATCAATGCTAATGCAATTGATTATTAAATAGTCATTTTAATGAATTTCTTCTATTTATTCATGCAACACACACATTCACACACAATTTAAAATGTTTACTTTGATTAATTGAGCTTTTCCATCTAGTTGTAATTAATATTAAAATTTTTAGATTGATTTTAGTTAAATAATTTGTTTAATTCACAAGCCTAGTTGTATCGCTTCATAAAAAATTTCTGAAAACAAACACAATTTTAGAACAATTTATTTTTGTTGACTTCGTTCACGTTACATGTTAATGAGGCCATATACTCTCATTATAGCAAACTTATTTGAACATCAAAAACTACCAAACGAAAAGAAACCAAAAGTACCAAAAACTATTCTTCCCCTTTTGCCCCTAAGAACTACGCTATATATTAATCTTGGTCACATTCTATCCATATACTAAATTTCATCCAAAACGATTAAGAAAATTTTATCAAAGAGAAGAAGTACCAAAAGTAAAAATGTAGAAAAGTACCATAAGCAAAAAAGTATCAAGAGTTTTTTTTTCAGACCCCAGAAAGTATGTTAATTTATAATAAATTTATAAAATATATATAAAAAAATTAATATAAAAGAGTAGCGTGAGTGACTGACTCCTTTCATCGCGCAGCCCAAACCGCTGAACCTACAAACTTGAAATTTGGTATGTAAGTTCCTTTTACAGAGTGTAGATCCACTAAGACGGGATTTTTGGCAATTCGAATTTTTAGGGGTTAGAAAAGGGTAAAAACGGCCGAAAAACTACATTTTTAAAAAAAATCTTTAAAAAAGTTCCCAGGAATATCAAATTTGGAAGTAGGTTCCTTTTACGACGCAGACTCGAACCAAAATATAAATTTTTAGAAATTCGCACTTTAAGGGGGTAAAAAGGGATAAATACGACCTAAAAAAGGAATATTTTTAAACATGGTCCCAGGAATATGAAATTTGGAATGTAGGTTCCTTTCAGGACGTAGACGCGAACCAAAATATAAATTTTTAGAAATTCGCACTTTAAGTGGGTAAAAAGCGTCCCAAAAGGGAATATTTTTAAATATGGTCCCAGGAATATGAAATTTGGAATGTGGGTTCCTTTCAGGACGTAGACGCGAACCAAAATTTAAATTTTTAGAAATTCGCACTTTAAGGGGGTAAAAGCGTCCCAAAAGAGAATATTTTGAAAAATGGTCCCAGCAATATGAAATTTGGAATGTGGGGTCCTTTAGTTATTTATTTTTTACTTTAAAAATTACATGTAACGAAGTACCATAAATTTATAAAATATATATACAAAAAGTAAAGAGTACCAAAACTAGCAATTTATCGCTTTTTAAAAAGTACTCTGTATTCTATTCTGGGTTACATGCTGTCCGTCTACCCTGAAACAAACATCCAAACAGACAAACATCTAAATGGCAAAATATCATGATGTTCGATGTAAAATAAGTAAAATTCACGGTTTTCGTTATTAGAAATCTATGGCTTGAATTAATTACCACTTACCTCCAAATACATTAAATAGGTAACAATTACTAATGCAATTGGCCCAATCCATAAGTAATGAACGTGCAACATGGACGTATCCAAACGACCCACATCATTAGACATTAAATTCATCACTTGGCCCGAAGTTGTTTCTTTCAGTGCACTTTTACTTAAACGCAATGACTTGCGATAAATTAAACTACACAGAGCTACACGAACTTTCATGCCCATATGTTGGGTGCCAAAGACATTCGGATGAAGTAGTAGAACATTGAAAACACTGCATAAAATTACACCCATCGCATACAAATATGCTTCGGTTGTATCTTCACTAGTCGCTCCAGAAGAACTCGTATAGAAAGAGACCAGTTTGCCAAGGAAAACGGGTTGCAAGCATCTGCGATAAAAATTATAATTTTTTTTTCGATACATTTATTTTTTTTGTTTGTTTTTTTTTATTTTTTTATTTTATACAAATATCTTACCTCAAACCAATTTCAATGAAAAACAGTGCAATACCCAACAGTATGTACTCGCAGCCAAATACTTTAAAAGCTGCTTTACACAAACTGGGTTGTCTGTTGGTGCCCTTCACTTTTTCACACTGTCTCTCCCACGCTGTACTGAGATTATTGCCAACATAATCTGCAATAATTAAAAAAATTATGAAAATTAATTAAACAATTTATTTTAATAAACGAATTTATTCATTTTGATTATTGCCTTGATTTATACCCGATAAGAAAATAAAATAGAAAAATAAAACATGTGTATGAATTTCTTATAAATCTATAGGAAATCTTATATCCGATAAGATAATGTTTAACTTCATCAAATTATAATTTTAATTTATAGAAAATTTTTTTTTTCTTTATTTCCTAGACAACAAAACAACAACGTGCTTAATTTATGATACAAAAGTAACAAAAGCTTTATCAATTCAACGCATAAACAAACAAAGAAGCAAAAAATGTAAGTAAGAAAAATTTGTTTATTTTTTTTTGTTTAAATCTGAGAAATGGATATGAATACATGAAGAATATTTTAAGTGTACACGTCACACGCACTTTTATAATGTTATTTTTCTCTCTATTCTATAATTCACTATGCTGGCATTATGTGACCAATTTAGGTAAAGCTTTTACCCAAGATTTGAACAAGATTTTGTGGTTTATAGTCGGTTCAGTATTTTGAAAGCTATAACTGTTTAAATTTGCTACTAATCAATTAGAGGTATTACTCATGGATGTTAGTTAAAGAAAACAATACATAAATATAAGGTTTTCCAATAGGAATAATATGATTTTGAAGTGACGTTTCGGCCATTTGTAATATGTCGTGATCTGCCATTTGCTTCTCATTGTATTCAGTAGTGTTTACAATTTCATCATGGAGAGATATGCTCAAGAACAACTTATACAAATTATTCAGTTTTATTATCAACTTTGCAACTTTTCGTGCGCTTTTGCCATTTTATGGTCGTAATAATCGTCCAAGTGTGCCCGCTATTCGTCGAATTGTTGAATATTTTGAGCTTACATTTTCCTGAACACATTGTCCTGCAGAAAGCTGTTAGGGATGCCTAGCGACAGGATAATCTATCAACTAAAGTTCAACAGGAGAGTCAATGTCACAATTCCGCTTAGGGCCACGTGTGGATTCCAGAAGTTTATGTTGGTATACGGATGGATACAAAACTTTAGATGGAGTAGGCGCTGGAGTATGTGGACCTAACGTAAAAATCTCAGTGCCCATGGTTAAATGGCCCACGGTATTTCAGGCGAAAATACAGGCAATCACCAAATGTGTTCAATTAATTTGAGCAGAGGCACTAAAGGCGCGCATATAGCTATCTTTTCCGATAGTCAGGCTGCCCTTAAGTCCCTAGTTTCATGGGAATTACGTTCTAAGCTTGTTTTAGACTAACTACAGAAGCTATAGATACGGAATAAGGTTTCCATTTACTGCATACCTGGCCATAACGGTCAGCTGGATAACGAGGTAGCGGATGAATTGGCCAATTGGCGTAAATTGGTCGACGGTAACTACTCTAATCAGAGAGAACGACATGTCGACCGCTAACAAAATTTGGGTGGCTTCTCCCGGTCTAAGTCAGGCCAAATCATTGTTACAGCCATTTTCATACAATGGCAAGTCACACATGCATTTCCAGTTGGGGGCCATTTTCAATTCTAGTATGGGGACATCTTTCATTGGGGTCATTTTTCATGAACCCGTCAATTTAATTTTAAATTTTAAAACTATCTATCAAGATTACAAATGAAATGTTCGCTTTTCGTTTTCTAAAGACTCAGAATTGATTTCTGTGACATGGCTGATTGTTTTATTAAATTTTCAATTAATGCTGACTCAATAAATTTTTTTATTATTTTTAGTTTCACAACTTTATGAACTACTTTTATTTTTATTAGTTAGTAAAAACCAAATTAAATTATAAGGAATTTGCTAATTGATTATTTTTGTTATCACATACATGTCGTCACTTGAAACGAAAATATAAAAATTTCATTGGCGACATTATAAAAACTATTTTATAAACTATTTTCTTTCTCCTGTAAAATTTTAAAAATAGTAATTGCATGATTGTACGTTTCATATGACGTTATATTTTCACAAGAAATATGAAACTCAAATATTTCAATTCCCAGACAATGGGCATGACGCATGCAACATATTAAAAGAATAAAAAAATCGATTGATTGAACAAAATTTTCGAAGAAAATTTTTGTTGAGTATAATTATTAGTCAAGACCATTTCTTGTTATCGAGTTTGTGGACACATTTTACAACCGATTTTGACAAAATTTATATTAAATTAAAAATATTTATTTACAAAAATGACCAAACTTTAAAAAAATTTAATTACCAGTAACACATTCACACCTAATATTCATACACATAAGTTTTTTCTCCATACTAACACCCAATTCACACAATGACTTTAAAGACATGTTTTGTTTTTCAGTTTATAACCAAAAGACTTGAAAAGTTATACAGAGCGGAAGAAACCCATAAAGTGATTTAAAAAAGTACTTCTTAAAAATCTTCGTATGAATTGGCTGCGTTAGATGTGGTAGAATTGTTGGTCAAAAGGGGAGAGAGTAGAAAAGGGACAAATTTGCAGGTTTGGTACTAATTGTTTTTGTTCTATTTTGAGAGAAAACAATTACTTTAGGTACTTTTTTACCTATGGTACTCTTTTACTAATTGTACTTTTTTTTCTTTTGGTACTTTTCCTCTTAAGATGAAATTTGCTAGACCGATACCATATGACACAGATTAAAATTTGGGGATACTCTTTTCAGCTTAAAAATGGGACAATTTGGTACTTTTGGTTCTTTTTGTTTTTTCACAATTCTTTTAACATTAATATTCAGTGTACTTTCTGGAGTAGAGGTGGGGTTAAAAAAGAAGAAAGCTGGCACTTTTGGTAATATTTGTTTTTTACAATTGATTTCTTACATTAACATATGATACACTTTGTAGGGAAGGGTGGTAAAATAAGAAAAGTTTAGTACTTTTGGTACCTCTTTGTTTCTTTTTTCTTTACTATTATCAGTTGTTAGATTTTCTGCAGTCTGCACAAACATTTTAGCTAAATAAAGAATCAGTAAAAAGATTTCTTCCTTTTTAAATCTATTCCTGTAAAATATAATCAAATAAATAAAAAAAATTATGCAAGTAACGATATTCAATATGAATATGGATGAAACAACGGAATATAATTTTGATAGTATGCAGGTACCAACACAAACATAAAAATCGACAGTGTATTTAAAAAGAAATTTACTAAGTTTTTTTTTTTCTTTTTGTAATCCAGAACACGTTTCTTAACAATGAGAAAAAAAATGAGTACAAATTGTGCAGATTATTCTTGAAGATTAGTTAGTATTCATCAGTTTTATATTAAAGATAACATAAATTTTTATCTACACGCATTCAAATGAAAGTAAAAAATATATTCTGTTTGGTTTTACAAAGACTAGATTCTATTTATTTAAAATTACATTGGGTGTTTTATTATTTCAAAGGATACTTATCCAAGTTGATCCTGGTATTTATTTTTTTTTCGCTTTATTAGAAATCTGCCAGTTCTAAAAGATGGGACAAATTGGTATATTTTACTTGTTTTACTAGATTTTCATTTAAATAAACATCCTGCGTACTTACTGGGGCGTAAAATGAGGAAAAGCTGGCACTTTTCGTATTTTTTCGTTTTGGTACTTTTTGGTTTTGATATTTTTTTTTATATATTTGGTATACAGACAGTTTATGGATTGCCATTAGGGAGATCGATTATTCGATTGTTTCCGAAAACCGGGTTTTCAAATAGTTCGAATAGCTGCATTTTTAAAAAACCGGTTTTCGGCTAAAAATTTAAAAAATAACCGGTTTACCGATTATTTCATTGAAATATATAAAAAAAATTGTTAAAAAATAAGGTTTAATTATATAAAATAAAGGAATTCACAACAGTAAGTAAATAAAAAATTACCTAAGTTCACATTTCATAAGTACATAAGTTCATACTTATATTATTATACTTATACATATTATTTATTAAATATATTTATATATATATATATATATATATATATATACCAGGGGTGTTCACGTTTTAGATTTTGTTCACGTTTTAGATTGCATTTTCATATGAAAATAAAGTACGTGATTTTTTACCTATAAAACATTTTTCGATTCTAATTTTTGTAAGAAAAATAAATAATTTTTTAAAATAAAAAAGGTTTTGTTAAAATTATTTCATTCGAAGGCTTTATACAACATCATAAAAATAATTTTAGTGGATTGATATTCACTTAAAAATTTCTTCAGTGGGGAACCCCAAAATTTTTACAAAATTAAATTTAAACGTTTGAAAAAAAGTTTACGTTTTAGAGCCTTTATTTAACCTTTGTTCACGTTTTAAAGTAGTCAATGTAAAAAAAAAATTTCATATTTTTGGGTTGTTCATGTTACTGGATGTTCACGTTTCTGCGAGTTCACTTTATATACATACATATATGTGACCTTCTCCGAGAAAAGGGACCTAGTGTGTCAAAAGGGTGTAGAATAAGATGAAATGAGATTTTCTCAAAACACAAAGGGACCTAGCTTTTCTCGGAGAAGGTCACATATATATATATATGTATATATTTGAAAAATTTAACAATAATAAGATCTCACTAGTTAGATAAAATATATAATATATGTCAATGCAATCTAATTAAAACAGCTATTTAATTGATTCTTTTAAAAACAAGATACAGTTCAAATGTTTTGAAGTATACATATCTACATTTCTTCTGTTTTTATAAAACTTAAAAACGAAAATGCCCTTTCACTTAGCGTGCTTCTTGGGTTTATAGAATACAAGGAATTAAGTAATTTTTCAAGCCTTTCAGATCTCTTATGACACTTGTCTAAATAAAAAAATCTTCCAAAATTTTTGCATTACGATTTACTCTCAAAGAGACTTCAATTACGTGCATATTTGCAATAAAAATAAGGAAAATGTAAGCAATTGTACCTGTTTCCAATAACCGGTTAATAGTATAAAAATAACCGGTTTATTTGATATTCGAAAAATGCATATTGAACCGGCTTCGGCGAAACCTAAAAAACAGGTTAAAACCGGCCGAATAATATTCGATCGATGCCCTAAATGCCATATAAATATAGAGAGTGAACGAAGTCACGGATAAAAAAGTTGTTTTCAAGAATATTTTAATATAACTTATGAGTTTTTGTTGCCGAACTGTATGAGTTTTAAAGCAGATACATACGAGTATGTATGTATGTATATTTACCTATTGTTGGCTTAAGTTTGTTTAATTTAATTTTTCATTTTCACTATCTTTAATTATAAAGATACTTAAGAGGACACTTAAACCGCAGTACATTTTAGTACAAAATTTCAAAGCATACTTGAAGTTTGTTTTTTTGGCATTAAATTTTAGACAATTATAGAAACCAGCTAATTCGTGATGACACTTATTTTCAATTATTTTGTGTTAAAAACTGCCTGATAAGATTTTCATAAACATGATGCTAGAGCTAAAAAATTGCCCTTTTTTATAAAGGATGTACCTCCATGTAGTATATTCCGTATGAAGGTTTTTTACTTAATTTTTGTTTTTAACAAATTTAATAATATATTTCGCACTAATCAATTCATACCTGATTTATGTTCATTTAAAGCACGATAAAGATCACTTTCATTTAGCACTTTTTTCCGACCTTTGAAAAATGTCGGCATTGTAAAGCTAAAAATAATTAAAAAAAAAATTTACCACATAATTTATTAATCAATATGAATTATCAAATCAATCACATATCACATTATCATAAGATAAGATCATATACACATACAAATGCAATTTACATTAAGGACCTTTGACAAAAAAACACTTAAGTCTATTCATTTATTAAAATTGAATGCAAATCTAATAACAACATTCGGTATGATAATTATTTAGTTATTTTGGCAAAAATCTTAACGTGTAATAATTTGTTTGCACTGAACACGCAGCCACACACACACACACACTAACTTTTAAAAGACTCACCAAAACATTAACGATGAAATAGGATTTGAATGTTGACGCGGATTTTCCCGCAACTCTTCCGATTTAAAAGATTGCATTTTTATTTATTTATTTTATTTTTTCACACTTTTCACACGTTTTTTGTTCCTTCCGTTTTTCTATTTATTTAAATTTTTTTTTTTCAATTTTCTCTTAAAGCAAACTTGAAATGCTTATGTAGCGAGTTACTTACAGCTAATGATTTAAATCATTTCTAAGATATATAAAACCACCTCGGATCCATAAAACAAAACAAATATAATCATTAAAGTGATTAGATTTACGTGCTGCTATTTGTTGCTGGCATGACTTGTTATTTTTTGCTACAAAAATCTTTGTTTTGTGTTTCATACGTACATACATACATACATATGTACATACATACATATATTTTCTTTTTAAATTTTGAATTTAGCAAAATAAACAATAAATTATGGCCAATTGATTCCATTTAATAGATTATCTTAGAGCAAGAAGTGTCATTATATTTCCATAAAATTTCAACAAAATATTAAATTATTAGAAAATAAAATTATTTGCCAGCTTATTTTTTTTTTTGTTATATTTTTTCAAAACAAAAAATCTAAAACAACATGACAACTAGATTATTTCTATATAATTGTTCACATTTGACAATGAGAGTGAGTAACGACATGCTAATTAAATAATGATCATTTTTATTAGTTGTTTTCTTGTTTCTTCTTTTAAATTAAGTTAATAACCCCTTAAGCAATGATTTTTTATCTAGAAAAAAATAGTTTTGTTAACGTATTTATTTTTCAGTCAGCCAGTCAAGTCAAACTTTGGTTCTAATCTTATCAAAAAAAAAAACGTAATTAATGAGATCAGATAAGATCTTTTGATAATGTTAACTGTGAACTATAAACACAGTAATCCAATAATTGTTAACACATCACAAATATATAAATTTTTAGTTTGTAGTATCTTACCCATTATGTTTGTTTCTAGTCACTCAAAAGACGTGAGTGCAAAAAAATTGTAGTTACAAATTTTTACACACAATTAAATTAGTTGTTACTGAATGCCAAAATGACGAGATTTTCCTTATTTTACCACCATAAAGTGTACTGCATATTAAGGCGAAAAAAAAATAGGACAACAACAAAAATTACCAAAGGTACCTATTTGTCCCATTTTTGGACCTAAGCTAGTATCCTATATTTTAATCTGGCACATATGCTATCAGTCTGCCAAAATAAAAAAGTTACCATAATTAAAAAAGTACCTAAGGAAAATAGTAGCAGCTTTTATTATTTCAGTCCCCAAAAAGTACGACAATTGAGAAAAAATTTATAAAATATTAGTATAAAAAGGGGAAGTACCAAAACTATGAAATTAAAGTACCCTTTATTTTAATTTGGCACCGATGATGTAAGTCTACCAAATTTCATCCAAACCCATTAAGATAATTTCTCAAGAGAAGAAGAACCAGAAGTAAGAAAGTACCATAATTAAAGAGTATCAGTTTTTTCCATTTAACTCCCTAGAAGGTATGATATTTTAAAAAAAATTATAATATATTAATACACGAACAAAAAGTGCCAAAAGTACCAATTTGTCCCATTTTTACCCAGTTAGAAGTACCCTATATTATAATCTTTGTCAAATTCTATCCGTATGGTAAATAACAGTCAAATCCATTAAGAGAATTTCTTCAAGGAAAAAAGTACCGAAAGTAAAAATGTACAAAAGTACCACAATTTAAAAAGTATCAAAAGTACTATTATTTTGTCTTTTCAGCTCTCAGAAAGTTAATGTTAATTAAAAAAAAAAACTACAAGATAGTAGAATGATAATAAAAAGTACCAATATGTACTATCAGTTTTTCCATTTTTTTTCTCCTTTAAAAGTACGCTATATATTAATCTAGGTCAAATACTATCCGTCTACCATATTGTATACAAATTCATTAAGAGAATTTCTCAAGCGAAAAAGTACCAAAAGTAAAAAGTACAAAATGTGAAAAAGTACTTTAAGTAAAAAAGCACTATAAATAAAAAAGAAGCAAAAGCACCAAATTTTTTTTTGCCATTTCAGCCCCGAGAAAGTATATTAATTTATAACAAATTTATAAAATATTAGTACAAAAATAGTAATTTTGTACTTTTTTAGGCCTTGAAAACTACTCTATATCTTGGTCTGAATTACATGCTATCCATATACTTGATTTCATCAAAATCCATTAAGTGCTCTTCCTTTACAAACATACCAACTTTCACATTCACAATATTAGTACGATTATGAGTGTCATCTGCTCGATTAAATTATATGAGAATAAAATAATTAATTTCCAAATCAATCTGTTCATAAGAGGTTCATGAGCGAGGATAATTAATTGATTTTACAGGATATTCAACTACTTAATTGTAGCTCTCGTGATTGGCAGTGAGGTCTAAGAGGTAAACAATTCTGCGACCATGGTGGTTCCCGACACAACATGATGTCAGTTCAACCTTAGGAGCAGTCAAAATTTTATTTGTCTGTTCAATTACTACGATCTTCTGAAATTATAAGTTTTGTTGCCACTGCATATAGAAGTTAAAATTTCAAAATTTTTTCTCAGACAGAAAAATGTTTATTATCGTACCCACCAACCCATCTCTGATAAATGACGACATTAAAATATTTCTAAAATGAACACGTTTGCTTGAATAATTTTTGCTACTTACAACTTTATCAGTTCAAAAAAGAAAACATCTAACGCAATCAAAAACTTGAACACAACGAAATAGATCAGATCAGATTTCTTTTTAAGGACGATTACCAATCTGAACTAGAATTTTCTGTTCTTGAGATAAAACAAATAACTTTAATGATTTATTTAAATATAAAAAAAAAATCCATTAATGATAACCTCCGCAGCCAAAGTAGAAAAATTAAAATAACTTATTCAGTCTTATGCTCTTGATATTTAATAGTTAAAAATATCACTTAAAATGCGTATTTGATATTTAATTGCGCGTTGTTACGCACTGCGTCTTATTCTTACGGAAGAGTTCAACCAACAATCACTTATAAAAGGACTTAATTTGCGGTTGTCATCTATTTAACGCGTGAAAACGGTCGAAACTCTAAACCCATAAATGAAATTTAGTAATATTTTTCATGGGTGATATATTTTCTCTTTATTGAACAAAAGTTTCTATTAAATACTTTTACTTTTCTTTATCTGTTCCATTTACGTTCATGAATTTACTCAGTTCAGCCAAAAGATGTTTTTAATAAAATTCCATTAACTAAAAATAATTGAAATAATTCTGGAGATTACAAAATTGATCAAATATGCACAAGCTTAAATGCCCTCAATAAATTAAGTCTTAGGAATGATCAAAATAACTTTAAAAAAATATATATATATAATAAAATTAGCTCATATATAGCGGATTTATTAAATTTCCATGGGACTAAAATTCTGGGAAAAAAACTTGACTAACCGTTAAAAAAAACATATGTAAACAAAAGGCAACAAAAACCGATAAAAAAAATATATTGAAATGTGTTAATAAATTGATAATAATAATAAACCAGCGGCCGACACAAAAGACCATATATTTCAATATGTAAAGATTTTATTTTTAAATTTCATAAAGAAATCACATAACAAAATTCTATAAAAAACATGTCATACAATTACCACAACTACAATTATTTATCCTTGATTAAAATGGAACAGTTCAAAACCCCACATACCTTCCCATGATTTAAGTCTTCTTACTGAGCACTCTTCTCTTTTGTTCCTTTAAAATTCCTGCAATTGTTCCACATTCATATTATTATGTATATAAAGGTGCTTCAAAGTTTTTTTGAATTTACTCGATCGCGTACAAGATAGGACGAAGAGCTTATCGGTGACAGTAAGGTAGCCAACTCTATTGACTCACTGGTGCATCGACGGAATGTTGCGTTCCCGAAGCCCGTCACTTTTCACGCACAACACGCTCTTATTATTTTTGTTAATTTCTCATCACTATTTACCTGTTTACGAAATTTCGGCCTTCTAGCTGTACTAGAAGTGCCCCATACAAAGAAAGGGAACCCTAGTCCTCCCGGGTGGAAAGTGCCCGTTTTCAGATTTTTCTGGTTATTTTCTCACCAAGACCTACCTGTGTACCAAGTTTCAGCTCTATAGCTTTACTGCCCAATAATATTGATGAGTCAGTGAGTGAGTGATTATATACACAGAGAAAACAGTGCCTAATAAATACCTAATAAAATAGAACAAAATTAATAAGATATCTCTATGGTTTTTTTTCAAGAAGGAAGTCTTATTATTTTAATAAGGAAAACCTTATTGAAAAAATCAATAAGGAATCTTATGGTTTTTATTAGGTATTCTTATTGTTTTTTTCAATAAGGTTTTCTTCTTGATTTTATTAGGTATTCTTATTGTTTTTTTCAATAAGGTTTTCTTCTTGATTTTATTAGGTATTCTTATTGTTTTTTTTAATAAGGTTTTCTTCTTGATTTTATTAGGTATTCTTCTTATTTTTTTTTCAATAAGGTTTTCGTCTTGATTTTATTAGGTATTCTTATTGATTTTTTCAAAAAGGTTTTCCTTATTAAAATAATAAGACTTCCTTTTTGAAAAAAATTCGTAGAGATATCTTATTAATTTTGTTCTATTTTATTAGGTATTTATTAGGCACTGTTTTCTCTGTTATGATGTTAGGAAATGCAAATTTGATGTCATCAGAACGTCATGGTACGTCCCGAATGCTTATTTACAACATGTATTTGTATTATCTGGATGGAGGGATGATCGGTTTAGTAGATTGGCACTCTAACCACCTCACTACTACACCTTACTATAGTATACATGTTAGCAGCCAGTTTAAGAAGATGATTTATTGTAGCACAAAAAAATTATGAAAATGTTGTTCTTTGTTGATTTATATGTATGAAATAACAAGCAAGCTCATGAAATCAAGAAGATATTCTTATTAAAAAAATCAATTGAAAAAAACAATAAGACGACCTAATAAAATCAAGAAGAAATCCCTTTTATTTACAATTCATATGAAAACCTAATAGAATCAAGAAGTGTTTCTCTATGGATTGTTTTTTTGGTGCCAAAAATAACGGAAATTGGGTAAAAAAAATTGTAAATAACAAGTTTTCTTCTTGATTTTATGTGGTTACCTTATTGAAAAAATTAATAATATTTACCACATAAACCAATAAGGAATCTGTTCGAAAAAATCTTCGCTTCTTTCTGCTGGGATACCCCTTAGCCTAAAAGCGTTTCATAGGGAAAATCTTATTGATTCTATTAAGGCCATGTCAGATAAAACTTTTGCTTCGCGTTGCGTTGTAGATTCGCTTTGACATCTAAGATAAAATGTAGGTACTTATATGAAACATGTCACATAAAGCACTTTTAACGCAACGCGAAGCCAAAAGTTAGGCAACTCTCAACTTTTTGTGCGCTTTGACAATTAAATGTAAAAACTACCAACACTTTTTATAGGTAAAGTGAGTGTTGTCAAAGTTTTTATTGTGTCATACAGCTTTTGCTTTACGCTTTTTCATTAAAGTTAGAAACGTCACTCAAAGCGACGAAGTTGTATCTGACACGGCCTTTAGGCAGTTTTGGCTCTGTGTACTAAAATATGGAATTTTCTCCCTAATATCTCAGGAAGCTTTTATGGTAGAGCTTTCAAATTTAACCTTTTGGGGAAGTAAAACTTTCAAAATTTTTTTATTGGATCTTGCGAATGGCAAACAAGGTTAAAATAAATGGAGTATTTTGAAATTTAAATAATATAAGTTAATCACATTTATAAAACATTTTAATCATATATGGCCCTATGGGCTCGATTAAATTAATGAAGAAAACAAAAAAAAATTAAGGAGTTATTCAAAAGTCTATCTTTAAGGTGGAAAAAATTCCCTCCGATTTTCAAAAATTTTTTTTTGCTTGCCAAGCAAATCTTTGCAAAAGCAAGAAGATGTCATAAATATTCTTGAGCATAACCAATGAACGTTAAGAATATAAAGCACAAATTAAATTGTTATTTTTAGAGCTAAAGATCAATGTATTTTATAAAAATTAACAATTATTTTTTATTCCGATATTTCGCTAAATCCCTGAAGAGGCTACCCATTGTTGGTAGCGAAATATCGGAAAAAAAATTTTTGTTAATTTTTATAAAATACATTGATCTTTAGCTCTAAAAATAACAATTTAAATCTTTAAAAAAGATCAAAGGAAAATAAGAAGAAAAAATATAAAGCACAATTATTTTTACATGGATATTACATGGCAGCCGTGTGGCTTAATGTCTCGGCATCTTTTAATTTACCTATTTCACTTACATATATTCATTCATTGCTCATATTCCCATCAAATTGCATGCATTACATGTGTGTGGCTGCTGTTAATCCAACTCTTAAAAAAATTGCCTTTACTCTGCCATTTTTGCCTCTCGCTTCTCCTCATCCTTGTCTTCTTTTGCCCTTAAACACATAAAAACATAAACAGGTTTACAAAATAAATAAAAGACTTAATATATACTCTTAACATACTTAGCATTTTCAGTTGTATACAAATTCTATGTTGTGTAAATGTTGTAAAACATATAATTATGCTCTACATACGAATCTAAGTATTTACGAGCAAGAGTCACACTTTCGCAAGAAAAAAATAAAACCTATTCTATATGTCTATGATTATATATTCCTTTTAATATAATATAATAAACTTAAGTGTCTTGGTAGCACCTTTATATCATTCTGCAAGTATATAAATATGTATATATTTACTATTTCTTAAGGTAAATTTTGTAAAGGTCTTCTGTTACACACACTAAATACATATATGTATGTAAATGTGCATTAGAACTTAGAATATATATGTATGTCAATTTTGCAATTTCCTTAATTTTTTTTTTTATTAAAAGTATTCAACATGTGTTGGCAATATTTCCGGATTTAATGCAATTTGCTTTAAAGTTAAAAGTACAAGCTACTTGTTGGATTCCAAGAATTATATTAAATTTTGTAAAATGAATAAAGATATTCATGTGTATGTATAGAGATAGTGCTTAAGTTGTATGAAGCGTCCACTGATTAAATGAAATGAAAATATACAAGAGCGAGAGAGAAAGAATATAATATTTAACATCATAAAATTGCATGACTTTTATAGTGCCTATAAACGAAGACAACAAAAACATCCCAACACGTATGCAATGCAATATTATTAAAAATTCCATAATAGTATAATAGTCGTCGTATAATGATTTGTACCTGGTAGCCTTTAATAAAAACGGGCAATTAAAAACGATCATGGTACCAAGGATGTGCCTGAAGTTTAATTTTAAGCTTCAGAGACGCACCAAAAATTTTAACGGAGGAGAGTTACATGACTCTGTTAGGCACATATTACTGGGCCGGAATCTTTACATCCGTGAACGTGCAACTGGTCACGTATTAATTGAAGAATTGAATGGCCTATTTCGTAACGAATTGTACGTTCAAGGATGTAACGATTCGGGCCCTGATTTGTTCGTCCTTCGCCAGCATAAGAAAGAGAAATAAATTTATTGCTGAGTTCGCTGCATACATACATATGATGAATTTCGCTGTTTCCATCATTGTGTGCATTTTCATATGAAGGGTGTTTTTATAGAGTGTCACAAGTTTAAAAAATAATAAAACAACGAAATTCCAGGCCAAAAACTTGTAGTTCGTCTCATCTGTTTTCGTAGCATAGTGAGGCACTGCAATGTATTTATAAATTTAAATTTGTATGTAAGTTTTATTTTGAAAATTTTTTTTTCTAATTTTCAATACGATTCGTCTTCAAACGAAACCTGATACATCACTTCAATACCCAAGTCACTTACTCTTCTGATTGCTTCAGAAAATCGATTTCACTTACAGCTAGAAAGACAGATGGATATGGCTCATTCATCTTCCCTACCTATAAGGGTGCAGATAATACGTATATAATTTGTGGCTCTCAAATAAATATTGAGGAAGTTACACACGCGCTTACCATTTTTGTTGAAGGGTATAAAAATATCACAATAAACAAAATACATAATACAAAATAAAATTAAAGTTCTCCTAACGTGAAGTGATAAAATATTTGAATTTCTGTGTAGTTTTTTATGTATTTGTTGTAGGGCTAGCAAATATATGTATATGCTGCATTTTCATGGTCGCTTGTGGCAACACATCAGTAAATCTTTAAATATTTTGTTATCCTTAGAACAAATTTTAATCTTTAAGTAACATGGATTTAACAATCTTTCCTTTCAATGTTACTCCAAAAAAAAAAAAACATAGAAACAAACAAAAAAATAAGCAGTTATTAAAAAAATTTTGTAAAAAAGAAAAGTAAAAGCACTTAGCAAAAATTATAATCAGCTTGTTAATAAAAAAAAAAACAAAGTAACAATATTTTCTTTTAAAAATTTTGCATCACCACTTCAAGAGCATGTGAAAAAAAATTTGCTAAAGTGCTTTTAGGGTGACTTTGTTTTAAGGCCAACGAACTAAATGCAATAAACAAAATAGGCTGTGGCATGGTAACAAATGTATATTTTTTTTAAAGGTCAGCAAAAGTTTTAAAACATAAAATAATGAATTCTGCATTTAAGTGAAATTTAATTAACATCATAATTTGCATTTAATACCTCAATAAAATATGAAGCAACTGAATATTTTATAATGTGCGCGAAGATAAATGAATATGTTTTTTTAAAAATAACTAATGCGATATTTTTTTTCTATGCGTATTGTACGGAATTCATACCAAATTTAAGACTTTTACTACCACTGTGTCCAAATCCTTCGACCTTCAGCTAATTCATATTTTCCAAGTTTTATAAAAAAAAACTCACAAACATAATTTAGGAAAACTACAAACGCAGTTTAATAGCCTTCATGATTAACTTAATTTTCCATTTAGTTTCATTCGCTGAGGACGAAGGTCGCATGCGATATTTTCAAAAAACTTATTTATCTCGACATATTTGTCTTCACACTCATGATTTTATTAAAACTTATCAATTTAAGTTTTCCCTTTGATAACAGGAGAATGTAAACAAACCAGAATCAATTAAGAAAAACGAAGATGCAATTTAAAAATTAATCAGTTCTCAATCAATCACAAAAACAGCAGAATCAGTTAACAGAATTATTTGCAAATACAAACTTATTTCACTTTATTTATAAGCAATTGTTATGTGAAAATCAATTCAATAGACTGCATTGTTATAAAAGAAACAAAAATCAATTACAGTAATTCAATTCAAATATTAATTGAAAATAAATTTTTTTCTGAGTAAAATACTAAGTAGACTTTTTTTTTTTTTTTTTTGTAATTAGGACCAGCACTCAGGGAATAACCCCTACGTATGCAGTGCACTGTGCCGGAACTCAGGGAAAGGGATAGGGTAGAGAAGATAGAGGTTGAAAATTTAGAAGACTTAACTCTTTCACAACTCTGCTTTGCGCGTTATGTTAATTTTTTTTACAGAATTTTTGAGGCGCCCCCGGTGTTAAATAGACGCATTAAATTTGTTAAGCTGTGTTAGCAGGCATTTTCTTAATTGTTTTACTTCGCCGCTGTTTCTGCTAACCGACGAAAGAGGGCGCTTTTGTGTACATTTGCTTGGAACAGCATCAATCGCTGTCACAACAGGTTTTAGTAACCAGTGCTATGCCTTCATCACTTAAATAGTCCGACAACAATTAATAGAATGTCTCACTAATGTACATTAGAAAAATTAATGATGTTGATTGACTTGCTCTGGCCAGGGTTTGAACCCAGGCCCCAACCACCTCAGCCAACACCACCCTCACCTTTACAGTTTTCCTTATTTGAAAACTACTTAATTCTTCTGGAGTTTAAAGCCCATATACATATTTTATAAAAAACGCAAAAAAATAGTACGAAATTACTCTCTGAAGAATAATTAAGTCAGATTGATGACAATATTATCATAATTATAGAGAAAAAAATATTTGCAAAGTGTATACATGATTTTGTTTTTTTATTTTGTCCTGCATAAAGGACTTTATTGAGCAATTTTACAATTTAATACCAGGAAAAGCTTTGTAGAATTTCACAAAAATATTTTATAATTTTTTTTTTTTTTTTGGACAATAAAGAAGGAAAAAGACTGTTAAGTACTTATGATTCCATTACTGTGAAATATTTGATCAGAATATGTTCAATGTATGACCCGCAATTTTAAAAATGAAAAATTTAAAAGATGTAAAAGAATATACGACGTACAAAAAATACCATTTTTTTTTTAATTGAACTCTATTTAAATTGAAAAAAAGAGAATACTAATTAGTGTTCAAAATCTGCATTTCGATAAAAAAAAATTAAATAAATATTAATTTCTAACAGCCATGCTACAATCAAAACACCAAGAATGAGAACAAAGCTAAAGATGTAACAAAAAATATAATTTTTGTAAAGAATCCTTTCTTTTAAGCCGTACCCATTCATAGATTCTAGTATACCAAGAAAAAAGATTTGTTTGGAAATCGGTTGTGTCATTAGAATATCATTTGCATAAACTATATATCGGTTATCGCTACCAATATTCTATCAGTGTTATTCATAAAAAATTCTTATTGTAGAGATAATGTACACATTAGTTAATAATCAGTTTTTGTGTTATTACCCGGTAATAATAAACATTATTCACAAACGTTTAATAAAGCCAAATTAACTATTGTGTGATTTTTTCAGTTTTGTGATTCTGTGTTAGCAACATTGTTTCATTCCAATTGTCAAGTTATAATTAGTGTTGTGTACAATAACATACTCGATAAGCAAGTAGTCTCTAATGGTTTGAAAATGTAAAAAAAAATGTCATATAAATTTTATTTAAACAAGTTAGAGTAATAGATTATTGCGTATAATATTTCAAAAAATATTAAAATTTTTTAATATGTGTTGTATTGATATTGCTAGCAATGTGTTTTCATAAGTTATTACAAAAGTATTCAAATACCGAGTTCGTTGCAATTGATCACACACCACTAATATGTTTGCTTTATTTATTTGGAAATGTTTTTAATCTTGTTGTGGTTGAAATGTGACAAATTAGGCACAAAATCATGAAAAAAAGATGTAATAATATTAATATTTCAAAGAGCAGGTAGAATTTAAGTTATGTACGCATGTGAACAAATATGCATGTACATGCAAAGAAGTACATACGGACACATTTGTGTACATACATACATACGTAAACATACATATATATGTACTTATGTATGTATGTACATATTCACATACATTCATATCTTCTTGAATTTTCTTATTTTACGTACATACATACATACATATGTATGTATGTAAACATTGCAGAAGGACTGGAAGAATCGGGAGAGTTGAATTACATTATCTGCAAAATATTTAATTTAATAAAAAAATTATAGTTTTATGTATATACATATATTTTGTATAATACTAACGAATGTCGAAATTATGTTTATTACAATCATTACTTTATTCGAATCTTTTTTTTATTTTTCATACTTTTTGAAGTAAATAGTGATTTTTTTACTTTAAAAAATGCAAATGTCAACATATTAAACGGCTAAAGTAGCTCGATGCCTACAATAAAATTTTCGAGTTTATTAGCGTGTAATAACCGCGTCATAGTGCTATTAAACGTTTGTGAATACTACTTTAGCGCATTTTGCTTATTAGCCTCTAATAAAATGTTTGTGAATAACACTGTATGGATCCAACAAACATTCCATAATAATAACCATAATACCAAAATCGTAACCAACATACGGTTGTGACAATTCTTAAATTGGTTGGGTCCACCTAATGCATTCTTTTGCTGCTATTAAATGCCCAAATGGCGAGCACAACATGAGTAACTGGCATTGAATATGGTTTGAGTGATACTCCTAACCGATTATTCGGTTGGCATAACCAATTATATTGAAATAAATACTTTCTCAATATTTGTCGATTTTAAAATACTCATGTGTCTGAGTTTTCTAAGGCGGTGTGTTTCAAACATGTGAGTTCTATGTTCAATTCCAATAATAGACAAAAATAAATTTTAAATGCAAAAAGAGGAAGTAAAACAATTTAAATTAATTGAGTATTAAAAATATCAATTCAGTTGTGTTCCTGGATAAAAATGAGCATAAATAAACCCGCTTAGCTTTCATTTAAGATTTCTTGGTGTTAACCAATTTTATCGGTTGTCGCAACCGAAAATTTAGTGGTACTACATAAAATTTGTAGTTATAGCAACCGAATTCTATCATAGCTGGTGCAACCGCCACAATTCGGTTGGCAACAATATTGGTTGCCACAACTAATCTGTTCTCTCTGTGTAGATTAAGATACACTCACAAAAAAAATGTGCAATTTTCATCTGAATTTATTCTCCTCGATTAGCGAGGGCAATTGCATTAGGGTTGCGTTACATTACGGTCACATTCACATCTTTGCAACAAGTCTTCTGGTAAATTAAATTATTTTGCCAGTGTTATGGTTACTCCCTGCAGCTTATGCTTGTATGGAAAAATTTACAATAGTATTTGTAATTTTTAAAATATACACATACAACATCTATATTTAAATTTCTGAAATTTTGTTGTTCGGTTTCTGACCGACCCTTTGCCAAAATGAATTGAAAGTTTTTGCAACACAAAAAACAAATGTGCAACAAAGATGATAAAAATTGACAACATTTTAATATAAATACAATAAATATGCAAATTTTGCAACATATTGTTTTGAAGTACACCCTTTGTGAGAAACACACACACACACACATACACAAGCACAGACTACACTCCACAAATGTGAACTCACGCATACATTTTAATCTACGCATTGTTTTCTTTACTAACACAAGCAGCCTTAACGGTTTTATGTGTAGAAATATTGTTGGTGTGGTGTAAGTGCGGTAAATGTCATCTACACTTACAAATATGGACAATTTAAATGTTTTTTTTTTCGTTTATTGAGCTGGTGTTGAAGTATTTTAAAAGCAAATAAACGAAAATTTATTATGGCACAAAAAAAAAATACTTTAGAAATAAAGAATGTGCTAAAACAATATAAAACTATTTGCGTTTAAAATGCAAGAGAATATCGTTAAGTGAAATGCAAAATCATGTAACTGCACATTTTTGAAATTTTACAGCATCGAAAACAAAACTAAATAAAATTCTACAGTGGCTGAGATAAAATCCTTCTAGGTTCCGTATTTACTTTTGATGTTTATAATTTAATTTAATTTAATTAATTTTAATTTAACTCAAACAGGATGCTTAAATTTTTTTTGCCTTTTGTATCGTCATAAATAAATGACGAGTTTTTTTTTAAATAATTTGCTGTTTTTCACGTAAAAATCTAGGTATAAAGAAAGTCAAAATATGTATTTAAGAAAAAAAGGTTAAATTTTAAACAATTACAAAAAGATCAAACTGATCATGCATTAAAAGATGTGAAAGAATTTGACAACAATAAACTGTCCTGGCACCTTTAAAAAAGCAAATTAAAAGTCGTTTCTAGTGCAGAAAAATGCGTACGTGTACCTGAATTTATGTTTATTCAACTGTATTTGTAGGTATGTGTTTGTGTACATATGTATGTGTTAAATGAAACAATTTGTTTTATATATAAAAATGGTACCATACACCACCATATGATTATTTTTACAACATTAAACATTTCACATTGATCACGTTTGGCACACTTGTGTGACAGCGCAGCATTCGCAGCGAATACAAAATAGAATTGTTGTTTTAGATGTTTTGGTTGCTTTTTTTTTTGAAAGAAACTGCTTGCGAAAATGTGAGAGTGAGTTTAAGGCCAGCTTTGTAAGAGTATGTGCGTTAAAGTATGTGTATGCATTTGTATCTATTCGTATGCGTGTATGTGTGTGTGTATGAGTTAGTGATGTTACGAATACTTGTATTCGTATTCGATTATTCGACTATTTGCCTAATTTAAAATATTCGTTTTCTTATTCGTATTCGCCAATTTCAAGCGAATATTTCTCGAATAATTTGCACATACATTCTCCCAAAAAAAATCATACAAAAAGTTTAAAAAAGTACATAAAATGTACAAAAATATATCAATTTATAATAATTTTTATATAAAGAAAGAAAGACGAAAGATAATAATCTTCTTAAAAAACAAACGAAAATTATATTTCGTAAATATCATTTAAAAGTAAATTCATATCATGTTAAGTTAGTAATCAATTCTCAGTAGAGGAATGTTGGACGTCAAAAATGGATAAAGTAAAACATAATATATTAAAGTCCACCGAGACATTTGGTTGCACAATCTGCGAAAATATGTTGTTCCAAACAAGTCTAAATTACTAATTAAAAGCGCAATCAGAGTAAGAAAAACGAAACCTGAAAGTATGTATGTAGATAAAAGAATTTAAAAATGTTTAGTAGTGGTCTTCAAATTCGGCATCTCAATGTCATAAAATTGATAAATACCTTAAGTAGTGTGACAGTTTTTTTCAATTTATTGTTACTGACGCAAAGGGAGGAATTCATTCCAATTAAATTTGAAATATTATCTGGCTCTAAACCTTAAAAGTGATATTCGTATTCGTATTCGGCGAATATTTTTTCAAATATTCGTATTGGTAGTTGTATTCGCGAATACTAAAAATTGATATTCGTAACATCACTAGTATGCGTGACCTGTTTTTATATGTACATACTTTTATTTAGTTGTTACGAAAAACACTTTTGGTTTTCAAATCCACACGACCAAGTTTCATTTTGTTTCTTGAAAGTTTTTCAAAAATTAGATAAGTTAAAAATTAAGTTTCAAGGATGTCAGAGTTTTAAAATCCTTCAACACACGTTTAGGTGAAGTAAGAAAAGATTTTCGTATATAAATTTTTTGCTTAAATTTTATATTTTAGATAATGCAACAGTTTCATAAATAAATGGGAGCAATTTCTTGTTGCATTTATTTATTATTTTTTTTTTACTTTCACAATAATTCTATCAATACCAGCAAGGCCAAGAAACATTTATTTTATTTTACATCAATAGTTTTCCAATTGATAATAATTTTCATCTTTTTATTATTTATATACCGCCTTTTAGATTTTAATTTAAGAGCTCTTTTGAATTTTATTAAAGCAGTCATTTTCAGGCAGAAAATATATTGTCGATACCAAAATTAAATATCGTTACTATTGACTTTAATAAACTGTTGTAAAAAGTTCATTGTTCATAATAAACAGCACATAAACTTTTAATGGATGTGTGTATGTGTAAATGTTTGTACAAAAAATTATCTTTTTAAATACGAAAATATTCAGAAATTAAATTTTCACACGACAACATAATTTATAAATGAAAACTCATTTATTAACATAAATTTATTGATTAAACTCTCATAGATACATTCAATATTTACACACGCACACACTAAAGTTTATGTCAACAACTCACACAACCAGCTTATTTGTGTTGTATCTATAATAAATACATGTGCATGTGCACGTTCATGTGCATGTGTATGCTTGTGAATCAAATTTACTTTGGGCATTTACGCCAACATATGTATGTAACTTAATGTTGTTATTATTGTATTTTATACACAAAAGTTCCATTTAATTTATTAAAATCCCTCACACAGATCATTAATGATTTATACAAAATTCAAAATTTATAAATATTTCAAATGAAACTTAATTAACATAAATACTTTTTAAATTTTACATTTACTTTTGCAAAGAGCTTTAAATTTCATGAATTTCAATTAGAGCAATTGATTTTGTAATAAAAAGACGACAATAGGAGGCAGTCGTAATGAATTTGGATTGGAATTTGTCCAAACTATATTTTACACAAAATTTAACATTTTTATATCTAGACTGTTTTGTCTGTAAGCAGCTAGCTTACAAGGATAGATTCAATAAAAAGGGATTTTCTGAAATTCCACTTTAAAAAGAGGTGATAATAGTTTTAAGAAAGGGTAAAATCGATATCTCTTCATCTCGCAAGTAAGAAATCTAGCACCGAAAATCCCCAATTATCTGAGTGTAGGCAATAAAACACAAAAAAATTGTACAATTGTTTTATACTTTAAGATTTTGTACTTTTAAGAGAAAAAGAAAACGCGAAACAACTCAGTTTTGGTACTTATTTTACCCGATGCATGCAAGAAAAAATTAAGCAAAGAAATTAAAATGAAATAGAATTGTAATTTTCCAAACAATAAAAAAAAATCGTATTGATTTTGGCACTTTTTTAAAATTTCCATTTCTGATTAGTACTTTTTTTACAAAAATATTTTACAGAGCAAAAAAAAATTTCATTATAAAATGTCTATATTAATAAAAAAAAAAGTAGGCTTGGTTTTCTTCAGAGAAATACAGAATTTAACAAAAACCGATTAATAACGCACAGTGGGGTATTTTTTTTTTTATTTAACATAAAGGTTTTTCAGATAATTTTTCTTAATAATTCCAAAATGGATTTTCTATATTTCTTTATTATAGAATGCGCAGAGGGTATTCTTTACTATACAAACATATCGTCAAGTAAAATCCAAAAGGCCTTGACTGCACTTTTTATTATTTTACAAGAGAAGCAACAAAACCTTTTTTTTTTATATTGAAGTACACTTTGAAATTGTGTTAATAAAATCATAATTAGTAAAAATATACGAGTGCAATTTTAAGAAAGGATGTATTCCTGTCAATTAAATCATTACATATCAAATTTTTCTCACTAAAATCATTTTGGATTTAAGTAGATGATACAATTAATTTAAAAGAAGTTAAAAGTTCACATAGAGGCAAGCAGTACTTGTAGCCAGTTTATTTATTCTAATCGACTTTTGATTTGTTCTCTGACTTGTTATGTTTTGTATATGTATCGGGTGTTTTTTTTTTTTAGCTGCTTTAGAATATAAAATTATTATAAAAGTGTTGTTGAAATGCATTTTTTTGATAATCTGATAGATAATTTCATTACATATATTTTTTAAATATGCTTAACGGGATATGTCTGCCGCAGCAACTAGTTTTTTTCTGGTAGGACCAGCACTTAAGGGATGACCACTACTTATACCGTACATTGTGACAGAACTAGGGAGCAAGAGATAGGGTAGATAAGTTAGATGGTGAAATGTGGAAGAAGGCCTAATTGTTTTTCAACTCTGCTATTGCATGTTTTGTTAATTTTTCGAGCAGTTTCGCAGCGCATCTGGTGTTTTACTTTGCCGACGAGTCTGCTAACTGTCGAAGGAGGGCGATGTTGTGTACATAAGCTTGGAACATTATCAATCGCTGAGTTGCTCTGACCAGGGTTTGAACCCAGGTCCTACGTAATGTTTTGCTTTGTAGTCAACACGCTAACTACTTCTGCCAATTCCACCCATTATGCATATGACAAATTTTTTAACACTTTTTCCAATAAATCTGGCGGTATGGCATTAATTCTTGCTTCAATATCTATTGACTTCCACGTCTCCAAGAGTTACTGGTTGCAGGTCAGCATAAACCAATGATTTAACAAAGCCTCTTAAAAAATAATCCAGAGGCGTTAAATCACATAAACGAGGGGCCCAGTGAACAGGACCAGTTCTTGAAATAAAGTTATCAGCACGTTGATTTTTCCCAAAATCGAAACTTAAGCTTTTCGAACAGATTAGTTTTTTAAGTGAATTTCCACAATTTGGAAGCGTTGTTCTGGCGTTAAACGATTCATGATGGCTTGCAATACCTTTCTGAACAGATATGCAAACACAGTTTGAGAGTTTTATCTGTCAAACCATAGTTATGGATATTAATATGGCACATGCGGCAAAAAAATCACCCGGTATCCTAATATTAAAAACGTGAAATTTTGTATTTTTGGGCGTTGGTTCCAAATCAATCGATTTGGATGAAATTTGGTACAGTGATATCATTTCACCCAGATTAAAGAAATGCGGTATGAATTAAAAAGTGGATAACATGTTTGTTTTGTTATTTTTTATTTTTGTACTAATATTTGATGAATTTTATTTATTTATTTATATTATTTGCGAAACTTCAGTACAACAAGATTTAATCTTATATTACTATACTGTTTATACAATGGCAGGTGTTTTCATTAAGTTAATCAAAATTTAAAATAATTAACAAAATATTTTAATAATAAATTAAAATAGACATAAATTAAGAAAAAGACAAAAAATTAAGAAGAAAGACGATGTGTACAATTTTATTTAACCAAAATGAGAAAAAATTGCTTGGTTAAAGTGATTAGCATTGCTTAACATTTGTATATTTGGTGGGAGTTCATTCCAGAGACGAATAGCATTTACAAAGAAGTGTCTTTCTG
The DNA here is from genome assembly GCA_947311025.1 of Lypha dubia. Classification (NCBI taxonomy): domain Eukaryota; kingdom Metazoa; phylum Arthropoda; class Insecta; order Diptera; family Tachinidae; genus Lypha; species Lypha dubia. The sequence goes on from OX371264.1 coordinate 53,443,451, forward strand.
ATATTAGCTTACGGTATCGAATGGTGTTTATTCTGCAGCCTCTATTGGATCTAGAAAATGTTATCCTTTTGTATAGGTAATCAGGTTGTTTAGTATAAATAATTTTATGTAAGAACATTAGTGTTCGGCATTTTAGCAGGTTTTCAAAAGATACTTTATATATTTTGTAAGAAAATTCTGATATTCTACTATATCTTGATCGACCATAAATATATCTTGCAATACTATTAAATGTTACCTTGAGCTTATTTTGACATATCGAATCACAGCTAGAAAATATTTCACAACCGTAAAGAAGGTTCGGTAGTAAATATGTCTTCGCAAGTAGCATTCGTGTATGTATTGGTGTAAAATATTGCGTAATCCAAAGATTTCTTAGCATTGAATAAGTTTTACTACATGCGGCGTTTACGTGATTTGACCAGGTTAGTTTGTTGTTTATTACTATTCCAAGATTTTTAGCGCTTTCAACCATTTGAATTACAGATTGTCCAATGCGTATTGGTGGTGTGTTGGGCAGTACATAATTGTTTTTGCTTATTGACATTGCCCTGGACTTCTTTGCATTTAAGGAAAGACCATTTACCGAAGCCCATCTGTATACGTTATCCAGATCGGGGTATAAATTACCAATGCATTCCTTAATTTCGGATGGAAAACAGCTAATGAAAAGCTGTACGTCATCAGTGTACATGTGTATTCCACAGTAGCGTAGTCTAGATGGAAAGTCGTTGGAATAAATTGTATACAGTAGGGGGCCAAGAATTGAGCCTTGTGGCACACCTGTCTTTGTTAAGCAAATGTTTGATTTTTTAGATCCAAAATACACAAATTGACTTCTGTTTCGAAGGTATGAAGAAATCTAGTTGACAGCGGTATTGGAGAAATGACACATGTACTTTAATTTTTGACAAAGTATGGTGTGTTCGACAGTATCAAATGCCTTAGAATGATCAAGTAAAATTAAAAATGATATCATATCATTGTCCATTCCAGTACGTAGTTCCTCACAGACATCGATAATGGTAAATATTTTTTATAATTTATATAATTTAATATACTTTCCGGAGCTGAAATAACACAAAAAAAAAAAAAAAATAATACTTTTGGTACTTTTTTACTTATGGAACTTTTATAAGCGGTATACTTTTTAGGGGCTTAAATAATGAAAAGCTAGTACTTAGTTTAGTTTTTACGTTTAGAGGTAAAATTATTAAAAGTTGGTACTCTAAGTACCTCCTTGATTCTTCGATAAAGTTGGTATATACAGACGGTTTTTAGCTTTATTAACATGTAGCATGAACGAACTCGCGAGTAAAAACAAGTCCAAAATTACAATGTCGACACAAGTGAGGGTAAAGTTAAATGAGGGAATCACAAGGCCTTCAAATAGATGCGTGCTTCAGACTGCCCTTCCAACCCTAACCTAATTTAACCGAGTAATGATTACATCATTCGGCCACTTTGTCCATCCGATTTCTACTTATATTTCTATGGAACAAACTGCAAAAGTACACTTTCAATATCGGTTCACAAACGGTGCAGTATCACCATAATCAATATTTCGTACAGACAATTTGCTCCTTCGATCTAAATATATATATAAATATATATATATATATATATATCTATACATATTTACATATACTCGTATGGGACCAAAGTGCGTACAAACCCCTTTCAAACATGTAATTAAATAATAAAATCGGTTTAAAAATTTAGGCGTTAAGCATATACAAACTGCGATGTGTGTTTTATTTTCTACACAAAAATGGTACATCTCCATGCTGAAAGTACTTTGGTGTTCGTTTCTTAAAAATGCTTTGCTCTGTAAAAGTGTGGTGTGTTTGATTCTAAAAAAGTCTCCCTCACTAATGGTGAAAGGAATTGCAGTTTATGCCCCGTAAAAATCGACAGTGTTGATAGTGGTGTCAGATGTTAAAAACAGGGCGTTCCACTGTTGCATTATTACAGTGTTGGCAAGACATTTTATATATGTACCATCAACAAGGTTGTATTTTGTGTGCAGAAAAGAAAACACCATTAAAAAAAACACTTGGGATTCGAGTGGATAAATACAGGAATTATGTGTTATTTAATTTTTGAGAAAGGGAACCAACTTTTCCATCAGCCAATTTCCGAAAGAATTCATAGAACTAAACTGCAATCAAGCACTTTTAAAAAAATAAACTAATTTTTAAAAATCAGTTCATAAAAGGATGAGTTAACATGTAATCAAGGGGCATACCTTGCCCCTTCGATGAACCAAAAACAAATTTTATGAGACCTTTTACACAACAAAAATATTTTGTAAATAAGTTCAAAAAATTTAAAACACACAATCTAATAAGTTGCTCCCATTTTTGAAATCGCTTGGAAAGTAAAGGAAATTTTAAAGTCTTCTTAAAAATCAAAAAACTTGAGTGAACAAACATTATGAAACCATTTAAATTTTAGTCCCTTTTTTGTGGACTATTATTTACCCGCAGTCTATTAATTGGAGTCACCTTTTGGCTCTTGCAAAAGCACACTCAAATAAAAACGGAATTTTAAATTTAGCATATATATGTATACATACATACACACTTGCAAAATGTTGTAATAAATGTAAAAAAGAAACAAACAAACAAACAAGCAACGAAAAAAACAAAAACATTAAAAAATGTCTAGCAGGTGTTTCATATACAATTGGTGAAGAAAGTATATGAAAGAAAGACACAAAGAAGAGATACAATCAACAGTGTAATAATTATAATGATGTCAATTTAGCTACTTTTCACGCTATGCCACACACACAATAAGGCAAGTTGTACGCTTCTTTTAATGGCTTTGTTTAGAAAAAAATTTTTACATATCTAAATTTTAAAAGTTTTTCAAAAACAAAATGATGACACACTGAATAGCTAATACATGCGCTTTACAAAAATTCTCTCACATAAAAAAAAGGAATAAGCTCTTTGTAAAAAATTTAAGGAAAATTAAGAAAAAGATGTGGCGAAAAATGTTCTCTTGTAAACAGATGTTGTTGTTTGAGAGAAAAACTTAAACAAAAGAAAGGAAATTTTATGAAAACCAAAAATAATAATAATGTTTTTAAGGATAAAGTGTTGTCAAGTTGCACATTTTTTAGTATAGTAGTTTTTCGTGAGAAAGCGCTTACATATGACAACAGTGGGCGCGTTCAGCAGAAAAACTTGGCACTAAACAGTGTAGATGTAGCAGCTTTTTTGTCAAAAATATCAAAATATTTGACTTTTCAATTAAAATCATTGAATTTTATTTTATGGAAAGATTTTATAATATTTATTTGTGAATGAAATGAATTAAAAATTAAAAATATATTTTGAAAATTGATTCAAAAGTCTGAACTGAAATATCGTAATTTGATTAAATACTCGTATATCGCACTTTTTCTTTGCTATCAAAAACAGTGAGAGCTCACTCAACATGTTCGCTCATATGTATGGATATAACAAAAAAAAACTGAGCGCTTTTCATAAAAATTTTACACCCAAATCATTCGTCAGTCTTGTAGAAACGCCACCATAATTTTCGAAAACTTAAAAACGATCCAAAATAATAAAGATTTTGTTTTCTGCAACTTTCTTGAATTTGCATTCTTTCGCCTTTTATTTCCGATAAGGGTAAATAGTCATGACGTATGGGCGTGTCTGCGTCTACTTTTCTAGTCTTAACATTGTGTTTTTTGCAACCATCTGTTTAGTGGAGCCACTTAAAAACGAAAATTAGCATTAGATGGGTGTGGCACTGCCAATTTTGCCAATCATATTGTTATAACGCTCTATGATTTTAGGTACTGTTTCTTCAAGTCGAACGAAAGTAAAATTTTTCGAGAAATCACTAAAAAAAAAACAAATTGCACTTATAAAAATTGTACTCATATCGTTTGGCCAAAAGTTCACATGTAACTTAATGTGTGTGGAAAATTTCATCAGTATCGATTGAGTAAAAATAGAGTAACATAATATGTGTACTTGTTTGTGGGACTCTGACGTTGCCCATTTTTTCACTTAACCAATTTGCTGGTGCATCCCTTAAGATGAGATGAAAAAAATCCAAAATTGGATTGGAGTTCTAAAGTTAATACCCATCCAAAAATATAAGACGAATTCGAAGTCGATTGAAAACTCCCATTAAGGCCAAGTTCCTATCCCAAATAGGACATTATATTGCCATCAAAATAAATTCCTGCATAGGCGGAAGACCAAAAAATCTAACACAAAATAAGTAAGAGTGCTATATTCGGCTGTGCCGGATCTTATATACCCTTCACCTAGCTGTAAATGTATAATTCAATGAATATAATACAGGCTTTCCCTTCTTATATAAGTATGCACATAATACTATATCTATATATATATATAAATATATATCGAGCCTTTGCTGCAATAGAGTCATAACTCAAAAAAAGTAGTTTTGCAGAAAACGAGATTAAAGTTGGGCATTCGCTAACAACTTAATGGTAAACGAAAATTTAATATTTGTCTCAAAAGTTTAGTATGCAAGATATTTGAAAGAAAATTTTACAAATTCTAAAGCACGATATGAAAAATTATGCTGCATTAATAACTCAAAAATCACAGTTTTTGAATTATGACTCTATTGCAGCAAAGGCTCGATATGTACTACACATACTTACATATAATTAGAATGAATTACATACGCAATTTTCGATAAATACATATGTACAAAAAATGCAGACTGTTTAACAAATTTTACAATTTTCCATTCATCACTGAACAAAAATGGAGCTTGTACTAAAAATTCATAAGTTAATAAACACATAACATTAACCAGCCTCAGAAACACGATGTTTCGTGCGTTGAATTATAATTGAAAGATTCCATATTATTATATTTTATTATATTTTTTTTTATTATTTTTAATTAGGACCAGCACTCAGGGGATGATATGCAGTGCAGAGTGCCGGAACTCAGCGAGAGGAATAGGGTAGAGAAGATAGATGTTGAAAATTTAGAAGACTTATGTTAATTTTTAAGGCAGTGTTGAGGCGCCTCCGTTGTTAAGTAGACGCATTAACTTTGTTAAGCTGTATGTATTAGCAGGCATTTTATTAATTGTTTTACTTCGCCGATGTTTCTGCTAACCGACGAAGGAGGGCGATGTTGTGTACATTAATCAATCTCTGTCGGAACAGTTTTTTAGTGACCAGTGCTATGCCTTCATCACTTAAATAGTCCGACAACAATTAATAGAATGTCTCACTAATGTACTTTAGAGAAATTAATGATGTTGATTGACTTGCTCCGGCCAGGGTTTGAACGCAGCCCCCAAGTCACAAGTACACTTCAGCCAACACCACCCTCATATATATATTTTCACTTCATTTATTTGTATATATAATATAATATCAGAACCGATATTATAATTTTGCTGATTTTTAATACTAATCATCTTAAAAAAAATCCTTACATTTCAGTCCAAGACCCAAGTCTCTAGATCTTTTAGCGTCTTCGGAAACTCGATTTCACTTAAAGACAGACAGAGTGATGGAAAGACGGACAGACGGACACGTCTCATTCAACTTCCCTATCTATAAGGATTCAGAATATATACACTATATGGACCTCATATAAATATTGTGGAAAATACACACGTAGTGAGTGACAAACCTATAAATACCCTCACCATTTTTGGTTAAGGGTATAAAAATATCACAAATTCATTAAAAATCCAATAAATCTGGCACATTTCTTCGATTCTGCAAAAGTGAAATTTTTACACAGCAGCAACACAGCTGTGAAAAACCACTACAGACAACCAACCAAAAATACACACAAAAACATTAAAATTTCCCATTATTTTAAGCAGAATGCCAATGAAAGAGGACACAAAAACTGTATTTCACAACCATAGACTCTTTCAAGCACAAACATTCTTGTCGAACGGTTGTAAAACGCGGAAGATTTTACGAAATATTTTTTTTTTAATTTTTAAAAATATATTGTAAAGATAAGAAGAAAAATTGTGTGAGTGTGCAAAAAGAATATAAAGAATATAAATGTGAAAGTTTAAAAGTTAAAATGCAAAAAGAATAACAAACATTAAAACGCCTTAAAATATACAACATAAAAATAATCTTTTTGGCATTTTTATACTTATTTTGCTTTCTGGCGAATCTTTTAATTGCCAGTAACATTACGTCGAATAATATATTTTCACGTGTGCATGTGTGTGTGTGTGTTTGTGTGCGTGGTATAGTGTATTTCTATTCCATTTTTCTAGTATTTCGCAATGGTGGGAAAATGTTTTGTTAATAAAAAACAAAAATTGAGAATTTAATTGAAGATGAAAAGAGAATGTTGTAAAATATAAAACGTAGAGAAAATAAGTGCAAAGAAAAAGTTTAAACGAAGAGGAAATATAATGCAAAAACTATATGAAAAAAATATATAAACAATCTATAAATTATTAACTATTGAAATTGAGCAAAACGTGCAGTGATTAGGGAAATCATCCATTTAAAGCAAAATTATTTATGGATTTCTGTGCTTGATTTAGAATTCAGGTGTAGCAAAAAAAAAAAAAAATAAAACAAAAGAACGAAAGCAAAAAATAAGAAAGTAAAAGTTATTGGCATGATTTTAGGCAGTCTCCCTCAATTTTTTCCTCTTCTTTGAACTTTATTACCTGTAAGACGATTTTGCAATAATAAAATAATAGAAATATGTACAAAATACTTGCTAAAGAAAAAAGGGAAGAAGTTAAACAGAAAAAAAACGTGTATAGAAATCTGAAAGCTAAAGCGATTTCTTCAAATCCATAAATATGTACACACTAGCATACATGTTTGTTTTTATTATTTTTTTTTTTTTTTTCAAATGAAAGATAAAAATATGTACGAGTAAATATGCCATTCATTGTGTATGCACTTGAAAAGCAGCAACATCAGCAGCAGTAGCAGCAACATCCAACAAAACCTCAACAACTTTAACGTTGTTCTTATTTCATTTAAAGTGATTCTACATATTTTTTACAGTTCCATAGTTCTCACAGTTTACCTCTGGCTTTAACTCCTTTCCCTTCGGTCACACTCTGCCACTAAAAGACTTCATATAAAAAAAAATATTCAAAACAAACAATTTACAACAACAACTTTATGTTGCTTTTATGTTTTATGTGAGTTTTTTTGTTTTTTTTTTTTTTTGCTCCATTATAACAGCATACACAGCGTTGCCAGATTGATAAGTTTTGTCATATTTCCGATGATATTTTTCTGTTGCCAAAAAATTTAATTTAATCATTTAGTTTCTTAAACAACATCTTAACAAATCTAAAATTACTCGATCTGACAAAATCTAAGCTTTCCCAAATGCAAAAATATCAGGTATGTGATAGATATCGTATTCTAATTTAAATCGCCACTAAAACGCAAAAGGATATGGTGTTCACTTTTATTTCGTTTTCGTATGGTGTTGACTTGCAATCGTATTCAATTCAATTTTTCATTTTGTTTTGTAAAAAATTTCTACAAAAAAAGACTGCTAAAGAAAGCAAAATTTTAAATATATTGATTATTACAAATCGATCATATGCCCTTATTATAAGTTGTATTCAATGTCCGATCCTCTCTGGCTATCGATCAACAAATGTAAAATTCGTATTTTGCAATTGTTTTTTGCTTTTAGGGCGACTAAAAAACAAGTTTAAATTATTTTTGTAAATTTGTGCAGGCATCTACTGGAAATGCTGCTTTCAAAAGCTTTTCAAAATTAAATGAATTGATTTGATAATTATCTCATGTAGGAAATCAGATCATTATTTGTCAAAAGGGTGTTTTTTATAGAGGTACAGAACTTGGAAAGATGAATTTTTTTAAATTGACATGAAATTAACTTTATTTGAAAGATAATCTTCTGGCACTATAATATAAACATGACTTCTAACCTATGACCGCTACTGCTGGATCGAACGTAGTATAATCTGGAGATCCAACTTGCAATGTTTTTTTCCGACATTTGTGGCCGTATATCGGTGTAGTGCCAGCACTGATGGCCTACTACTACTTTCAATCATCTCTAATTATAAGCAACTATGTATTTATAATAAAATAATGATAACTAGCGAGTAAGATAAAAGAATCAAATAAAATCACTCTTTACTTGCCCATCAACCAACGAAGTCGTTTTAATAGAAACAGGTTGTTACATCGGCAATAACGAGGCGAATGGTCTTCTTGAATGTTGGTATTATCGGCGAAGACTAGCGACTTCATATAAACCTACAGAAAATAGTCTAACAGCGTTAAATCAGACGATCTTGGAATCCAATTCATAAATTCGAAACGTGAAACTATACGTTTACCAAATGTTTCCTTCAATCAATTGTGGCACTAGTTGTGTGAAGTGTTGCGCAGTCTCGTTGAAACTACAGCTCCTGCACATCATGGTTGTTCAATTAAATAACGAAAAAGTCAGTAATCATGACTCTAAAGCGATCACCATGGAATGTAGCGTAGTGACCAGCATCGTATGATCGATCCTACTTATTCCCTTACGTTGAATTTTAAGAACAACACAAACAAGTATTATTCAATTTTATACTCGTTCGCTTTTTATGCACAAGCAGAAAATACATCAACAAGTGTAAATCGTTTCCATCATTTGATGCGAATGTGCATGATCTGATTGCGTGATACAATGAATACAAGCCATATGCAGAAATGCAAAAAACACCAAATCTATGTATTTTATTGGTTGAAAATTTGATTTCGGAAGTCAAAAGTATAAATATTTTTGTTCGCATGTTTCAAACTGTGACAAATATATAAATAAAAATTACTTATTCAAATACGAATAACAACTGAATAAAACACTTGTTCCGCTAACAACACGTTGGCTTCGATTCAAAATGAGTTTCATACACTTAACGACAGGTCAGAACATTCATGTTAGCATAAAACAACAAGTGAATAAAACTGAATGTTTGAAACGAACAGTTGCGTAAACAAGTGTTTTTTGCTTTTGAACAAAACCGATTAGATCATAAAAATCAATGTGCATAATTAAGTATGCCCGAAAATTAAGCACTTGCAGCAGCTCACTGGTGCAGACCAATGATTTCACCAGCCCATCAAGCACACTAAAAAGTGTTCTTTTGCAATGTGATCATATGGCTTCAATTCTTGCAAGCACGCGAACCATGATCTTTCCACAAAGATCTTCTATAAAGTGGATGAACACATTTCCAATTCCTGTACACAATGGCGGATAGATTGATTCGGGTCTTCATCTACGCCCCGCTCTACAGCAGCAATGACTTCTGTAAGCACTATACTACGTCTCTACGGATCCCTATTATCATTTACAGTAGACGTAGTGCGAAAATGTTCCATAGTTAATCGAACTAATTGCTCTGATGGAGCATTATGTTGACTATAAAATGGACGTATTGCGCCATGATACGTATTTTGATTAGATCCATTATTTTCAAAATAAATTTGCAAAATTTCGAAGCGTTGTTTAGCCTTCAGTCTATTCTTGTGTAAATGCCAAACAAAATTAAAAACAAATTACTTGACAGCTGACAAAATGACCGCCAGTTAAACAAAAGTAGCAAAATTAAAGTTTTATACCTTTAATAAATTCACCCTTTATTAATAACTAATGAAAAAACTCTAACCATTTTAAATAATATCTCCTTTTTCTTTGATTTTTAACTGAATTTACAAATAAATTATATTTACCTTTCGTAACAGCTGATAATGTGAAATTCGTAAAAGCACATTTTTTTTTTTTATCAAATGTCTGCCATTATAACAAACTAGTTGAAAAGCCTATTCATGCCAGGCAGACAGCTCCGGTCAGAGACCGAAAATCTGGCTCCGTTACGATCTTCCGTAGAGAAATTACTTTAATTATGCAAAATTTCCGCTTCCTATGGCTTCAGAGAGTTGCGAAAAGAGAATAGGAAATACATACAAACATTCGGACATACTTAGAAATTATATATATAGATGAGATTTCATTTGCTCCATTAATTCCGCAACAATCGTTCGATTTACAAACTTTTAAATATTTATTTATTGTTTGCAATACATTTCATTAAAATGTATTGAATACTAACTTTTATCCATGACTTCGTTCACGCTTCATTTTTATGAGGGTTAAGGTGTTTGAATACCAAATTAAAGAAAGAACGAAACAGTGCCAATAGCAAAAAGTACCAAAACAAAAAGTATTTTTCTCGATTTACCAATAAAGATTTGTTTTAAGACTTCGCTTTCATTTAAAAACAAATGATTTCTATCAAAAAAATTTATGAATAATTTTTTGTTTAAAATATGAGATTTTTTTTAACAATTGATGATTTTTTTTCGCACAGTTTCTGGCAACGCTGTTCATGTGTGTGTGTGTACGCGTCTGTTTTAGCCCTATCGTAACGATAAATGTTTATGTTCTCTCCACTTCATTTTGTTTGTTATATTTATATTTTTTGTGTAAGCGTGAGTGTATGTGTTTAATTTAGAAAATTAAAAAGCACAAAAAAAAGAATTAAAAATTCCATGTTTAGGAATTTTATATAGTGATATATCAAATGTGGGTCAATAAGGAGGCCGGCCTTCACATAAAATGCGTGTATGAAAGAAAAAAGTTCAACGTTTCAAAAGAAAGAGAAAAATAAAAATAAAAATAAACAAAAAGAAAAAGAAAAAGAAAAGCAACATCAAACAACAACGAACTTCAACAAAAACAAAAAAAAAATATATACAACAAAATATGTAACACATTCGAATCCTTATTTTGCTCCTTATCCATGTGAAACTCATTAAATTTGTTCTCGTTTCCTTTATTACTTAAAAGTGTTTCGAGGCAAGTGGTGCAAATATTGAAGGTGAGTTTTATATGAATGATATTTTTTTCTCTTAATTTTCACAACAAAAAAAAAAAAAAAACAAAAAAAAAAAAAAAAAACTGTATAATTTATTACTCGTTACCATGTAAACATTAAATTGTCGTGGGTTGTGTTCAAGAAATCTGTGTTTAATAGCGAGCATTTCAAATATCCATGTAATTGGATTAACAACACCATTAAGATATAATTCTCTAGCATTATTTTGTCTCGCAATTTTAATAGTGTTACCGGAAAGAGAAAAATTTATGTGAATAGATCAGTATCTTGATGTGATTAGAAAACTAATTAGGAAAACGTCATAACGAAAAGTTATTGGTGATGGAAAGTTACACAGCAGCCTTTCGACCGAAGGTGTAACATATTTTTGCTTCCAAATCATGCTGTTAGTGTGCTTAATACTTTATTTTTAATTAATTTAGGAACTTTGGCATTTGTAAGGTCTCCAATAATCGAATATCAAATTTCCACTGCACAAAAAAAAAACAAAAAAAAAACTTTTTATAGCAAAGGCGGCTCACACATAGTATCTGCTGTTTTTTATTCTAACTTTGATCTCTCTTAGCCGATTAGAGTCACCATTGATCTTGGTCGGACTGTTTTCACAGCTTCTTCAATTTTATGTTCTCACAAGGACTTCGGTTAGATGGTTCCCCTGCACTTGGTGAAAATAATACCAAATAGATGGTTAAATGTTTTAATCAAATCAGTACCAAAACTGAACATATTATTATTGTGCTTGTGCTATAGTAATTCTCATTTCTTGCTTGTGAGAGTTCGTGTTTAAGTAAATGAGTTTGAAAACTTTTCAAACATGATAGTAAAGATTTACTGATGATTTGGTATTCAGCAACCAGTGAAAAATATTAAAAATTATCCGAAATATTCTCAATATTCCATAAATGTTAAATAAATTAATAATCAATCAGCCATGCCACAGAGTTCAATTCCGTTCGGAAACGTTTTTTCGTGCTTCAGAAAATTAATTACGAAAAAAATTTTCGGAATGAAACAATTTTTGTGTTCATGAACGGAATAGGAGCTTTCTGTATTTCAAAGAACAAATAACTATCAAATTAAACTTTCTTTTAATAAAGCAATATGTTTTTTTATTTATTTTTCCAAAAAAATGTATATTTTAATTAAAATCTAACTGCCGATTTCACGATGTCGAAAGAATTTTGAATTTTATTTTCATTCGTACAAATACATTTGATACAAAAACAAAATTTTAAAATTTGTTTTTGCTTCAAATGTAATTATACGAATGAAATCATATGGAAATTTTCTTTCGACATAGTGAAATAGGCAGTAAGTCTTTTTTTTACAAATATTTAAAACTCTTTAAAAAATGTTTGCAAGAGAGCATTGAGCATCGCGTAGGCAACAGAGTACGTAGCTTCAGTACATTCTCAAGCATAAAACTTACCGCAAATATACATACCCAAAGTAAATACCCTGTTGCTTACGCGACGCTCAACACACTGATTTAGGTGTGGCTGTAAATGATTTATGTTGCCATATTATCAAAGCTGTAAAAGAATGACTCAAATCTGATTTTTAATTCACAACGAATTAGAGAAAATTAATTTAATTTATTTTGCTCAAAATTAGAATTGAATTGAAGCATTTGCATCACTTAAAAAATAATTTGATTAAAGTGTGAATGAATTCAACATGAAACAAAGTCTTAAATTTATTCATTTTATTCCCAAAAAAAAAAGATTGAATTAAAATTTTAATGTATTATCGATGATTTAAGGGAAATTAATTGTAAGGGGCTGTGCACATATTACATAACGCTGTTTTCAGAGATTTTATTATTTTATACCCCCCCCCCCCCTTCACAATGCTTTTTATTAATTTTTCAATGCAAAATTTCCAATCCATAACAAATCTTAAACTCCCCCTCCCCCCCTGGAGCGTTACGTAATATGTGCACAGCCCCAAGTCATTTTTGATTCACTGTTTAACATTCACTGGATTAACATCATAACACAAAAACTGTTGTACGATTTAAAAACTTGTTCAAAAATATGTATCTCATTGCTATTATCAAAAATTATATGTAAACAAACTCAATCTAAAGTAGCGATGTTACGAATACTCGTATTCGTATTCGATTATACGACTATTAGCATGTTTTAAGATATTCGTATTCGTATTCGCCAAATTCAAGCGAATATTTCTCGAAAAATTTTCACATACATTTTCCCAACAAAAAAAAATCATGCAAAAAGTTTAAAAAAGTACATAAAATGTACAAAAATATGTTAATTTTTGATATTTTTTTTCTTAAAGAAAAGAAGCCCTTTATCTTTGATGCAAGATAATAATCTTCTTAAAAACAAACGAAAATTATATTTCGTAACTGTCATTTAAAAGTTAATGTCTTATATGTAAATTCATATCTTGGTAAGTTAGTAACCAATTCTCAGTATAAAAGTATCAAAAATGGAAGAACTTAAATTTAATATGTGAAAATCCACCGAGACCTGTGGCTGCGCAATCTGCGAAAATATGTTCTCCCAAACAACACTGAATTACTAATTGAAAGTGCAAGCATAGTAAGAAAAATTAAATCTCAAAGTATGTATGTAGGCAAAATAATTTAAATATGTTCAGTAGTGGTTTTCTAATTCGGCTTCTGAATTTCATAATAATCATAATAAAGTAGTGGGACAGTTTTTTTCAATTTGTTGTTGCTGACACAAAGGGACGGATTTTTTTCAATTAAATTTGAAATATTAAGTGGCTCTAAACCTTAAAATAATATTTTTATTCGTGTTCGGCGAATATTGTTTCAAATATTCGTATTCGTATTCGCGAATACTAAAAATTGATATTCGTAACATCACTAATCTAAAGCTCAGTATTCTGTTCAGTATTCCACGCTGAATACTGTCAGAATGCATGTATAAAAATCAATATATTAAGTACCATAATTATTAAAAATTGCAGAACAGCATATGAGATGAAGAGATAATTTTTGGAATTTTTATCCCAACTATAGAAGTGAATGAATTATCATTCCTTTCCCTAAAATCATCGATAGTGCATTCAAATTTAAATTCAGTTTTTTTTTATTTATATGAAATTAATGGATTCAAGATATTTAATTCAAGACGAATTTATTAAAATTTTAATTCAATTCATTATTTTGTAAGTTTGTTTTTCATGATGAATGCATTTATACTTTGAGTCAATTCATTTTTTGGCCGCAATGAATGTATTATGAAAGTTTTAATCCAATGCCTGAACGATTATCAGTTTCATTCAGAAAAGAATCATTCTTTTACAGCTCTGCATGTTATACAGTGAAAGTCCTGATGTTGCCAAATTGATTACGTAAAATTCGCTTAAAAAAAATTTTTCGGATTGATGAAAACGATTGCAATCTAAAGCATTAAAAGTGATTTCGAACGCCATGACAAATACGGAATTGACAGTACATATTCCGAACGGAATCTGTGACACGGCTAAATATGTGTGTTTATCAATTGCTTAAAAAAAAATAAACACCTTTATATCGAATAAAAATTGTTTGTGGTGTTGGTTGTTTAGATTTTTTACAACTATAATCCTTTTTAAACAACTTGAAACAAAGAAGCAGGTTATCAATTCGATTTTACTGCACCAAAATTGTTTTATAGTCGTATTATTAACGAGCCCTAAAAAGGTTGTAAGGCAAGTAAGTACATTTTATTAAAAAATAATAAGGAATTTTCTATATTGTTGTTTTTAAGAAATTACTTTTAGGCAGGCTTCCCAAGGTCATGTGAATTTAAATGCAAATAAAATACAATTTTATTTCATTTATTTATCCGACGTTTCGTTGGTATTTTCCAACATCTTCAGGGATAATAATTTTATTCAAGTCTGTCTTCTTTGGAAGCCTGTCTAGAAGTAATTTCTTAAAAACAACAAGATAGTTATACAAAAAAGGTCGATAAATCACATAAAATATAAGGAATTTTCAATCAATATTGTAAATAAATATATTGTAGGAGATTTTAGTTTATAAACTTACAAACACATTCATACGTACATATAGAAATATTCATATGACTGCGGCGTATATGAGTGTCTGTTAGTCATATTTAAAATCAAGTATCTTCTTCAAGAATCACCTAAATCGGACAATAACCGTAAAAGAAACTGTTCCAAAATATTAAAACACAAAAACGTTTTGTTACAATTTGCGGAAAAGTAATTTGTAGGTTGTTAGCTGGCATAAAAGATGTTAAAAATGTAATGAAAGAAAATACACAAGAAAATTGTAAAACTCACTCACTAAATTAATACGAAAGAAGTACACACATATGAAACTTAAATACTTAAGGAAACCGGATACACATGAATAACAAACACATGCATAACTATAGACGACCATACGCATTTAAATTCGTACTACATAAAACACGAAGTTGTTTTGGTTTTTTGGTTTTTCCTTTTTTTCAAATCTCGTAACAATACGATGAAAGTGTAATATTAAAAAACGAATACAACTGCACGCACACACAAAACAAGAAAAACGAAACCGTTGCTTGCCACATTTTAGCCTTAATCCCCTTAAAGTCAAAAGTGTGTAGACATTTTTTGTTGTTGTTACATTTTTACCTATTTAAGAGGGTTTCCTTTAAGAGGGTGTCGATGAGAAAGATTGTATTGTGTAATTTTTGTTTTGCAACGGGAAAAATAGAAATGTTTCTTAGAATACAAAGCAGCTTGAAAAACACAATATTTTTTTAGGCCTAAAATAACTGCAAACAAAAGAATTAAGAAAAGAAGAAAAAAAAAGGAGGAAAGTAAAAATATATACAATGTACAAACCAGAAACAGAACTGATTTTCCATGTGAGTGTGTGTGCGTTAGTGTGTTTATGTGTTAAGTTATAAGACGGAAGTACTGCCTATTTATTTATTTATTTTTTTTTTTTGTTTATTCTACTTTAAATGCTTTTACAAACAAATTGTTGCAAGCTCATTCTTTGTCGGCCTAAACAAAAGGCAAGAATTTCTGATAAAAGCGAAATAGAGTAATGTCCTAAATTTAAGACATACGAAACTAGTGCCAAATCCATTGGGATAACATTTAGTAGGTTTGACTCAATATGTACAAAAAAAAAACATACACAATTAATGTTTTGAAGCTTGTAATTGAAACATCAAATACTGACCAGAATTTTAACTTATGTTGGAATATTTTGCAGCTGCAAAAATGACGGAAAAAAAATATGCCTCAACACCACAGATGATCGTACTCGCCAACTTTCGTCGCTTATACTTTTGATGTACCTCAGATCTGAAATATTAGTTTTTAGTATATATTTTTTTTAAATCTCTTGAATGCTTTTTGTAAAGTGAATTTTTTATATGAATACTTTAACAAACAGCCCACTCAATCGACCATATTCTAGATGTATTTTTTTTAATGTTTAAAGAGAAAAGTATCAAATAAATGCAAAAACAAAATGAGTTAAATCTATTCACTGAACTCTCTTCTCGTTTGTTTCCTCAACAGTCATACAAGTCTCCAATTGTCTAAAATAGAAAAAAATGTCCTATTATAGTTATTTTCTTTGCAAAACCAATTGGTAAAAATAACACATGAACGTCTTTATTTTATTACAACTTTAAACTCTTATAGCTTCCATAATACTGAAGTCACATCAAGCCTCAACATCTTGTTCACTTTTCTGAATAAATATATTCAATTTGTTGAAATTTTTAACAAAATCGGTTTAATAATGCGACCATAAAGTCCATTACAAAAAAATGATCTTGCCTCTTAATTAGTGTGTAAAAATTCTACAGCACACAATACCATCTACCAAAAACAAACAACTAAACTACATATACTAAATTATTTAAACAAAATTTAAACAAAAGCAAAAGTTAAAAATTAAACACAATAAGGACATGTCAAATAAATATCCAGGCTCTAGGGAAAGTTAATTTAGCACCGACTTATAAGACTTCCAATTTAATTTATGTTGTCGTATCTTAATATAATAAACAAGTTTAAGCGGAAATAAAAACTTATATTTCCGCTTTCCACCTGTGGAAGGATGTCAAAACTTAATACGCCAAATGGCTTAAATGAAGTAAAGCAAAACAAATTAAATATAACAAAACAAAACTTTGCACATTCAAATACATACACACACACACACACACACACACACACACACGCAAGCACATGGCACAAATCCCTCAGCTAAAAATAGAAAGAAACAATAGCAAACATTTTTAAATACGCAATAAGAAAAAAACAAAACACATTTAAGTGTCAATAGGCTTGTTAAGGCGCCAAAAAGTATACTCTTCTTGTCTTACAGCTCAAGCATTCTATTTACAAACGAACTTTTTTCAAATATCAACAAAACGAAAAACTTTTACTTTGAGCAAAGACTTTGTTTATTTTATTTTTATTACTGTGTGTGTTGGGTCTGTGTCTATTTTTCTTCTCTTCTGACATTGTTCTTTTAACTTATGACAGTTTTTTTTTTGTCTTTGTTTGGTTTTTCCTTTATTATTAACAAAAACCAAAAAGAAAATAAATACGATAAGACGTGATATTTTGCATCTCATTATATATCAAGTTTCTGACACATCTGGCAGTAGCAAGAATATGTTGGAGGGTAGATATAAAACAAAAAAAAAAAAAAAAAAACAAATTAACATAAATTTATGAATATTTTATCTGCTCATTGCTACGAATTTTATCAGAAAAAAATACATATATTTTTTAGGTCATCGATTAGTTTGGTAGACTCAATTTATAAAAGGTGTCACAATTAAGATTTAAGACATCTAATGTATGGTTTTATGTTTATTCGTATCCTTGTACTTGACATTCTGACATTATCACGAAATGTTTAGGGTGTTTTTATTTTTTCTTCTACCTACTTAACATGTTGAATCAAGTTTCAAGTATTGAAAAAAAAACTATTCTACATTTGGAAATATCTTCTTAAGGTTTGAAGTTTTCTACTCCGTCAAGTTTATGTAGTATTTAAGATTTCTTATGCAAAAGAAACCTCTTGTTTCCTCTTTGCACTGTTAATGTATCGACTGTCATCGACTCGATATTTTTGATGATTTTCATCGTCTTAAGACAAATCTTTATACATCAGTCCAAGGCTCAAATCTTTAACTGTTCTGGGGGTTTCGGATAACCGATTCCGCGTACAGAAACCTATAATGATCTAGAATATATGTCATACCCTATAGGTCTTATGTGAATATTGTATAAATTACACATGAATGTTATTGAAAATGTAATGGGCTCCACGAAAAATGGCCGCAAACCAAAAATGAAAAATGGCCTCAAACTTTTGTATTGTATTGGGGCAATTTTTAATTTTTTATATTAAAGTTTGGGGCCATTTTTCCTAAGGTTTGGGGCCATTTTCATATTTTAGTTTGGGGCCATTCATGCATTGCATTGCAATGCATTGGGTTGCTAGGTCATAATAAAATTAGGTACGTATGTAATGCAATGCAGAAAATCTTCAGTAAACAGCGCCGTGTCGGGAAATAATATGGTTGCGAAAATCCCTAAGCCCGGCTCTGCAAGGGATCTTTAGTAAGCAACTTCAATTTTGGAAATTAATCACAAATTTTAAAATATTTTATTATTATTAAAAAAGATTTGAAGGATTTTCTCCATCATGGTATTTCCCGACACGGCGGTGCTTACCAATGACACTCTGCATTTGGCGGTTATTGACACCAAAATCGACCTGCATACAAATTATTTGGAGATTTATTTCTCTCTTTTTCTGGGGACTTAGATCATTTGAGCAATTTTTGGGCGCAGGCACTTTTTTCTCCAGCGGCAATAGTTTACTCTCAAGATAACTCTCCATAAAATTTTTAGCAACGTCGCCGTTTACTAATAATATTATGAAAAGGTAGTTTTTGATGTAAGGATTTTTTTTGTGATATTTATTTCATTTACAATATTTTAACGAAAAATTAAAAAAAGGGCCCCAAAATAGGAAAAATGGCTCCAAAAACAATTATTGTAGTTTTCAATGTATAAAGTTTGGGCCAATTTTCCCTTTTTAGTTTGGTTCTATTTTTCATGGAGCCTTATGTAAGACTGAAAGAATTTCTTCATAAATTCTATGAATTTCGACATTAATCCTATAAAGTATTTCATTAAAACTCAACCAAAATCACGCATCGTTGGAATAATGAAACAAGATTCGCTAAAATTATTTTAATGAAAACTTTGTTAAATATATTAAATACGTACATTGATGCAATGCACTAGTTTCATTCATACAACGATAGAACTTCATTGAATCAAGGTAGTTATTTCATCAATAGAATGAAATAAATTCATTGATAAAATGAAATCACGGTATTGATTCAATAAAATCTACGTAATGATAAAGTTAATGCGACGAAAATTCAAGCTAATAACATTTGCTTTGAAAAACGTCAATTCCCAAAGAAATTTTCAAAATTCCCAATAATGGGATTTTTTCTTTGCGATAGGTGCAAAACTTTTTTATTTTTAAATATTGAAGAGAATTTTAAATATAAAAATGATAAATTTATTGATTGCAACTTGGCAGTTTATTTTTATATAAAATTGGACAATTTTATAAGCGTCTGGTCTCGTCACTAACGAAAATTTATTTTCTAGCCTATAATTTGGGAATAAAAAAAATAATAGTTTAATTTTTAATTAATTCTCTATTTGTGCTTTTCTTTGAAAATTATGACTTAATTGAGTTTTCTTCTGCCTGCAATAGAATCATAAATTAAAAAAAAATAATTTTGCTTAAAATGAGTTGAAACTTCCCAATTTGCTAACAGCTTAATGCTAAAAGAAAATACTTGCGAAATTGATATTATTGAGTCTTAAGTTCGGTTTATTGAATTAATGAAAACATAAGTTAATAAGAGTTTTTAAGAACATAAGAACATCCAATACGACTAGCAGAACTGATCGTTATCAGTCTAGCCAGGTAAATATTGTCTAATGTCCCCAAATTAAAGAGTGTTGTCCCCAAAAATCCCCAATTTTGTCCCCAATAAATATATGTATATTAAGAATCATAAAAAACAATTTTTTTATTAATTTTATTACACACATTTATTTAAGTTAATGCATTCGTATAGAGCACCTATGGAACTTTTGAATCCATAGAATATTTTAAAATTCCATACACGAAATCAAATTTATTCATTTTTCTATGCTTTCGAGTTGTAAATTTATAAATAACTCAGAGTTTTCCATACTCTCAGTGAATATTTTAAGCATTTCTTTTGCTAGTACAGTTAAATAATCTAACAAAATTTGTTTGAATTCCATCTGCTTCTAATTCCTTTGAACATTCTATGCCAACATCAATTTCAGCAACAACCAAATTACTTTCCTTATCGTCAATTAGTACATCCATTTTGGCAATATCGAATTCAATAAATTCTGGATTTAAAAATTTGGAACAAATTGTTATAAAAACCAACATCCTCATTACCATCAATGCCTTGAAATAATCGAAATATGGAGAAGAAAAACGCCAAGATACATAAATGTATGAAAGAAAATGGTAAAATAAAGCAAAGTTGATAATAGTATACTGAAAATGAAAAATTCCCAAATCCCTCCCATTGATAATCTGTCCACAAAAGTCAGCTAAAATCTTAAATTTGGGGACAAATCCCCACACCTGGCTACACTGATCATTATACTGGTGTCAGGGCCGCTAGACCTCTCATCGGCGTTCGTTTGTTCGTTTTTATCACTTCAGCCTCGGCTTTTGCTATGGCTTTGTTGTAGGGTCACAGTCAATAACATTGAGGTGAACAACGATATTTTTGTTCGCAAAGTACTTTCAAAATAACTAACTATGAGTGATTATTGGAATATTAGTAAAGACCAATCAGAAGTCGAAGAACTTCAATCTAACCAAAAACTGTTTCAAAATGTAAAATTTGATGTATAAAGAAATTGCAGAAATTCCCGAATTATATTTCTGTAGTTTTCACATTGAAATGAATAATTTAACTAATTCTGAATCCAAATCCAACTGTTAAATTCTGCATTAACCATACAAAATTGTTTTGTTAAATACATCTTAAATCCTTTTTTTATTGGATTTAATAGAGTTATATAAAATACAACCTTGTGCTGCCAAGTTAAAATGGAGTCACAAGCGTTTATGCCAGCTAATAGGAATATACAAGCATACAAACTAAAATATATGTTGTCAGAATAGTGTTATAATAAATAGAAAAAAGTACACAAACACAACAAATGCACTTATTTGTACGGTAGATTTATTTTATTTTGAACAGATTTAATATACAACCTTTATGAGATAAAACCTGATTTTCAAAAATTTGTAGTGTAAACGCATAATCAGCTGTTAATGGATTTAATCTTAAATTCTGTTTTTAATATTCAGTGTGAAACCCCTATAAAATTCATTAAACATTTGATATTCTTTCCCAATTTGTATCCACCTTCATAAGTGTAGCTTGTAAGTCAAGTATAGATTTTTAATAAAAAATGATGAAGCATGAATTAGTAAAAAATTTCTTTAATATAACTTTTTTCAATGTGTTTTTTTTTTGGCAACTTTCAAGGCTAAGTACAAATAATGTCTGTTTGCGATTTTATATTTTTTTTACACTGTCTGCAGTTTTAGTTTTTTCTTATGGAAAATTACACCAATGCAAGTCTGAAATATTTACGAAAAAAAAAACAATCATACCACCCACCCACCTTCACAAGTCGAGTTACTCATGAACACAAACAAGACCGAAAATATTTAGTTCTCTGGTTTTCTATCCGATTTTAAGTTTTTTGCTCTTTTTTCCATATTTTTTTTTTTTGTTCTCTTCTTCCTGTTCGATTTTCTTTCACATTTTATTTGTTTGCTTTCCGGGCATTTCTTAATTCGTACAACTTTTTATTTATTTTTTTTTGCCTTTAATGTTAAGTTTGTTTTTTCTGTTCTTTGTATCCATCTGCTTAAATGTTATTTTGCTAAAAGAGACATCATGGATATTATTGTTTTAAGTTTCATCTTGTTTTTTTATATTTGTTTCGTTTGCTGCCAGACAGACAGTTCTGACAGGTTTTATAAATTTGAAAGCCATACGAAATTATTCTGTTGTTCCCCCTCGTTTTTCTGTCTTCTGGCTATCATAAGGCAGGTTTAAATGTGAATGTACTTGTAAAAAGGATATAAGTATATAGAAGTTTGGGTTTAGCGTGTTCACTTATTTACGTTTGCATGCAGTGGTGTTTGTTTCTTTTAGTTTAAGAATATTTCTTTATTTGAGAAATAGACGTTTCACAGAATTGTAGTAAATCCATCGATGAAACGAACGCGTGTTAATTGAAGTTAAAGTGACACATATGCAAAATGTCTTTTAAACTGTCAAAGTAATTTTTGATTTTACATAAATTTTAAGCCAAACCACAAAAGAAGGGATGGGATGTTTCCTATGCTTTTAAAATAGCCAAGTACAAACTTTATTTTACTTATCATTTTTTAACAGAAAATATTTTATCTAGTCCTTTTCAAAAACTCCATTTATTATCAAACATTTTCCAAAGGATTTTAGTTTTATTATATTACTTGTATGGCATTTAATTTCAGCTTTTATTTAACATGTGGTATTCAATTGGTCTTGCAAAAGTGCAAATGCAAAATATAAGCTACGATATTTGTTAAAATCCAGCAATAAAATACTCAGTGTTGCCATTAGATGTAATAAAAAAAAAATCTACAATATTTACACTTTCGAAAGTGCAATTGCACCAAACACTGAATACCACCATTATTCTTCTGTCTTTATAGTCTTCTCTTTGCTAAAAAATTAACATTTTGATTTACACAAGACTAATTTTTGCGAAAACTGTTAAAACTATTTAATCAACTTTGTCCTGAAATTATTTTTATTTGTTTTTTTTTTGGGATCAAACAGAAATTTATATTGTAAAACTTGCCGATTTATATCAACACAAAATATTTACACATTATTATGTTTAAGAAAAACTATGCTTGTAATAGCAAAATTAATCTGAAAATGTTATTTTTTTATTTAAAAATAATTGTGATGTATTTTGGAATATTTATCTGACGTCATCAGTTGAAATTTAATGTTTTTGTTTAAATATATTTAATTTTTGCAGGGAAATATGAGTATTTTTTGGTTCAAAATACAAAATTTCGTTTGCCATAGTGGGTCAGGCAGTTAAAAAAAATTATTTTTTTTAAAATGTATTAGTGATGCTACGAATACTCGTATTCGCCAAATTCAAGCGAATATTTCTCGAATAATTTGCGCATACATTTTCCCAAAGAAAATCATACAAAAAATTTTAAAAGGGAACATAAAATGTACAAAAATATATTAATTTATAATAATTTTTATTTAAAGAAAGAAATCCCTTTATCTTTCACGCAAGATAAAAAAAATCTTCTTAAAAAACAAACGAAAATTATATTTCGTAACTATCATTTAAAAGTTAAAGTCTTATATGTAAATATGTAAATGGAAAAACTAAAATTTAATATATGAAAGTCCACCGAGACATGTGGCTGCGCAAACTGCGAAAATATGTTCTCTCAAACAGCATGGAATTACTAATTAAAAGTGTAAACAGAGTAGGAAAAACGAAATTTCAAAGTATGTATGTACAAGGTAAAATAATTTAAAAATGTTAAGTAGTGGTCTTCAAATTCGGCATCTTAATGCATTAATAATAATGATAAATACCTAAAGTAGTGTGAAATTTTTTTTTTTTTTTCAATTTATTGTTACTGACGCAAAGGGAGGGCTTTTTTTCCAACTAAATTTGAAATATGTGGCTCTAAACCTTTAAAATAATATTCGTAATCGTATTCGTATTCGGTGAATATTGTTTCAAATGTTCGTATTCGTATTCGCGAATACGAAAAATTTATATTCGTAGCATCATTAATATGTATCTTTCTAATATTATAAATGTGAAAGTTTGTATTTTAGATGTTTGTTATACTATAACGCCAAAACTGCTCGATTTCGATGAAATTTGGTGGACACATATTAAAATGTAGGGTACTTTTTAAGGGTTTAAATGAGGGTTTGATGACCCCCATAGAAAAGTTTAGTTTAATTTAATTTCACATTTAAAAACATACGAACACAAATAGCCTTGTAGACAACAATAAAAACACATATAAAGATATCACAGCTTAGATTGATTTATATTCTTTAGACATGCATTTAAAATAAGTATGTAGTTGTTAAATAAATTATGTAAATTATTATTAATTCACATATGAAAAGTAATATTATCAGGCTCAAGTTCAGTTTTATTGAATTAATGAAAATTCAAAATTACTAAGAGTTTTTTTGTGTTGGAAAATATTATTATTTATATCCAATCAGTTTTTAGCAGAACGTATCAGTACTGATTTCAAGGCCGCTACACCTCTCATCAGCGTTCAATTGTCCAACTTTACAAATTTCGTAAAGTGGATACTAATTGAGAAGAATATCAACTATTTAACCAGTTTTCAACAGAAATAGAATATGAGAATTAATTTTTAATTCAATTTTTATTCTACAATGAAACAGTGCTGGTTAGTACGAAATTCCCTCATTACTGTTTGGAACTAATAATCAACACAAACTCATAGTCCGTTATCATCAAAGTATTTTGCTTTGTATTTTAACGTTTTTGTTGTTTTTACTCTATATTAGGGAAATTCACATATTACTGTGACCCCTTTTATTAGGGTATTTATAGCTCATGCCCAAGCGGAATTAATATTTTTATATTATTATTATTACGAATAAACGTAATTATTATTTGAACTTATATTGATTTACATATGAAAAGTAATATTATCAGGCTCAAGTTCAGTTTTATTGAATTAATGAAAATTCAAAATTACTAAGAGTTTTTTTGTGTTGGAAAATATTATTATTTATATCCAATCAGTTTTTAGCAGAACGTATCAGTACTGATTTCAAGGCCGCTACACCTCTCATCAGCGTTCAATTGTCCAACTTTACAAATTTCGTAAAGTGGATACTAATTGAGAAGAATATCAACTATTTAAAAAAAACTGAACTTGAGCCTGATAATATTACTTTTCATATGTAAATCAATATAAGTTCAAATAATAATTACGTTTATTCGTAATAATAATAATATAAAAATATTAATTCCGCTTGGGCATGAGCTATAAATACCCTAATAAAAGGGGTCACAGTAATATGTGAATTTCCCTAATATAGAGTAAAAACAACAAAAACGTTAAAATACAAAGCAAAATACTTTGATGATAACGGACTATGAGTTTGTGTTGATTATTAGTTCCAAACAGTAATGAGGGAATTTCGTACTAACCAGCACTGTTTCATTGTAGAATAAAAATTGAATTAAAAATTAATTCTCATATTCTATTTCTGTTGAAAACTGGTTAAATAGTTGATATTCTTCTCAATTAGTATCACTTTACGAAATTTGTAAAGTTGGACAATTGAACGCTGATGAGAGGTGTAGCGGCCTTGAAATCAGTACTGATACGTTCTGCTAAAAACTGATTGGATATAAATAATAATATTTTCCAACACAAAAAAACTCTTAGTAATTTTGAATTTTCATTAATTCAATAAAACTGAACTTGAGCCTGATAATATTACTTTTCATATGTAAATCAATATAAGTTCAAATAATAATTACGTTTATTCGTAATAATAATAATATAAAAATATTAATTCCGCTTGGGCATGAGCTATAAATACCCTAATAAAAGGGGTCACAGTAATATGTGAATTTCCCTAATATAGAGTAAAAACAACAAAAACGTTAAAATACAAAGCAAAATACTTTGATGATAACGGACTATGAGTTTGTGTTGATTATTAGTTCCAAACAGTAATGAGGGAATTTCGTACTAACCAGCACTGTTTCATTGTAGAATAAAAATTGAATTAAAAATTAATTCTCATATTCTATTTCTGTTGAAAACTGGTTAAATAGTTGATATTCTTCTCAATTAGTATCCACTTTACGAAATTTGTAAAGTTGGACAATTGAACGCTGATGAGAGGTGTAGCGGCCTTGAAATCAGTACTGATACGTTCTGCTAAAAACTGATTGGATATAAATAATAATATTTTCCAACACAAAAAAACTCTTAGTAATTTTGAATTTTCATTAATTCAATAAAACTGAACTTGAGCCTGATAATATTACTTTTCATATGTAAATCAATATAAGTTCAAATAATAATTACGTTTATTCGTAATAATAATAATATAAAAATTATTAATTCAACTGTTTCCACGCAATAAAATATGATAACGAGACCATCGCTGCGTATGATTGTTATGTAACAACAAGAGTCGACATTAATCATACGTCGTGTATACGAAATTATTTACGCAATATTTCCAACGTAAATTTGTTGGATTGTGTTTTAGTTGTTTTGCCCTTTTTTTGTAAATTTTTGTTTGTTTGTTTTTTTATATAAAAATGAATATTATAACTATTTTCAATGCTATTCTACTGTAATTGTTATTGCTGTTTTTGCCACTTTTTGTTCCGTTAGCTCTATGATCCAACCATCATCATCTCTAACGTCACCAGTTTGTATAAATGTTCGTTCTTCTGGCGCTTTGCAACTGTTGTTTTAGCTTTTGCCATTTTATTATTTTATATGCAAGAGTTCAAGGATACTTTTACGTTACGCAAAAAAAAATGTATAGAAAAGTGTGTACTAACACATATACATCCATTAAAACTCTGCACATAGTTTGCTCATTCTTGCTTGCTTGTTTTTTCTCATGCACTTTATCTCTCGCTCTCGTTTGAATTATAATGGCTTAATACAATAACAACGACAACAGCAGAAATAACAAACCGATAATAAAATAACAACCATTCATATCATACACACTCTTAAGTGCTCAGACACTTATACAAACATACGCACATGCATACAAACACATGTACACACATTTACATTTGCAAGAAAAAAAATTAAAAACAATAAAAGCTATTCAATATATGCATAATTCCATAAAACAAAACTGTATGAAATATTCATTTATGTACTATTATTTTTCTATATATGGGTGTGTGTGTGTGTATGTGTATAATGGAAGCGTAATTTGTTTCCCCGTGTGTTGAATACTTACTTAAATTTAGCTGTGAGCTTCAAATTTGTCCTTGAAGTACAGGAAACAGATAAAGAAATTCAAGAGCTGTTGATTTGTGTTAACAGAAGTTTTATATATTTTCAGTATTTTTACATTTTAAATGAGTATTTTTTTTTTAACTTTGATTTATTTAAAGAACTTCGATTATTTTTATAGAAAGTGTAGGCGGTCTCTAAACTTACTTATGTACAAATTTAGCGTTAGGCTATGTTGGATACCAAGACATATTGAGGGAAACGAAATCAATGATGAGCTGGCAAGAATAGGGTCAGCATTAGATGTGGCAGTTAGTGACAGGTCAGTTTAACCTCCAATCGGTTTCTACTACAGGGAACTCACTAAATGGGTAATTAGCAGAACCAATCATTCCTGGGGGAATATAGAAGATTGTAGAGTCTCGAGGTCCATATAGACAGATTTAGACTCAGGTAAATATGATCTACTTCTGGGTATGAATAGAAATCTTTTGAGGTCTCAGTAGGCGCATTGACTGGCCATTGCTCTGTTAGAGCAAGGACCAGAATATGGGAAAATCGCATTCCGGATGTGTGGGATAAAGAGGAGCCAGAAACTATAGAGCGTATCATCAGTCATTGCCCAAGGCTGCAACGCCATAGGAAAAGATGGGTGAGCAGACGTTTCCATGAGGGCATTAGTGATATCGCAAAGAATATCAGGGGCTTTATCATCGGAATTAAGTGGCTGAATGATGGATATTAAGGGCTCTTTATTTCTCCTTGGACAGTAAGGATACTAATTAGTCAATAAATTAAAAATGAAGGGCATCACAATGGATCCAATTGGGTCTTCGAGTGGATGTGTATTTCACACTACCCTTCCTAACCTAACCTAACTTAACCTATAGAACATAAGACTTAAAACTATGTAATAAATGTCTAAAATAACTTTATTTATATCTCAAGACTTACAACAAATAACTATAATTAGTATACACAACGGCCGACACAATCGACCGTATTCTTGATGTAATTTTTTTTTTATGTTCATGGAGAAATTATCACAAAATGTCGCTTAAATAATACTCAAACAACATCCACAACTACAATTTGTTATTGAGAGATTTCTATAAATTCGCTATATATTAAAATAAAAATACGAAAAACAGTAAAATATAAAACAAAATACCATCCAATGATTTAAATATATTTGCTGCGCTCTCTTTCTCTTTTTGTTCCTTGAACATTTCTACAATCCTCCCACATCCAAACGTAGAAAAAATGTCTTTTTGTTGTTTCTTTTATTGCAAAAGTACTTGGAGCAAAACACATGCATGTTTTTGTTGCTTCTCTTTTTTTCAACTTGCCTGCATGAGTAATACGTTTGCATGCATTAGTAGCATTCTTAAACTCTTATAGCTAGAAAAATAGTTAACCGAAAATAACTCATAACACTTCGTTCACTTCTGTTAATAAATATTTTTAATTTGGTAAATTTATTGTCGCAATCGGTTAAAAAATTTGGCCACAAATTTCATCACATAAACAATGTTTCCTCTTAATTATGTTGATATTAAATATCGTTGTTAAGTTAATTTAGCTTTTAATGCTTTTTTTCCTTTTTTTAATATAACTGAGAAAACATTATAAATATGGTTACCATATAAATTTTACATAGCTTATAATATGATTAGGTTACACCATATTACACATACACAAATCCAATCAAACACAAGGTCATCGAACATAATACTGTTGTTAAATAAGACATGAATATAATATTATATATCCAACATATGTGTGTATATATATTTTCCTAACTCTACCTTAACCAACATTAATTAATGAAAGTATATATATAAGTCTTAGATTATGGTTGCCCCAACCATGTTTTTTTTGGCATATGGCGTTATCCTATTATACAGGCCAACAAAGATACTTGGGTACTGATGCTATGGGTGGCATGAAAAGAAAACGTTATATGTCTACTGAAACTGTGAAAGAAAGATTATACCGTATTAAAATCATTTAGTCCTTTAATTAGCTGAACTTCCTTAAATTTTCAAAACCATGAATACTGGCGACAATGAACGTAAATAAATTTTGTATTCAATGTCGTATTAGCAAATAAAATAATTTTATTTATATCCTAGACTCTGTGGCCATAATCCCATTTTGATTAAGAAGAAACGACATGTTTATTTAATCGTATTGATTCTTAAAAGACCATTAGTAAATTTTAATATGTCGCTTTCTGTTTTTATTAAACTTTTCGTCTGTAGTTTCAATTACAATTTGCCTGCTAAAATCTAATCTTCATTGATATAATACAACTAATAAAACATGTTAAAATTTCACGCAAATAACATTGAATTGAATGCCAAATATGCTCTTTTTTTAGTATTGAAGTGCGTGTAGCATAATTGTATAACAATCATACGTACTGGTACGCAACAAAAAAAACTTATAAATTGAAACATTTAGTTAGCACAACATTTTCTTTCATATAATTATTTTTTATATATGAAAAGTAATATTATCAGGCTCAAGTTCAGTTTTATTGAATTAATGAAAATTCAAAATTACTAAGAGTTTATTTGTGTTTTGTGCTTTATTCGTAATAATAATAATATTATTTTTTATATTTATTTCAAGGCATAAACCAGCTGCTATTTTCGAACACAGTATCATAAAAATTTGAATTAATATTTTTTTTATTAAAATGCATAACCGTTAACTCGCTCGCTCTTTAACATAAAGACTATAAAAACAATCCTTTCGCGTAAATTCTTTTCTTCAATATCAAGTTTTTATTATAAAAGTTTTATGTCGTTGCATTAAAAGAAAAACGCCTTAACTAACATTTTCGGTAATTTACTGGAGAAACAAAAAACATTGCAATATATCTTGTCAGCCGTAAACACTTTGAATTCTAACAGGATGTGTGCTGTTCTAACGTAATAAAATAAAGTTAAAAATTAGTTTTGCTGGAATCCAAAAAAAAAAAATAAAAATTCATAACGAAAATTCGTAAAACTTATTTGAGTTGACGTACAACGACAATGCCGTTTTTGCAGAAACTCTAAAAAACTTTCCTTGTTATTAGGGGATAAAATATCTCGCCTTTCCCATATAATTACAAGAAAAATATTTACAAAATATGACTCTTATATGAATATTGAATAAAGAAAATTGTTTGTAGTCATATTTTATAAATGGGAGGTTTGTTTTTCACTTTGCCTTATAAATAATTTTGTTAGCAACCAAGAATTGTCTAATTGTATAAAGGTTTGTACGAAAGTAAACATATTTATCGAATAAAAAACATTGTTTGTTGTGATGTTTGTAAAGTTTTTTGAAAAACTATTTTGCTTATGCTTTCGTAATTCTCAAATTAGACTTGAGATTTCATATATGAGTAAATGAGTTTTGGAACTTTTCAAATGAGTTGGTGTGAGGGGAATGAGTTGATATTTAGCAATCAACGAAATTCATATAGATTAGCTACCCACAACAAATAAATGAAATTTTTTAAAAAACACAAAATATTTACAAAAACTTAGTTCAGCGATTATCTGAGAATAAGTAAAATATTTGTCAATTGGCGCCAACTGCCGTGGCTAGGAAAAATGTTTTCATGCAATTATGTAGTGGTTGATATCCTTGCTATGTGGTTGTTAATAAGCACTTCTCATTTCCATGTTTTCCATTCTTCTGAACTGTCCATTTGGTAGCATCAGAGCGCTAGAACGTCTGGGGATGCTGCTTTACAACAGGTTGATTTATTGTCCGGAATCAGAGGTGTGGAAAACCTTTTCATAAGACTCAAAGTCTATTGGGACTCAACCACCACACAACTACACTTTGCTACTTTCACCAGTGAGTGCATACAGGCATTAATTTTGTATTTTTTTATTTTTTTTTTTAACCAGTACTCAGATGATAACATCAACTTATGCAAAGCATTGTGCCAGATCTAGAGAGAATGCGATTGGTTAGAGAATATAGCTAGCAAAAATTTAGAAGAAGGTTAACTTCTTCTTTACAACTCTGCTATTGCGCGTTTTGTTAATTTAAGAGAAGTGATTTAGACGCACTAAATTTCTTATGCTATTTGATCAGTCATTTTATTAATTATTTTAATTAGCTGATGATTCTGCTAATTGATGAGGCAGTGCGCTCAGATGTATATTAGCTGAGAACTGTATCAATTGCTGCCAGAACAGTTTTTAGTGACAAGTGCTTTGCCTTCTTTAATGAAACAGTCCAACAACAATTCACACACCCAAACTAATGCACAGTAGAGAAATTTAAGAATGATGACTGACTTGCTTTGACCAGGGACCGAACTGTCGACACAACAACCACTTTAGCCAACAACAAATAATTTTTTGAAAATAGTAATCCATTAACTCAAAATAATTTAAAATGTTTTTTCTTTGAATTTTGTGAAAATTATTGTGGACTTTTTTATAAGAAAATTATAATTTTTTTTTTAAATCAATATTATGAAACTGCATACATACTCGTATGTATATCGACAATAGTACTAAATTTTTTGTGAAATATGGATTCAAATTTTGTACTTCAATCGTATTTTAGAGAAAAATTCATATGAAATTTTTTTTCAGTTAATTAAAACAAAAATATTAGGCATACCTTAAGGAACCCCATATACGATTCATTAATTTTGAGCTTTAAGATATTTTTAAAACGTACATACATACTTCTGTACATACATATGTATGTATATATATTCTAAATAATTTGATGTAACTTTTACAATAAAAGTAAAATTCTGTTGACCTAAAAAACATTTCTGAAAATAAATTTTACACATATTTTTAACAAATTATTCTCACGTGAGGGCTTACACAGGCATTAATTAAATATTCTTGTTTTTATTTCTCACTCATCAGTTTATTATTGACTTAAGTTTGTAACTCAATTAAATATGATTTTTATGTTCACATGAATTACATAAATAAATCCCTGTTTCATAAGGATTAAAAATAAATTACATTAATAAAGCTAATGGAAGAAAAGGGGAAAACAGGAATAATAAATTGTCAATAAAAGTTAATTCCATGGAAACTTTCAACAATAATGCTTTAAGGCAATAAATTGAGCTGAAATTATTTAACTATTTTATTTTTTTTTTGTTTTATAAAAATAAAAATGCATCAAAAGTACGGATTTTTTTTCTGAAGTATGATAATAGTTCGAAAACGCTTCTCTTAAGCATTTCGGCACAGTTACAAGTTACTGGAATAAAATTTATTCGAACTAAAATTAAAGTTAAAAAATATCATCAGGAAATTTGCAATGTTACTAAAGTTATTTGAATAAAAGGTCGAAAAATTAGAAATACAAATCAAATATTAGAAATTTTTTATTCCATATGAGATTATTCTTATAATTTTCAACAGTAGAGGAAATAGCATTGAATTAAAATGTATCCTACTATTATTATCGTGAAATTTTATATGTCTGAATGTTTGTTCTACTATAACGCGAAACCCGCTTAATGGATTTAGATGAAATTTAGAACACTAATAGCATATGATCGAGTTTAAAATAAAGGGTACTTTTTAAGGGGTTAAACAAAAACAAATCGATACTTATTATTTATGTACTTATCTATATACATACTAGCTGATCCCGGTGTACTTCGCTACCCCCCTCGTTATAAAATAAAATTAAAAGTATTTATATATCCTATTGTGACGATCGGTCCAGTAGTTGAGACTATATTACGATTTTTAATTTTCCTAAAAAAGAGCGTGGTCCTATCCACTTTTCTCCCGGTACGTATTCCAAATTATGCCAATACCATATGTACCAAATATCATCGACGTAGGTCAAAAAATGCCCAAAATATGGCGATTTAAATTTTTGGGTTATATGGGTGGTGCCACGCCTCTTTGTCCAATCCCGCCCATATTTGCAGCAGCACTAAAAAAATGCACACCAAACTTACGTACCAAATTTTGTTCAAATACCGTTATCAGGAGCAGAAATAATAGATTTTTAATTTGTGGTTTGTATGAGAGGTACCACGTCCCTTTGTCCAATCCCGCCCATATTTGCAGCAGCACTTAAGAAATGCACACCAAACCGACGTACCAAATTTTGTTCAAATGCCGTTATCAGGAGCAGAAATAATAGATTTTTAATTTGTGGTTTGTATAAGAGGTACCACGCCCCTTTGCCCAAACCCGCCCATATTTTCAGCAGCACTTAAGAAATGCACACCAAACCGACGTACCAAATTTTGTTCAAATGCCGTTATCAGGAGCAGAAATAATAGATTTTTAATTTGTGGTTTGTATAAGAGGTACCACGCCCCTTTGCCCAAACCCGCCCATATTTTCAGCAGCACTTAAGAAATGCACACCAAACTGACGTACCAAATTTTGTTCAAATGCCGTTATCAGGAGCAGAAATAATAGATTTTTAATATGTGGTTTGTATGGGAGGTACCACGCCTCTTTGTCCAATTGGACCGAATTGTAAATCTAAACCACCCGGGGCGCCACCCAAACGCATACAAAAAAATTTATGCAAATCGGTCCAGCCGTTTAGGAGGAGTTCAGTTACAACGCACGTACAGTAGAATTATATATATAAAGATATAAAATAGTTGCGTGAGTGACTGACTCATTCATCATCGCCCAGCCCAAACCGCTGAACCTAGAAACTTGCAATTTGGCATGTAAGTTCCTTTTACAGAGTGTAGATCCACTTAGACGGGATTTTTGAAAATTCGAATTTTTAGGGGATAAAAACGGCCGAAAAATTACATTTTTATAAAAATCTTTAAAAAAGGTCCCAGGAATATCAAATTTGGAACGTAGGTTCCTTTTACGACGCAGACTTGAATCAAAATATCTATTTTTGGAAATTCTTATTTTAAGGGGGTTAAAAGGGATAAATACGGCCCAAAAAGGAACATTTTTAAACATGGTCCCAGCAATATGAAATTTGAAATGTATTTTCCTTTCAGGACGTAGACTCGAACCAAAATAAAAATTTATAGAAATTCGCAATTTAAGGGGGTAAAAAGCGTCCCAAAAGGGAATATTTTTAAACATGGTCCCAGGATTATAAAATTTGTTATGTAGGTTCCTTTCAGGACGTTTACTCGAACCAAAATATAAATTTTTGAAAATTCGCATTTTAAGGGGGTAAACAGTAAAATTATTAAAAAATTATTAGCAAAGATTTATTTTTAAAGAAATATTTTGTAGAATTTGTAATTCCTGTTAAAATTGTCCGCGTTCCGACTGCACACAAATTCACCGACAACTACAAACAGTTTTGTTTGTTAACTGCGGAAATTAAAGTTTCAATTACATAAAGAAACTAAATTATGTTCTACAGTGCTTCTATTTCAATACAATTACAAACATGACAGGCTACACACTTTCACTCAAATGAAATTCAATTTATCTGTATTTCTATTCGAATAACGAATTTAATGGAGAAAATCATACAGAGCAAAATAAAGTTAAAATTTATCATATTCGAAATACAAGCAAGCATAACACACACCACCTCTGATTCTGATACTTGAATATAGACGAGTATGAAACGAAATAAAACAAATATAGAAAAATTCATTGATAAAAAACAACAAAAAAAAAAATCGTTTTAATAAAAAAACACAGTTGGAATCGAACGAACACTGCGGTGTCTCTAGTTGTTTAGCTTTCGCTACCAATACAAATACAAATAAGAAATCTCATAGCGTTTTAAGGGAAATCCAATTAATTAATAACTGTCAGTATGAGTGACCAGGCAAAGATACTACATGCGAACGATTGTATGTACGTTTGTTTGCATGTATGTGTTGTTAGCAGAATGATGATCAAATCAAGCAGAGAAGGATAAATTATTTATGGAAAATATTTTAATTTGAAAAATGTTTCACTTAAAATATTATAACGTTAAAATGTGGCATGTTGCAAGGTTGATATTATCATGTCAAAAACAAACCGTGACTAACAATTATTTCAAAAGCAAACAGGATGATCATGAATCAAATGTATTTTCTCAATTACAATTTTTAAGTGATTATTCTTCTATTTTATGCGCTTTGTTTAGATTATTATTTTTTTTTTTTTTTTTTTTATAAAAAGCCGTAACAATATTTGGTAATTTCCAATACTTCGCCACTTCTTTGTGTGGCTTCTTTAGGAATATATAAAATTGTGTAAAATAAAAATGATTTTAGTTCTATCTTGTCTTTAAAAATTTTGTAAAGCCGAACAAATTTTGTAAAACTCTAATCTTAATACCAGTGGTAAGAATAAAATGGTTGAGTCTCCTGTTTTTTTTTTAGTTTTCTTTGAAAGTCTTTAAATGGTGCAAAAATCTCTTGCTTAATAGCGGATAACTATTTCTCTCCAAAGCACATAAGAACATTTTGCCCTCATTTGCAGTAATTTTTTATGTGTCCCAGTCTCCTTTTGTGTGAACCAGATCAATTTAGAGTGACCCAAAGTCAAATATTTATGCAAAACTTATGAATAGCACACATTGTACTAAAACGAAAGGAAAGGTCTGCACATTTAACTAGACTCGCATAAATTTTTTTTTTTTTTTTGTTTTTGCATTAAGTCCACCCACTACCCAGGCATGATCCCTAGCTATGCCATCCTTTGGGAAAGGGACAAATGGTTAAAATGTTGAAGAAAGCTGAAATCTTCTACGGCTTTGCTATTTCACTTTTTTTTTATCAAGTTTGCAGCAGTGTTGTATTGCCTCTGGTGTTAAATAGCCATTTCTTGAATTGCTTTGTTTCGCCAACTATTCTTCCCATCAATCAAGGGAGGGTGTTGTGATGCTCATTTGTACAGAACAATATTAATACCCGCCGCAATAGTTTAATCTAAAATATTCACATAATCAGAGAAAAGGTCGTTTAAAATATCATATTTAAAAGAGAAGTTGTTTACACTTTAATAGAAATTTTGAAAGTGTACGAGCCGAATAGAGCCCTTTGCCTAGTTTCTGTAATTTCTAAGGATTTCTTACATTAAAATAAAAATTAATAATTATACTTGTCAAGTGATATTTTGTAGGTATGTATGTATATGCGTAGAATATCAGTTGGATTTTTATATGAGCGTATCGGGTATTCTGTTTTTCACAGAATTCATCTTAACTTTTTGATGCGAAAAACTAATGTGGGAGTTACAGACACGAGACACTGGTTCAAGTGCCAGCCATCCTTAATATAATATTGAAAAAAATGCCTGAGTGCTGTGAATTTTTAAACAAGACTCTATGGAACATTAATTGAAGGTAGTAAGAAAACTGAGAAAAACTTCAAAGATAAATATGTCTTTCTTAAGGGCGCTCCGCAAAAAAAAAAACGCAAATAAAAATTCGATTTAAGCAGACAGTCACGGAATTATCAAACTGCTTTTAGATGTAAACAAAAATTAACGTGCGCGCATTTCGTTTAGTGCATTTTATTTCTTGGCCAAAGAGAGGTTTGATTTTAATCAAAATAAATTTTAATTTTTTTTTCTTGTTTTTTTAATTTGAAACCAAAATTTGTTAAAACGAAAATCTTTTTAATTCTTAAAAAAAGCTATTGGTCTCTTTTATAGTTACAAATTATCTTGTGCGTATGAGTATTAATTAAAACAAATAAACCACATATAAGTTCGATTAAATTTATACTAAAATGCCGAAATTATTTTAATTAAAATGAAACCATAAAATGTCTAAGACCAAAAGAAAACCGACAAACAAAATAGAAAAATCCACAAAATAACAATTTAATAAAAAATATAACCAAAAATACAAATATTTCCAACAATTGTTAAGCGTAAATGAAAATTCAAGGATATATAAACACATACATACATACATACATACTTGCCTACTTACAAGTCACAAATAATCATAAAACTTTTATGACATTAATAATTACGAAAAACAAAACTTTTTGCCTTTAGAAAACATTTTGAAGTATTCAAACAATTATTATAATCGGCAAAGAAAACACTGTTCTAAATTTATACAACAATAAATTTATATATAAATGAATTGTACATAAATGTTCATTAATTTTGGTAAAAATATAAACCACAAACCAAGGAATGCAACAACATATTTCGCAAATAAACACACGAAGAAGTTAAAGTAAACCGGAAACGGAAGAAAATATATAAAATATTTTCCTTATCGCCATCTTCATATCGTTGTGTTGAAACCACATTTGTAATTAAAAATAATAGTCAACAATTTATTTAAACATTAACTAAAATACTTTTTGTAAATACACACATATACAACTAGAATTTATAGACCCACTCACACACACACACACACACATACATAATATACACACACTTGAGAAATAACACTTATTGCTCATGATCAGGGAAACCGCAAATATGCAGTTGCATTATTTTTCCTGATCGACAAAAATGAAGTAATTTTCTTTACAATTTTCAATTCATAAGTAAACTTTTTAAAAATATCTCAGTTATTAGCAGTTCCAGGGATTTAAAATTATGAGATTTTTTTTTTCTTTTTGTGGGTAAAATATGAAAAACATTTGCGATGTAGTAGTAAAAATAAATAAAGTGCATAAATTGTTGTGGCCAATATTATATATCCACACAAAAACATAAATGTGAAAATAAGGCCAAGTTCGTATCCAAAAAGTTTCGGCCGTAAAAAGTAATGAGATCAAAATAAGGACCAAGTTTTTGATAGGTATAATTCCATCTCATTTCTAGGCAAACTATAAGCTTGGCAAAATTTTTCAAAGAATTCTTTCCATATTAGAAAGGCAAAAAATTTTTGCCAAGCTTATAGTTTGCCTAGAAATGAGATGGAATTATACCTATCAAAAACTTGGTCCTTATTTGGATCTCATTACTTTTTACGGCCGAAACTTTTTGGATACGAACTTGGCCTTATTTTCACATTTATGTTTTTGTGTGGATCTCACTTCTTTTTTCTAAGTTGTTTTCGTATAAATATTTCAAATTTCAGCTTTCTAGCTATACTGGAAATGCCCCATACAAAGAAGGGGCACTCAGGTCCCCCTGGGAGGAAAGTCCCCGTTTTCAGATTTTTCTGGTTATTTTCTCACCAAGACCTACCTGTGTACCAAATTTCAGCTTTCTAGCTATACTGGAAGTGCCCAATAATATTGATGAGTCAGTGAGTCAGTGAGTATGTACTAAAATATGGACTTTTCACACCTTAATATCTCGGGAAGCTTCTACGGTAGAACTTTCAAATTTAACCTGTGAGGTCACCTCTGTGGGGAGAACTTTTGTTTCAAGTTTCATTATATTATGATCAAGAGGAGCAAAGTTATGAGGGGGTAAAAACAGCTCGAACTGTTTCGTGTAAATATACACACTGTGTGGCCGAACTTGTCCTGGCGCACTATCGTGCGCCTAGATTTGGATATCAGAAAGACTACTCATATTCGAAAGGAATATTATGAAAATTAAAAATGAAATGACTTTTTTAATGGTAATTTATATATTAATTTAAGAGAACATTTTTAAAACTTTTTCGCATATTTAATGCGCATAAAATACTTTTATAAAAGCCTATTTTCGGTTTCCCTGCTAATGACTTTTAAACATGTAAAGTTTAGTGTTACACAGATTTACTGACTTTATTTCGCATATAAATCGAGTAAAGAAAATTGTAGTTTTATAATTTTTTTTATATATTTATATATATTTTTTTTATTTATATGTACGTTCATATAACGAACTTTTTTTATTTTGCAGATAATTAAATTTTCTAATGCGCTTCTTTTAGATTTTCTGAAAATCTAAAGAAATACATAAAAACTTCCTTCCAATGGCATAAAAAAATAGTTAAAAGGGAAGAACATCAAGTTGTAAAAACCGATGACACTTCACTAAAATAAAGACAAAACACTCGTAAAACAAAACTATCAAAAAAGAAATGAAAATGCAATAAAATTAAAACGGTGAAATAAAATTGCCGGCAGTTGAGGGCGGGTAAAAATAAAGAAAAGTCGTATCATCAATTGTTTGTTTTTTTATATCAATCAATTAATGTTGATTGTAGAGAACTTAGCTTCAAGCCAAAGAAACTCTCATCTAGTTGTTATTGTACAATGTACAACAAAATTATGGTTTTGAAACCATCGATCATCTAATTGATCCGTATGGAAGAACCAATATAATGTATTAACATAATTCAGCGTTTCAGAAAAATAAATCACGAGAATTATTTTAGTGGTAGGAAAACATGTTAGACTTCGGGATTGATTTTAATACCTGCAGGTTTTTAAGTAATCTGCTAACAGCGTAACTACACGCCAACGATGTATCAGCTGAGGGAATCGAACATAGAACTACATCTTTAAAACGGTAATAAATCCCATATTGTTTTATGGGGTTTGTAGTCTGATGGGAAACGATAAAGAAATACTTCCAGTGCAAATCTCTAGATAAACTATTCCGACTAGAATTGACTTTGATAAGAGCAGAGCTCAGCACTATTCGCCATGTTTAATTGTATTCCGGTGGATGTTCTGACCAAGCAGCTAACTTTGTTTTCGACAATCGGACTGAACGCTACATGTTCATGCACGAAAACAGACTTTGGACATTCTCCATGATTCCACAAACTATTGCGCACCCAAACCTTATTTTGGTGAACTATTATGATCACTTGTTCCTAATAGGGAACATTAAACTCTACCCCTTGGATCCTAAAGAGCCATCACACTCCTTACTTATGGCTCGAAAAGAGGCGACAGTACTGGTGCAGGTTTCTATGTGGGAAACTACGATGTGACGTCTGTCTCCATTTACACTTCAGGATAGTTGTAGTGTCCTGCAAGCCGAAATCTCTGCTATAACAAGGCGGCAAGATGTCTTAGGTAGTATAATATATCGTCAGACATGTTTAGATTTACCGACAGCAAAGCGGCCATCGCTGCTATAAATAGTGTATACACTACATCCATTGTGGTGACCGAATGCCGGACAACTTTAAATAAGATAGCGGGCACCGGTCAAGTCAGAGTTCACTGCACAGAGAAAACAGATTAGTTGTGGAACGCGAATAAGTTGCCAACCAAATTGTTGCGGTTGCACCAGCTATCATAGAATTCGGTTGCTATAACTACAATTTTCATGTAGTACCACTGAATTTTTGGTTGTGACAACCGATAAAATTGGTCAATACCATGGAGTCTTAAATGGAAGCTAATGGGATTATTTACGCTCATATTTATCCTGCAACACAATTGAATTGATATTTTTAATACTCAATTAAATTAATTTGTTTTACTTCCTCTTTTTGAATTTAAAATTTATTTTTGTCCATTATTGGAATTGAACATAGAACTCACATGTTTGAAACTTATCGCCTTACACAACTCAGCCACATGAGTATTTTAAAATCGACAAATATTGAGAATGTACTTATTTTAATATAATTGGTTATGCCAACCGAATAATCGGTTAGGAGTATCAATCAAACAATATTCAATGCCAGTTACTCAGTTGTGCTCACCATTTTGGAATTAAGTAATTTTGATCCAACCAATTTAACAATTGTCACAACCGTATGTTTGCTACAGTTGTGGTATTATGGTTATGATCATGGTATGTTTGTTGGATCCATAGAATATAAGTAGCGATAGCCGATAAATAGTTAATGCAACTGATATTCTATTTACACAACCAATTTCCAACCAAATCTTTTTTCTGGGTGAACCAAAAAAACCACTCAAAAGATATGACCACTGAGGGAGTCAGGTATAAGCTGGTAAGCAAAAGGTTGTAAATCCAATTTTATTGTCACTACTTCATATAAAACTTGTTGTTATGAAGCACTTTGTTAAAGACCTTAACAAAGATGGCCAATGTTTTGCTTATCTGTCGAAAAAGTTTCCTGGTCTGAACAAAGAAAATATAAAAGTTGACATTTTCGATGGATCACATATTAGACAACTGATAAAATACCCAAATTTTGTCGAAACTATAATAAAACAGACACCTCATTGAAAAAAGTCCTATAAAAACATTTTATTCCTGAATCACAGTAAGTGTTTCAATTAAAATATGTAAAAAAATCATTCTTTTGAAAGAATTTTTAAATTACGTGTATATTTAAAACTGGAAAAAAATAGTGCTATTTTCGTAATCAGCACAGCTTAATTAAACGAAAAGAAATAAAATCACTCTGGAAAATTTTTATGTTTCGACCAGTATTATTATGAATGTCTAACTAATGACGTAAATATCAGATGTAATGAATGACCTTGAAAATTTGTCATTATTTATTTTTTGTGAATTAAAAATAAAACGAATGTTTTAGTGTCTAATCAGACACAGTGGCAGACTGACAGATAAGGCGCTAGAGAACACAATTAAAAAAATAAATGTTAAGCATTTTATGATAATGAACTAATACTTTTCACACACTGTAAATGAATTGATTTGTCAGTTTTTTTTAACAATTAATCGTTTTTTTTATGATGTTTTATTATTTTATGGATTCTTTTTTTTTTTATAACACACACTTACAATAATTGGTGAATGAATGATTTAGTATTTGTATGATTTCTAATTGTACGATATTGATTACACTGTGTGGTCTACTATTAATGATAAGACTGGAAGTATTGCTTTAATTTTACAACTACATAACCCAACAAACAAAACGCGATTTAGAAATCACTAATAATAAGCTTACCAGCATAAAGCTAGATTTACACGATTGATATTTTCTTCAAAATTCCTCTTCAAAATGCTTCAAACTCGTGTAAACAGCAAAATTTCTTCAAAATATATTGATCAAAACTTTTTGATCAAAACTTTTGAAGATTTTATTGATGCCGTGTAAATAAGCATCAAAATCGCATCTGGCAATATTGATAACTATAAATAATTTGACAGCATGTTCATTCTTTTGATTCAATATTTTATGTATGTAT
The DNA here is from genome assembly GCA_947311025.1 of Lypha dubia. Classification (NCBI taxonomy): domain Eukaryota; kingdom Metazoa; phylum Arthropoda; class Insecta; order Diptera; family Tachinidae; genus Lypha; species Lypha dubia. The sequence goes on from OX371264.1 coordinate 53,485,462, forward strand.
ATGTGAACAGAATGTGATTTTTTTTTAATATATTAATTTTATTTTTTATATACATACATACATACATAGAAACAGAATGTGATTATTTTAAGTTGCCAAATAAATGAATTGAACTTTTTATTTCGATTTATTGGGTTTTTAATTAATTTTTAATAAATATGCCTGTATTGCCATTTCTTGTATGAAATACGTTTTTGTTTGTGTTTGTGAACACCTAGTGTATATTGTATCGGCTTCAATCTTGTATTGATATACAAAAGAAGAACAAGCACCATACAAATACTCTCTGAGAGTATATACATATACTCTCTGAGTATTGTATGAAATATTTTCAATATAAAAAGTTTACCAATAGTGTAAATTAACTTCAACAAATTTTGATCAAATTTTTATCAAAAGATTTTGAAATATATTGAAAGATTATTTTGATAAAATTTTTGAAACGTGTAAATAGAACATCAAAATTAATTTTCAAAATTTTGATAAGACTTCAAAATACCTTCAATCGTGTAAATCTAGCTTAAGCCTTAAGCTGACAAGAATGTTGTGAATACTATTCTAAATTATTTATTAACAATTGTTTAATAATGAGAACTAAATCCTTGCAATAATATTGCTGTTTGCAGTGTAGAAAAATCTTAAGGCTATAATTATAAAATAATCTTACATTTTTAATATTTTTATAAGCTTAAAAAGATAATCATTTAATAAATAATTGTTTCATATACAATTCTTATTTTATTTTTTGTGTTTCATAATATACAGTAATTTAAAAATTTTACATTTATATGAGCATGTACTTAAATTTTTTAAACATAAAGGGTAAAACATCTACTGATGAGTTGGTATTGCTACCAACGAAATATATATTTAGATATTGCTAACCCGCAACAAATAAATAAAATTTAAGACGTAATTTAAAAATTATATAATATATTTTCGTTTTGCCAACTTAATTCTTGCCGTGCGCTGGCCTATTAGGGGCTGTGCACATATTACGTAACGCTCCAGGGGATGGAGGAGGGGGTTCAAGATTTGTTACGGATTAGAAATTTTTGCAGTAAAAAGCGTTACGAGGGGGAGGGGTACCCCCTCTGAAAACAGCGTTACGTAATATGTGTACAGCACCTTATTTGTAAAATAAAATAATGGGTTTGTACTTTTTACATATACATGCTCTCACAGTCCAATAAATAATTTCAGCATCTGTGTAATTTAAAAGATTAAATGCAATATATGAAATATTTAACTTCTTATTTCTTTATATCGGCTTTTTAAATTGCTTTTAGAAAACACTTCACTTTTCGAAAAAAAAAAAAACGCGGAAAGATTTAAAATTTTACAAATAATAATTCTTATCTAATCTTTGTGTATAAGGGGCACATATTCCGTAATGCTTTTATCGAAGATTTTATACCCACGTTATACACAATTTTCAGTACAAAATTTCCACTCCGTAGCAAATCTTTAAGCCTCGCCTGGAACCTTTCATAATATGCGAATACTCCCCAAACAAGTATTATTTAAGAAAGTTTTGACATAGAAACCATTTAAAATTGTTTTTAAACACTCTAAAAATATTGGTGCATATTTGTTAAATTATCACCAAGTGGTAACGTTTTTAAGTGTCAATTTCAGTTATTCACATTTGGTTACTTCCAGTAAGAGAAGTTTCCACTTAATTTTGGGTACAGCTGTCACTAAATGCCAACTAATTAATACATTCAAAGAACAGCTGATGATTGCTGATTGCGTCCCAAAAACTTCAATACAAAAAATAAAATTAACTAGAGATGTGTTTTTGGTCAACAAAATTCTGTTGAATAATTTTATTTTTACACGCCGATATTTTAAATGATTTATATATAAACTTTAAACAAAAAATTACTGTTTTAGAAATTATATGAATTTTTTAAACAACAAAAATTTTTTTAAATAGCTTTATAAGCTTTTTAATTAATAATTTACTGTAATCGTTCAAAATATTATCGATATTTTGTTTTCTCTAATTGCCAATATGCAGGGTTGCATTACTTTTACCATCTGAGAGCAGTTGCTACGCTAGTTATGAGTTGTGAATAACATCTATAACTATCTATTATTATAATCTATTTTTTAGTTACTCTTTTATTAGTTCCGACTTTGGTTATGATTTCTGAATATGCGCCATTGTATTTAAATAATCTTATAAAATCTATTATGATAAGATTATTTAACTATTCAATTATAGATTGCTTATGGAATGGTTTGTTGGGTCATGTAAATGTATTTTTGTTTATGCAGGTGTTATTATTTATAACTCAAGTCATTTGATTGATGTATTTAAACAATTATTCGTCAAGCATGTTGGTTTAAGAATGTCAATAAAATTTATAAAGTTTTTCATTGTATTGAACATTAAATTAGAATTATAAGTGGACACGTGCTGCTAATGATTGATATGAAGAGATTAGTTAGAATTTAGAGTAATTCATTTATTTTTGGTTTTTTTTTTTTTTGTTGTAGAAAATCTTATTCAACTAAAAAGTTAACAATCAAAATCGAAAAGCAATTTATTAAAACAAGTGGGTAATTTTTTTCTGTTCTTTTTTTTCTCTTTTCTTTTATTTCCTTCGTAGGGCGATTACACGCTCATATCAAAAAAAATATAATTTTTTATTTAAATATTGTAATTAAATGGCCTCTGAATAGAATTTGGTGGCTAGAAAAGCGGGCCCATTTAAAGTAAACACTATCTTTCAACTATTTATAATTGTTCAACTGTTATCAAATCTTTTATTAAATTTTACACAAATATGTGTTGTATTTCTGCGAATAAATGCTTTTGTGAAAAGAAAAATGGGATGCCGCACGTCCATAAAGAGTATTGATAATTTTATACTACTCTTTTTTACTGAACTGAAACTAAAACTTTTGCGGAGCTTTTCGCTCTTAAAGAACAGTTTTGTTAATGTGGGTAGTGCCACGCCTCTAGAAATTGAACATACTATTAATACTATTTGTACTTTATACACCAATAAGGAATTTCGCAACGTTTTTTTTTTTTGAATTATTTGTGAAGAGAAAATTTTTTTGTGAAAATAAAATTAGTGTTGCCACTCTCACACTAAGTCAATATGTTATGCAATTTTCCATGTATGTTCGCATTCAGCAGATCAATAGTTTCCCGATTGGAAAATTTAAAAGTGTTACACTTATTGCCCACACATATTTTATCTTGGTGATGCAGTTTAATGCTAAGACTGAAGGCTTGTACAAAGTAAATATTATATTTCATTTAAATGCTATTTTTGTGAAGTGATTACCTTGTGTGCAAAAAACATAAGAATTCTTTGGCCGGAATCGAACTGACATCTTTTGAATTAATACCTTAGCATTGATGCCTAGCAGTCACGGAGGGAGCCCTTGATTCATATAAAATACCGCAAGCATAGCGAAGCTCTTACATATAACCTTTACTAAAACCTAATTTTGACATAACTTCTTACATAATCATTTATCATGCGCAATTCTGTTTCAAATTCTTTAAAAAAAATTTTTTATTTTTTTTTCTCTCTCTCTCATTTACAGCAATTTTGGATTTCTACAAAGTTGGTAATTTTTTTCTTCTTTAATTTGCAGTCTTTATTTTCTACCTTAATTAATAATTAACTTTTTAATAAAAGTTCAATTAGGGTGGTTGCTACAGTTTCAATATTAAAAATTTATAAAATAAAAAAATATATTTACCTGCAGCTATAAAAAACATTTATACAAAACTCGACATGAAAAACTTTACAACTTTATGCAGAAAAATGTACGTTTGAAAGAGGAAACGGAAACTCAAAGAAAAACAAACACACACAACCACACACACACACGCAAGAAGTAAAATTTTAACAGTCATAGAAAAATGTAGAGTTGAATTAAGAAAGCAAAAAAAGAAAATAAAAATATTACAAAATACATTTAAAAGAAGAAAAAAAGTGATACCAGAAAAAATACTTTAATACATGAACAAATATTTACACACTTTGTAAAGACTGACTACACACTCTCTAAAAGATACGAAAAAACCTTGATATTTTCAAATAAAAATAGAAAAAAAAAACAAAAAGTTAAATGGAAAACATTTTTATCTCTACAACTCTAGGACAGAGAAAGAATAGCTTGATAGTTGTTGGCTCACAACGTAAAACTACAACAAATAATAAAATTACCAAATTATATTTAGCCAAAAAACGACAAACAATTGCCAACAGTGAACTCGGTCATGTTTATTTTTTTGTGACCTTCATGCATTTAAAGTTTAAGTTTTTGTTTATTTTGTTCTCCCCCACAAAATTTGGAAGATTTGGAAAATTTTATAATATAACCAACCCATACATTCTACCAAGGGTAAAAACTCACACACTCAAACACACACACACACACACACACACACACACACACAATAACATTGGTACAGTGTATTGAAACGTATCCTTAGAAAATAGAAAACAGAACGCCCCTAAAATGTTTGTTTGTCACGACATTATTATTTTGGCAAATTAAAATCACAGTCGTCTTCTATATGGCGCCCCTACTGCCACATTAGGAGACCTTTTGCTAATGAAATACCTGCTGGTTCTGACACTGATTGTTGTTTTATTAAGTGACTACTGAAGTGACGACAGTGAAAAGCAATTTTTATTGTTCCTTCAAGAAATTTATTTTCCAATAAAGTTGTGGTCTCCAAAATTACCCAAACTTATTATTTTAATTCGATGATTCTTAAAATAATAATAAGAAAGCAACCTTCAACACTGAATAGTACTTAATTTCATACACTAAAAAAAATTATTTAAAATTTTGGGAAATTTTATTTCATTTAAGTTCAAAATCGTTGTCGTTTTTTATAAAATTTTGTCTTCTATACAGAAAATTTTCCTAATCATTTACAAAATATTTGCTAAAAACTATTTCAGTTTTTATCCCAAAATTAGTAAAAATTTTGTCAAGGGCAGCCATTTGACATGGCTTGGATCAATGTCTTGATATGTTAGTGTAGGGGTAAATTTCCTTACTATATGGTTCTTGATCTTGCTGAGCGAAAGCCGTTAATGTAGTACTACAAAGTTATTCATGCCAATAGAGCGCTGTATCATTAGAGGCTGCTTCTTTTAATGGTAAATTTGATATCTGGAGGGAACGGAAAGCCCCTTCGAAGTTGTTCTCCGTTGATTAGGATTCGAAAAGAGGTCCTTCGACTCAGTAGATAGCCACTCTAACCACTACAGTACAACACCTTGCCACCTACTACCTGCCTGCTTGTTTTAATTTATAACTCTATTTTCTTCCATTATTAGAAAATTTTCCAATTTTAGTATAAAAATTATGCATTTAAATTTGGGGACAACCGTTTTCCGTTTTTATGTACTCAAAGTTTTATGAACGATTCAGAAGTAAATGATTTGCTATGATTTTCTGAAGCTAAAATAAAATTATTTCATTCGAATGACAAAAAAAATTCTTAATTTTAATTCGCCCTCAAATTTAATAAATATTTAATTGAAAGTACGATTAATTTTATTGTAAAATAACGAATTATTTTCAAAGATTTTATTTAATTTCAATAAAGTTTTTAAAATTTAAAAAAAAAAATATTAAAAATTTTATTTACTGTTTTAAAGAAATTGTGTTCCTTAATTTTAGTGCTAATTTTGTTTATTTTTCTTCAATGTAGAAACTTTTCTGTCTCTGTTCAAAAATATTAATTAATGACACAGAGCCCCCACAGCAGCTCTTCCACTGAAGTCATATTAATAATTTTCTTTTTGAATTCCTTAAAAGGACCTTTAAATAAACAAACTATTGCGACACATAATTTTATGACATTTTTCTTTTCTCTCTTTTTATTTTTCTGCTAAAATAAAATAAAATATATTTTCTTTGTTAATATCCTTTTATGGAAATTTGTCTGCACATTTTCTTTTGTATGCAAAACTTCATCTTCATCATAAATTTTTTTTATTTCATTTTAAGGTATTTCTCATGAAAATATACTTTAATGGGTGAGGGACTTTCATTTGCAAAAGGGTTAAAGTTCATATTATGCTTTAGGTGTAGCATCACAATTTCCAAGTGGCAAATGTTTATATGGAATTCTCAATTTAAATAAAATTATTGTAATTTACATTTTCATCTTTGATCTATTGGAAAATTACCAATTTTTTTTAAATTTTATATTAAATTTTTACGATAAAAAGATGTTAAGTTGTAATAGCATTATTTTTTTTATCCTTTAAATACTAAACGATTATTTTTAGAATAATGTCTGTCTATTTGATCTTTTACAATTTATACAAAAAATTTTGGATTCTGCACAATTCTGTGTATTTTGTTAGCATTTTTGTTTAAGATAAGTAACGAATTATCTTTTATGATTTAACGTAGGACAAATACACTAAATTCTGTTGATACCAAATACAAGGATGTAGTATGTGTGGATGTGTTAATCATGTAATTTCAACACCCCTTACTGTTTAAAGGATAGCCCGATGACCATTATAATTGTAAAAGGATTATAGTATTATTACTGGTTAATTATTACTGGTACTGTTCTGGAATAATTTTAACGGAATTGAAAATAATTTTATTGAAAAATTAATAATTAGGGTTCCCAACTTCTGTGGATGTAAAACATTCTTGGAAGAAGAGTATTTTTTTAAAGAATAATGCACAACACCAACTTAGCTATGCACATATGTATGTGACTATCTATATAATTAATATGGAAGAACATTTTTTGTGATAGAATTTCTGGCCACATTATTCAATCGATTTTGACAAAACTTATACCAAATTACAAATATTTATTCAAGGAAGTGAAAGAGATATTCTAGGTATTTTTGAGTTTTTCTCTTATTGGCTGTAGAACGAAAATACATCTCTTTAAGAATGTTAGAGGAAATAAAGAGAAAATAATCACAGTAAATAAATTCAGCTTTTTGGAAAGGTTTTTGTTTTTGTATTTAACGACTTTTGCTTTAACTGTTTTTTTTTAAAGATTTTTCATGATAATTTCTCGCTGAAAATAAAAAGGAATATTATTTACATCTGGAATACGGTTGATTGTGTCGGTCTTTTGTTACACTAGTATTAGAGGGTATTATTGAGGGTGGTATTGGCTGAAGTGGTTAGCGCGTTGACTACTAAGCAAACAATGACTTGGGGCCTGGGGTCAAACCCTGGCCAGAGCAAGTCAATCAACATCATTAGTTTCTTTAATGTACATTCGCGAGACATTGTATTAATTGTTGTCGGACTATTTAAGTGATAAAGGCGTGGGTATTGGTCAATAAAAAACTGTTCCGACAGCGATTGATGCTATCCAAGGTAATGTACACAACATGGCCCTCCTTCGTCGGTTAGCACAAACATCGGCGAAGTAAAACAATTAATAAAATGCCTGCTAATACAGCTTAACAAAGTTAATGCGTCTACTTAACACCGGAGGCGCCTGAACACTGCCTTAAAAAAAATTAACATAACGCCCAAAGCAGAGTTGTGAAAGAGTTAAGTCTTCTAAATTTTCAACATCTACCCTATCCCTCTCCATGAGTTCTAGCACGCTGAGTGCTGGTCCTAATTAAAAAAAATGTTTGTTACAATTCGTTGGTTGCTAAACAGCAACTCATTAGTAGATCTTTACTCATGTTTAAACATTTTTCAAACTCATATGCTTTTACACAAAACTCTCAAAGAAGAACTGAGAATTATAAAAGCACAGATTAGCTAATTCATAACTAAATTAAGCAAATTTTTGTATAAATTAATTCTTCAGAATATCTTGAATACAATAATATTTATGTACCTATATGTATGTATGTCAAGCTTTTACAAAAGTTCTCTTCTTAAAACTGCTATTTTGGAAAATCAACAGATACCTAATACAAACTTTAAAATAAATTAAAAGTTTGAAAAGTAATATTATCAGGCTCAAGTTCAGTTTTATTGAATTAATGAAAATTCAAAATTACTAAGAGTTTTTTTGTGTTGGAAAATATTATTATTTATATCCAATCAGTTTTTAGCAGAACGTATCAGTACTGATTTCAAGGCCGCTACACCTCTCATCAGCGTTCAATTGTCCAACTTTACAAATTTCGTAAAGTGGATACTAATTGAGAAGAATATCAACTATTTAACCAGTTTTCAACAGAAATAGAATATGAGAATTAATTTTTAATTCAATTTTTATTCTACAATGAAACAGTGCTGGTTAGTACGAAATTCCCTCATTACTGTTTGGAACTAATAATCAACACAAACTCATAGTCCGTTATCATCAAAGTATTTTGCTTTGTATTTTAACGTTTTTGTTGTTTTTACTCTATATTAGGGAAATTCACATATTACTGTGACCCCTTTTATTAGGGTATTTATAGCTCATGCCCAAGCGGAATTAATATTTTTATATTATTATTATTACGAATAAACGTAATTATTATTTGAACTTATATTGATTTACATATGAAAAGTAATATTATCAGGCTCAAGTTCAGTTTTATTGAATTAATGAAAATTCAAAATTACTAAGAGGGCATGAGCTATAAATACCCTAATAAAAGGGGTCACAGTAATATGTGAATTTCCCTAATATAGAGTAAAAACAACAAAAACGTTAAAATACAAAGCAAAATACTTTGATGATAACGGACTATGAGTTTGTGTTGATTATTAGTTCCAAACAGTAATGAGGGAATTTCGTACTAACCAGCACTGTTTCATTGTAGAATAAAAATTGAATTAAAAATTAATTCTCATATTCTATTTCTGTTGAAAACTGGTTAAATAGTTGATATTCTTCTCAATTAGTATCCACTTTACGAAATTTGTAAAGTTGGACAATTGAACGCTGATGAGAGGTGTAGCGGCCTTGAAATCAGTACTGATACGTTCTGCTAAAAACTGATTGGATATAAATAATAATATTTTCCAACACAAAAAAACTCTTAGTAATTTTGAATTTTCATTAATTCAATAAAACTGAACTTGAGCCTGATAATATTACTTTTCATATGTAAATCAATATAAGTTCAAATAATAATTACGTTTATTCGTAATAATAATAATATAAAAAAATTAAAAGTTTATTGTTTAACTTCAATATGTTGGAGTTAAATCTACACGTTTACGCACTTAAATAATTTACTGATAGAAAACTTTAATGTGACAACCAAATCACAGATGCCATTAAGAGTTTAGTTGAAGTCACAAAAGTTTTCTAATTTTGTTAATTAAACAAAAACTCATTTAACTGTTGATGAGTACAAAGTGAATAGATATAAATTTATATATGTAAATACATATACGCTCCATGTAACAAATCATATTTGAGTAAAAAAACAATAAAACAAGAATATGAGAACAAATTTGAAGGTCCTCAGAAAAGGCTTCAGTTGTATAAAAAATTTATAATTTATGTACAGTACTAATATCCTCTTAAGGGTGTATGTTTAATTCCAAATGTTTTGACACACATAAGTGAGGGTTCATTTTATTAAACTTAAGAAAAATGCGAAACAGGCAGACTAACCAAACCACGGATAACTGCTTATTTCTTTCTTGTTATACGGTTCCCACATCTTAATTTAAAGAAAACGAAAACAGTTTAGATGTAGTAGCGTTTGATTTGAATAATTTTTCTGAACGGTCTGCTCACTTTTTTGTCAAAAATATCAAAAAATTTTACTTTTCAATAAAAATTATTGAATTTTATTTTGTAAAAATATTTCATAATATTTATTTGTTAATTTAAATTAAATAAAATTTAAGAAATATATTATGAAATTTGATTCAAAATTCGAACTGAAGTGGACTATGGAAATTTTATGAAACGTATCGTACTTTTTCTTTGCTACCAAAAACGGTGAGCTCTCACTCAACATTTTCGCTCCACGCTCAGTAATCAAAGCCTTCAGCAGATTGTTGAGCAATAGTTGTGTAGCAAACTGTGTCTGCTGAACGCGCCCCCTATGTAATTCAATTAACCCATTAATATCGACAGCGATCTAGACTACCATTTTAAATCAAAATAAAAATTTTGCCATTTAACGTCTTGCTGTCAAATTTGCATTGTAACCAAAATTTCATAATAGAATTATATTTAGTTATTCATTTTATATTATCATTATTTTAGTTATTTTTCAAAACCACTCTGGTGGAATTATTCGACTTAAATAACAAAAAGAAAAATGGTGTATACAAGCGAACTATGAAATTTATTTTGTTTTTATTAGCAAATATTCGGGTGTTTTTGTTTTTCTTGTCTCTTCTTTAGCATTAATCAGGCATCACAAACATTATCATCGATGCCGTTATTCTATCGCTTTAATTATTCTTTATGAGAAATTTTTGTGGTTGACTTTTTTAGTGGCATTTTTACACTGATTGTTTGCTACTGACACCTGCTATTGGCAATTTTATGACAGCATTTTATGAAACAAAGTTTATGACATCATAAATTAAATGAAATTTTAATTAAAATTGTGAGGAGAAACGTTAAGATTTATGACTGCAAAAAAAAAAGATGAGCGAAAGAGAAATATAATAAAACTTTTTTATTCCATAAATTATTTATTGAAAAGAACTTAAGAAGAAGTTTTTACGTGTATTTTGGAAATTATAAAATTTAAGAAAGTTATTAAATTTTCTCCTTTTTAATTAAAATTTAATCCTTTTTAGAGGAGCCCACCTTTAGTCTCTATAGAAAATTGCCAAACCCTGAATATTATTAACTCGGCCATCTAGTCTATAATTAACTTTTTCTACTCCAGTTCATTTTCATAGATCCCTATCACGAAAATATTTTGTTTAACTTCGATTCATTTAACCTGAAACAAATGGAAGACTCGAAATTTTCAAACCTTTATATTATGTATGTCTTTAGTGTTGTTGTAAATGGTAATTTCCATACATATTGCCTATTTACCAAATACAGCCAGACAGACAAACAGACATTCAGTCAGTCAGTTAGTCAGTCATATTTGCTTCTCATTTTTTTTTTGTTTTGTATTCTTGTTGTTAGTTTTTATTTTTGTTTTCTTCCCCCTTTTTTTTTTTTTGTTGTTTTCAACCAACCAAGGACTGATTTATCAATATTGATGTCCTTAGCTCAAGGCAAACACTTGTGCCATGCTTTTTAACCATAACAATTTTGGTTGTTGTAGCTGTTTTTGTATTTTTGTGTTTTTCTCTTTTTTTTTTTTTTTGCTGTTTTGTTCTCATTTACTCATTCTTTTTCCATTCATTCATACAATTTATTTCTCTTAATTTTTTTGCTTGATGGCTGTTGTGTTTTACAAACGTTGCTATCGTTTTTAGTATTCGTAGTAGTGCAGTTAAATAGTGTTGTAATTGATGTTGCTGTCCAAGCAAGGCACTCGAGTTGAAAATATATTGGAAGGACTCATCTACTGGGTTGTTTTTTCTTTTTCATGCAAAAACTTTATTGAATTTTGTTACCATATTTTCTCGATTCAAACGTAGAAATTTAAGAGTTTTGAGAAATATAGTTTACTTGAGACAAAAATATATGGTAATCATACTATGTTCTCTGCAATAAAACGTGTACTTGCAAAAATAAAAATGCTTTTAAATATTAAAAAAAAATCCACGATTGATTATCGCCGTTACATAAAAGCTGCCGATTAGTTTTATTAAGTATTCGAATATTTTACACTCAGAAAAATCTTAATAAAGGACAAATTACGCTTGAAAAAAAGACATGCACGAAAAATTTAGTAAAAAATTTGTTTGAAAATAGCTTAAAAAAGTTAATAAATTTATTTTAAAATATTATTAAAATTTAGAAAATTTAGAAAATTTTATTTAAATCCAAAAAAAAAAATGTTTTCATATAAAACTTTTTTATTCATATAAGAAAAAATCAATTAGTTTTTGTCTATAAAAATAATTCGTAATGTTAATCCAAAACAAGTTTACGTTCAAGGAAATTTTCATTTAATTTGAGAGCGCATTTTGTAAAATTAAGTTTAAGCACATTTTCTCATACGAAGGATATTGTTTTATTTTAGCCGTTTAAAAAAGTTTTAGGAAAAAAATGACTTACTTCTGAATGAAAATTTGCCCGTTTAAAAGGGGAAAACGGTTGTCGGCAAATTAATTTCATTAGTAGACACTTATGTAAACTTAGTCGGAAAAGGTGTACCAAGGTGTAGTAGTATGGTGGAAGTACCTCTGATCGAGTCCCATTAGACTTTGAGTTTTATTAAAAGGTTTGCAACAAATCGGCATTCCAGACCATAAATTTACCTAAACGTTCCAGCGTTTCAGTGCTCTGATGAAATCACAAGCTTTACTGTAGCAAATTTACAGTTCAGAAGAAAAATAAAACACAGAAACAATAATTGCTTAGCAAAACCAATAGCACCATAGCAAGGAAATGAACCACTACACAGCTGCATGAAAACATTATTCCTGGCCGTGCATGGCGCCCATGACGAAATTTTCATTAATTTTTGGATAAAGATTGAAGTACTTTTTGGTAAAATTTTTTTTATAATTATAAAAGATTTCCTGTTAAAGAAGAAATTTATAATTAAAAACATGAAAGAAAATATTAAAGAACTTCTTTAAAAACGGCATTGGTGCCATACGACAACAGCTTTTTTTTTTTTTAATTAGGACCAGCACTTGGGGGATGACCCCTACGTATGCAAAGCACTGAGCCGGAACTAGGAAAATAGATTTTGGGAAGGAGGATAAAGGGATTAGTGTTGGACATTCGATTTGAACCCTGACACACTGAAAGTGGCAGGAAAGACCACTGCGGGGAGTTTATTACACATACGAACAGTACGGCCACAGTTCGAATTCTCTCTGTAATGCGTAGTGTGGCGGTTCACTGCCATATCGACCACAAAGGGATGTGCTCTTGATGAAGAGCGTGTTGTACGTGAAAAGTGACGTGTTTCGGAAACAAGTTCCCTGATTTCATTAGAAAACATTCCGTTGTAGTAGCGACAGATCAACGAAACACACCCAATATTGCGTCGATGCTCCAGTGAGTCAATAGAGTTGGCTACCCAACTGTCACCGAAACTTAAATTAAAAATAATTTCCCAAGTTTTAGTTTTTTTTTCAAGTACAATTTGCGGAAATCCGATCTAAATTTTGAAAATTCAAACTTAATTTTGAAACTTCAAATGTGTTCAAAAATAAATAAAAGAAAACTAGACTTTTTGAGGAATAAAAAACTTTAAAATGTCATACGCCACCAGCTTTACAAATACACTTTCGTAATTTCGTTTATGCTCGCTACTGTTAATAAATATTTGCAAAAAAATATTTATTTCCAAAGAAATTCCTTTGGATTAAACACAATACAGCTCGACTTAAAATTCCTAACAATATTTTATTTCTTCAATTTCATCAGAACCACTCCAGAAATCATATAATACAAACACAAACACTTTCACACTCACATACCCATACACGGAGGCAACTGATGCTTTTCTTTGAACAAAAGGTACAACAATAGCATGTTTGTATGTAATTGTGTACATTCTTTTAAACATTTTAAGCCGGCATCAGACAATATAAAACAACGCGCAAATATTATCAGTGGCTATCACGAATAACCACGTATTTCGCAAAGTTATTATTATATATTTTTTTTCTTTATATATTTTTGAAAGACCCAAAAAATGTTCAAACTAAATTCCAGCCTGGCTATGAAAGATTTTTAAACATTTGTGCACATTTTTTATTTACCACCAAACAGACAGAATTTTTTTAACTGTCGAGCACAGTTGCTTAAAAGGAGTAAACTTTTAACGAAGCACAGTGGAAATTTTGCAAGAAAGTGGCCATACATTTTTAGGGTTTGATAGATTAAAAATCTTGGTATATAGTTTTTTTATGTTAAATAAATGACACTTTAGCCTAAAGTGTATTTCCCTTAATGACCAACCGGAATGTGATTGCATCAAACTATATTTTCAAATAACAAAATTCAAGACTTCACTCTATTTTCTTTTTAGGATATAACAAGTAGCTGCTTCGCTGCCTTTGGCCGGCTTCTTTTCTGTTTTTTTTAAAATAAATTTTTCTCCTGATTATCGCTTAATACTTTAATATCGAAAACCCAAAAGCAATTATTTATATCAAATTAACTAAAATAGATATACACGGTTATTACTCAAAACCACGTAACATATTTTTCCCTGAGAGTATTTTTCATTATTTCAAAGTGTCTACACATGTTGGCATGTTTTAACCAAGTGCATAGTGTGTGTATATATGTGTTTTTGCATGTGTAGGCGTTTACCAAAAATCTCCAAAGGTGGTTTCTTTAAAACGAAATCAAAATAAATACCCATCAAAAGGCAGCAGGTATTTGTCAGTTTGGTATTTTAAATCACAACATGAACAACTACCACAACAACATGAATAAACAAAACATGAACAATAATTCTATATAATTGTTAAACATCATCACAACATATTCTAACAAATTAAAGCTTAAAAATGTTATCAAATATTTTTCATCGATTTCAACATTAAAAAAAATGTTTTTATAAAATCATTTGGTAATTTTCTAAAAAATTTTTGACGACAGAATTTAACCAAGTAAAAATTAAATTAATTTTTACATTAAATTTGACAGGCTGATTTTTCAAAAACAATATTCTCCACATCTTTAAAATGTATCTTAAATTTTCAAAATGAAAAAAAAAAATTCAATTGAATTAAAGTTTCCATCTTGTTTTCGCAAGATTTTTTCTGTTGTTTTATTTTAACAATTTTTATTGATTTGATGTTAAAACTAAATGCAATACTACTGAGAGCAATGCTAAACTTAAATATGTTGTAAAAACTACAAAAAAACAAAAAGGAAAACAAACACTAAAAAACGTTTTATACACGTGGGCACAAAACATGTTTGCTGTTGGAAGGAAAAAAATAGCAAAAAAAAGGATTAAGAAAAAACCCTATGAAATGTGAAAATTATTCAATTTGATGGTTGACTGTATGTATGGATGTCTGTCTGGCTGTGTGCTTCCAGTTTTAGTAGCAAAATATTCAAGTAAATTTTTATTTCATTTTATTTTTATTACTCCCAGGAATATTTTTAGTTTCACGTTTATGTACATTTAAAAAAATTTACTAGTTTTGCGTCAAAGAGTTAAAAAAAAAATTAAAATATAAAATAGGTTCTATGCACAGATGTGTTTAGTCTCGAGAATTGTATAACAAGCTTTTGAAGTATAAAAAAAATATAATGTGGCGGCTGTTAAGAAAAGTGCTCTCATTTAAAATGTGTGTGCTGATTAATGAGGAGACTAGGTGGGTTACTTTAAGTGCTCATAGATCTCGGATCTATGATCTTAAGAACATATTAGCAGATTATTAAATTAAATTTCCTCACAAATTCATGTAGAGTTCGCAGTTATTCACTCTTTTTACTCCTTGTACACTCCTTAAATGCGCTTTTATAAATAAAAGTCGCGAATGCGCAAAGAGTGGGTGAGAGCAGTTAGGTTGCGGACTGCAAGCGCTTTTAATTTAATAGGGCTGAGCCTTGCACAATGGGAATTTCATTTCTTTGCTCTGCACATTGCACATTAACTTTTTTATACTAACAGCGTTTAGTTTAATGGTGTTTTCTTTTCTACAAAAAAAATGGTACATCTCCATGCAGAAAATGTACTTTGGTATTCGTTTCTTTAAAATGTTTTGCTCTCTAAAAGGGCAGTGTGTTTGATTCTAAAAAAATCACCCTCACTAGTGGTGGAAGGCATTGCACTTTTTGCCTCGTAAAATTCGACAGTGTTGATAGCGCCCTGTAAAACTTAGCTGTCAGCTGTTAAAAACAGGGCGTTCCACTTTTTGATAAGTTGTGTTTTATTCTAGTGAAATAGCAAGTTGCATTACCCTGTAAGGTTGGCAAGACATTTTATACATGTACCTTCAACAAGGTGCTGTTTTGTGTGTAGAAAAGAAAACACCATAAGTTTATTTAGTGTTGCAACATAATAGGTAAAACACCATTTTTTATTATAATGATAATTTATTCAACAGATTTTGACAAAATTTATACCAAATTAAAAAGATTTATTCACAGTAGTGAACATAATATTATAGCAAATTGTGGCTTCAGTGTTTCGGGTGCTTTAAGTTTTAATTAAAAAAAAAAACAAAAACCACATAAAGTAAGAATTAATATTTGTTGATATTTATACAGGCTAAAGTTCTTAATTTAATAAGTAGAGAAATATTAGATTTTGTTAACACGTGTCAAGCAACAAAGGAAAAATTTGATATCAAAATATCACTTAGATTTCAACGCACACGGCTGAACAGTACAAACGTTGTTTTCGGTGGAAGCCACTAAGCCTCATCAGTATTCATGTGTAAATGCTTTCACAACTTGTCAGGTAGCTATGTTGAACGTGATTATATACTTCATTTATACACATTTCGAATGCAAATTGAATACGAGATTTTCTCACTATTATTACTAGTGACTTTTTTAACTTTCACCATAAATTTAACATTGCAGTGTTGCCATTGAATTATATCCTACAATGTCTAATCTGCTTTAGTTTTTTTATTCTACTTAGGGGCTGAGCACATATAACGTAACGTTGTTTTCAGAAATTTTATACCCCCCCACCCCCACCGTAACGCTTTTTAATAATTTTTCAGTGCAAAATTTCCAATCCGTAACAAATCTTTAACACCCCACCCCATGGAGCGTTACGTAATATGTGCACAGCGTCTTAAGTAAAAAATATGGTAACAATTTTTTAAAATTTAATAAAAATTTCATTAAGATTTAGAAAGTTTTGAAATAAATTTTCTTAATATAAGAAAATATTAAAAACTTCATCTATCTGAAAGTACTTCGTTATCTTGCTGCAAAAAAATTTTACTTTCAAGGAAATTTTCATTTAATTTGAGTGAGCATTTTCTAGAAGTAAGAAAGTTTTTTAGTTTGTCAGTTTAAAGACATTTTGTCATACAAAAGTAATTATTTTATTTTAACCTAAAAATAATGATTTAGGATATTATTTTTTCCTTAATAGTTCAGAGAAATTTAAACGGAAATGGATGCCCTTCAATTTAATTCCAAAACTAATTTTAGAATTAAATTTTATAATTTAGTTTTAGTTCATGACTTACTAGTTTCAAAAAATTATTCATGTTAATGTAAGAAATTTCGAATGTGGTTCTTATGCGAACTGGCTGGTGAGAGGTGCAATAATGTAGTAGTGTTGAGTGTTAGAGTGCCTAAAGAAGTACCCAATCGAATTAGAGTTTTATTAAAAACTTTTCAAGACCCCTCATTCCAGACAATTCATCTACCTATTGTAGAAAAGAATTCACGGACGGAAGGCTTTGTTGTACGACATGGGTGATTTAGAAGTTTGGTAAGCAGTGAAATGAGAACTGCTTAGCAAGACCAACAACCACAAAGCAAGGAAATGAATCACTACACATTTTCATAAAAACAAATTGGCAGATAGCGCCAATGGGGAAATTTATAATATTTTTTTGATAAACACTGTACTAATTTTTAGTAAATATATCTTAATAATTATAAACAAATTTCCTGTGAAAGACGAAGTTTTTATATCGTAACATAACAAAAAAAATTACAGAAAAAAAACCGCTTTGAACTTAAAATCAGTAACATTTTCCAAAATTTTAGTTAACTTTATTTTAGTATAGGAAATATCTTCTTAACCACTTTGCTAACGCTCTGCCCATTTGCAAACACTTGATAATGGGAGACTATTGACTTTATTCAAAATATTTTTACGTCGTTATACAAACATTACTTGTATTAAAATAAATTATTGCATTAAATGATTTTGAGGGAAAAATCGTTTAAATTTTCTTATAAAACCCATTAAGGAGGTGGGAATGGTTTTTTATTTATTATTTGTTAGTGCAAATGTACATCCTCTTTATTACTTGTTTATTTTTATAATCTCAATATATAAGGTTTTCACATAAAATTGATATGATTTCTTAAAAAAAAAAACAAACTTATTGTTAAGGAATTTCAAACATTTTTTATTTAATGTGAACTACAATCGATACATTTAAGTTCTAAATAAAACGTCATTCAAATGGCCTCCACGACTTCTTCCTTCTGATGGAACGAATTCGATGAACCCAATTTTCGAGCACTTTTTCCACAAAATCATGTCGTATGTCATGAACGGCACGTTCAATATTGACTTGTAAAGCTTGAAGAGAGTCTGTTTTATTTCGAAAGCCCAAAGACTTCAAATAACCCCACAAGAAATAGTCTAATGGTGTTAAATCACAACTTTTTGGAGGCCATTCAATATCACAATTTCTTGATATAATCGAATCTCCAAACTTTTCTCGCAATAATTCAATTGTTGCATTTGCTGTGTGGCACGTAGCCCCGCCTTGTTGGCACCAAATGTTGTCAAGATCAACTTCTTCCAATTTCGGCCATAAAAAGTTGGATAAATCCGCCAGGTTGTGGTTTGAGACAGTTCCAATTGTTGAGAACGTCTTGGAATCGACAAATTGCAGTCTTTAGCAACTCTTGCCTGAACGGCAGCAATATTTGCATTACTTCGAGTGGTTCTTTGTCTTATTGGCACTTGAGCATTGTGTAAAGAAAATGTAAGTTCAAAATTTTCAACAATACGACGTATAGAGAGAACACTTGGACGATTATTACGACCATAAAATGGCAAAGCGCACGAAAAGTTGCAATAGGAGAACGATTATTTTGATAATAAAACTGAATAACTTGTAAACATTGCTCTTGCGTTTATCTCTCCATGATGAAATTGTTAACAGTACTGAATACAATGAAAAGCAAATGACAGATGATGATATATAACAAACGGACGAAATGTCACTTCAAAATCATAACATCCTTATTAGAAATCCTTTTATAACAAAACATATAAAAGACAACGAAAATATGATGTTTGTATGAAAGTTATTAAAATGGCATGGGCCAATTAATATTTCGCAGAGATATTCCTTTTATTATTTTGTTTATTTATATTGACTTCAATAACAAAATAAAAAGTTTTTAATCTACCACCGATGGTATTAGTTTAGGTCCAAATGGGTTAAGCAAAATAAAATTTTTCAAAATAACAAGATTCTAAAGACGTAGAGCCTGCCTGAATACTTCAAGTATATGGCCATTTTGAGAATTTTTCTCTGGAATCTATTTTTTTTTTTTTTTAGTGCCTGTTTGCCGATATCGAAGAAGTTCTTTCTTTCGAACAATTACATTTGAAACAAAAACAAATTCAAAAATTTTGTTTTTGTTTTAAATGTAATTGTTCGAAAGAAAGAACTTCTTCGATATCGGCGAACAGGCTGTTAATTTTTTGCTAGCAACAACAATATTGACACTTATTTAGTTATTGATTCAACTATTTTGTATGAGGAAATACAAATAATATTTTACTTTAAATGCAACGTGAATATATATGTACATATGTATGCTTTTTATAATATACAATCACACATATAAATATAATTCTGCTTATGTGTTAATGTCATGGTTGTATTTAAAATCACAAAATTGGTTTGCATGTTTAACAATAATTTGTAAAAGTATTTCATATATGTATGTAGATTTCATAAATATTCATACATTAAACGTTTGTGTACATGTGGGTTTGTGTGTCTTTTTGTGTGTATAATTAATTATAAAAAAAAAGGTTATACGAGGGCGGATTGATATTGAAGCTACCTAAGTAGGAAAAAAACATTTTTTTTTTCAAAAACCATTTATTTCTCCTTTTAGCTCAATACACTTAGTAAGACAATATTCCAACTTTTTTATACCATCTGAATAATACGACTTCGGGAAGCCCTCAAAATACGCGTTAGTTTCGGTAATCACTTCTTCGTTTGATTTGAATGTTTTTCCTGCGGGCCATTTTTTCAAATTTGAAAACCTAAAAGTCACTAAAAGCTAAATCTGGACTATAAGGTGGATGATCAACCAATTCGAAGTGTATTTCACGTAATTTTAGCATCCTATCTAATGCTGTGTGAACCGGTGCGTTGTATTGAAGAAAGAGCACCTTTTTTTTGTTTAACTGTGGTCGTTGTTTCTTGATTGCATCAAACAATTGATCCAATAATGCACGATAATACTCTTCTCTGATTGTGGATCCTTTTTCAAGATAAATGATGAGCAATATTCCGTGTACATCCCAAAATACAGTGGCCATAACCTTGCCAGCCGATTTCACTGCCTTCGCCTTCTTCGGAGCACTTCCACCAGCTTCCACCAATAGTTTCGATTGATTTTTGATTTCAGGTGTGTAGTGGTGGACCCACGTTTCATCAACAGGATTACGCATTATCATGCCCAAACACCGCTGTGAAGTGGTCTGTCGAACTCGTTTTTGTTCAGACACTGAGCAAACGCGGCACCCATCTTGCCGATAGCTTTTTCATATGCAAATGTTCATGCAAAATGTTGAACACACGTTCA
Source organism: Lypha dubia (assembly GCA_947311025.1). Taxonomy (NCBI): domain Eukaryota; kingdom Metazoa; phylum Arthropoda; class Insecta; order Diptera; family Tachinidae; genus Lypha; species Lypha dubia. The sequence goes on from OX371264.1 coordinate 53,505,968, forward strand.
TATGATATGTTTACCATTTCAACAATCTCACGTAACTTGTCTCGGCGATCATTCATAACGATATCGAGGATTTTCTTGATATTTTCTTCAGTAACCACCTCTTTTGCCTTCCTGTTGCAGTGGTTGATCGGCCGCGTTTAAATTCAGCAATCCAATATTTTACCATGTAACCTGACGGAGCAGACTCACCGTAATGTTTATCCAGCTTTTCTTTTGTCTCTTTCGCCGTTTTCCCTTTCAAATAATAGTGTTTAATTACTGCATGAAATTCGCATCTTTTTCCATTTTTCAAGAAACGCAAAAGTTGCTTACTTCAAACGACTACAACAAATAAACTAATCCATGAATTTGGGTGAAATTTTAACAGCTGACGTTTGAAAGATCGCAATTTCTAAAAAAAAGTTTTTGTGTTTGTGCTGCCATCTAGCAGAAAGTAGCTTCAATATCAATCCGCCCTCCTAGGTATTAACTTAACATTAAAAAACGTTTCACAGTTTCTGACTGTATTTGTGAAATAATCATAAGAAAACATAGCAAAGCAATAGACGACAGACAACAGACTGAAAGTAAACAAAAAAAAAAAAACTTCAATGACAAAATATCAAATGTTTGCAAGGTCTTTGTCTTTGGTTTTTCGTTATAAATTTGAAAAAGATTTATATGAACGATTTTCAGACTTTTCACATAAAAAAAATTATTAATTTCATATTGATTTGCCATAACGACGTGGTGTTAAATAACCTGGCGTTTGCTTTACAAGTAGACAACTAAATTTTTTATTTATTGCATGATTTTCTTTTTTTTTTTGTTTTGTTCTAACTACGCGTTTGGTAAATAATAGTCGCTTAGTAACACAAATTCGTCTCTAATTCATAAGCCGTTTAACTAATAAATTTAAGAATGAAAAAAAGTATGTAAATATTTAGATTATTGCAACTCCATGGAGTTGTACTGAAATATATGTATGTATGAACGTATAAAAGCATTAGGAACAATTACAAAATATCTTAAATTTAGACCAAGCTATAGAAGCCTTTAAGCCCTATCACCTAAACTTGCTCTGAAAAGGAGAAAAGTCTACAGAATAAGCAGTTTATTTATTAAAACCTGTCTGAATGTTAAGCAGCAATTGCCACTTCCAATTTCTTTAGATAAAGATCTGTACATTTAACAAGTAAAATATGTTTCAGTGGCAAATTAAAAAAACAAGCGAATTTTTGCAAGGCAGTTTAAAAATTAGAAGTTTAGATGAGTTCATATTTAATCTAACTAAATGCCCTGTGGCCTTCGCTGATGGTACTCTTTTAGTTTTTTGTAAAACTGATTGTTTACCACAACATCACAGAGTTTCATTCAAACCACACCATTGTACAGCCTAAAAGCAAATTGAATGTAAAACAAAAGTTTCAACACAAAGTTATCAAAACCTAAAACAATGAATAAAATCATAAACTTTGAATCTTATTCTAAATTTAATGCATACTTTTTCACTAATATGACTTTTGCATCATCAACAGTTTGGTCTAATGTTGTATAGTTGTAAATTTCAAATTCGTATTCACATCACTGCTTTATTTGAGCACCCATTTAACAGCTGATAGTTGATTTTTGTTTAGTTTGTTTTGAAATTTCATTATGAATCGACTTACACCAGAGCAATGCGTGCAATTTGTTGAAATTTTTAATCAAAATAATTGTTCTAGTCGTCAAACTCATCGAGCAGCAGGCGCTACAACTGATTTACTCCAAAAAAATTTTGATGAAAAAATAATTTCTCGTGATGGCCCACCAAGATCGTATGATTTATCCCCATTATATTATTGTTTTTGGGGTTAAGTTAAGGCACTTGTATACGTCGAAAACCACAAATAATTGAACACCTGGAAATCAACACTAGAAGAGTTATCGGCGAAATAAGACTGCAAATGATGCAAAAAGCTGTTGAAAATTGGATTTCCAGATTGCGCCTTCTACGCACCAGCCGTGGCGGCCACATGGAAGAAATCCTATTTAAACATTAATTTCATAAAATTTTCTTTCCAATTAAGCCCGTTTCATTGATATTAAAAATATATTTCCTTATTTTATTATGCTTAAAACTTATGTCACTCTATAAACACCCTTTACATATACTTATTTTTTGCTGTCACTAAGCAAATTTATGACATAAATAGTTTGAACCGTAACAGATCAAAACAGAACAGTAAAACACGACTTGTGCAGCTTTGGTATTTGTAAAAATTAATCAGCGGATTGAGAACAGAACACAACACAACGTGTAGACTTAGTCTTCCTTTAATCAAGAAATAAAAACCCAAAACAATTAGCTATGACACATTATCATAAAAATAGCATTTGGAATTGCAATACAATTATAGTAAAAATTTTGTATGACAGAAAATAAAAAATAAATTTAAACTTATTTCAAATAATTAAACAAAATGACAGTATGACATGATATGAGTCATATGATATGACAACGTTTCAATCCCCCAAATAAAAAATTATTTGTTTTAAATTTCTGCTAAAATCAAAGAAAAATACACAAGTTAGCTTTGTAGCAGCGTATGAGTAATATTTTATGTGTACGTGTATACAAAAATCTATAATAATCATACGTCACATTGAAAAAAACAAGAAAAGAAAAATGTTATTGAATATATAACACGAGCACCAATTTAAATTGCTTTCTAATTCTAATATATCTTTTGTTATTCTTTATTTATTTATTTATCTACTTGACTTTTTCAAAAACCATTAAATCTTGTTTGTCTCAGCATTTTCCAAACGATTAAGACTTTAACAACAATATTTTATACAAAATGTTTTTAAATTATATTAAACTAAATGTTTTATTATTAAAAGATTGCATTTCAATAAAATGTTTACAAGTGAGTGCTTGTATTTGAATCTATACAACGATAAGAATTTAAGAGAATGGCAGAGAGAGTGGGAGAGAGTGAGGAAAGAAATGCTAAACAACAATGGTTAAATGTATGTCTATAACAGTTGTGCCATCAAAGTCAAAATTGTTTTGTTGTTTATACAAATACAAAGAAATGTTTGTACACAAAGATATGCCGCCATCAGACAGCTAGACAGACACAAAATAATAAATAATACGTTTCGGTCTTAATGTCACAGACTTTTAATGTGTTTAGTGAATGCGATGATAATTATAGTGGAAAAAAGTGTATTATAAATTCATGTTTTAAGCTTTAAAATCATAAAGTGTAACAAGAAATTTGTCGAACAATTCTAAAGAATAATAATAATAAGGAATAGTTTTTACGAAAAGAAAAACTGCATTCAAAAGAAACAAGATAGACATCTGACATGACAATATGGCTCGAAACGTACGCTTCATACTTTCATATAAATTAAATATTTTTAAAATATGCGTTTTGTACGTTCCAACGATATATAAGTTAAGTATGCTGCATTTCACGCGATCGTAAATAAAACATACTTAATGTAAAATTTGCCTTAGAGTCTACTACTCAATTCTCAAAATTCTGTTTAAGTTTCGTACTAAACTTGTACTAAATTTAAGTATATAAGTAAGGGTTGTGCTTAAAAAATTTTAAGTCCTAAATGTACTTGAATCAATTCCAGTGATGCCAACTCAAAGTTGTGACACTCTATAAAAAACACCCTTTATATGAAAAGACAATTTAAAAAAAAAATTCTGTAAAACAAATAAATTGTTCTAAAATTGTTTTTGTTTTGTTCCCCCCAAATGGTGAATATTGAATAGATGCTTCATTTAGGTTTCAATTTTCAAACATAGTTGCTCAATTCACAAGTCCAGTTGTATCGCATATTGTTGTATATAAAAAGACAATTTCAAATTAAACTTCTGTAAACAAAAATAAATTGTTTTAAAATTGTTTTTATTCTAAAAAATTTGATTTTAAATAGTCTTTTCATATACAACAATATGCTATACAACTGGGCTTGTGAATTGAGCAAGTTTCTTTTTTTAAAGCGTTAAATGCAGTTTGGTCTTTTCTCGTTTGTGGTAGTGAGGCGGTAGACAACTCTGTTAATGAGACTGTGGTTGGTTTCGAAACATTATGATTTCAATTCATCCCAAGTAGAGTTCTATATTTTTTGTCTGCCTCTGTTCAATACCAGAAATTAACAAAAAAAGTAAAATATTGAAACTTTAGACTCCAAGTAATTTCTGATATGGTTTTTTTTTAATGATTATTGAATTTTGTTTTGCAAGACATCTTCATCTTGAATATTTTATAAAACGTTTATAAAAACTAGTTAAACAATATTTTGCCATTTAACTATTTTTGTTTTTGTTTCAAAATCAATAATCTAAATAGCCCATGGGAATATTTGCTTTATACACACACACACACACACAGACATACTCACTCATTCATGTTTTCTTAAATAAAAGAAAAATAAATAAAAGCAAATAAAAATAATCGAAAAAATATGTAAAATTGTTGTAAATTTATGTTACCATTGCACGTACAAAACGCATGTTATGTTTATCCAAATCCTTTAGGGCAAAAGAAAAATACAAACGAAATACAAAAAAAAAAAAAAAACAAACAAACAGCAACAAAAAAGTAATAAAAATAAAGGAAAAGGTACGATTTCATAAAGTTGTTACAAAATTTATGAATCATTTATACTTCGTGTTATTTTTTACACATTTTACATAAATATCCTGTCCTATAACTTTGAGAAAACGATTTTTATCTACTCTTGTAATTTATTTTAAACATATTTACGTATTTTTTTCATGCTTTTCTTGTAAAATTAACTATCAATAAAAATAAGTACTTAAAAAGGTGTTCAGCAATTTTATTAAATAAAAACGAATGAATAATATCAAAAATTTCAATGTTAAAACATTTCTAATGCAAAATATTTTAATTCTTTTGTCGTAATTGCGATCACTTTTCCAAACAAATTAGTTTTTTGGAAATAAAAATTTTTGAAAGGCCTAAAATAATGGAAAAAATAATAAAATCTTCTGACTGTGGGGAGTGTTTAGAAGAGTCCTGTTGCTTAGAGGTATAGTAAAAAAGCAGAATATATGAAAATTGATATTTTTGGGGGACAACTTGCCCCCTACAAAACAAATTATGGGACCAAAATGCAAGCAAACAAAAACAATTTTTTTTTAAATCAGTCCATTAATTGAAAACTAATACGATAATTTTGAATTGGTTGATTAAAAGAAGAGATATGCAATAATCAATATTTTAAAATGCAATGAGGGACAAATTGTTTAAAAAAAAATAATGTACTCGTACGTGACCAATCTGCAAACAAACCCATAATACAATCAATTCAATCAAAGAAATTTTAATTTGTCAGGCTTAAGGTCGTTTTTTCTAAATTAAATTTTTATAAATTAAATTATTATATTTATTAGAAAGAAAAATCTAGAAGATCGTAACAATTGAACAGACAAAGAAAAATTAGATTGCCTCCGTTGAACTGAGATCATAATTTTTCGAAACCAAGCACGGTCTCATCATCAGAGTTGTTTACCGACTAACTGGAGCTGCAACCAACCAGTTAAAGATTTTCCTATCTAATAAAAATAATAATTTAATTTATAAAAATTAGAATTAGAGAAAACGAACTTAAGCCTGACAAATTAAAATTTATTTGTTTAAACATCAATCAGTTCGAATAAAAATTCATAACTTAACAAACAATTCAATTTAAAAATAGTTCCGCTAATGGGAGTGAAAATAACTTGCCTTCAGATTTCCAGAAAAAAAATTTTATAGGACCAAATTACAACCAAAACCCTTTAAAACAAACGAAGTTGAGTATCGGACCACAAACGAGAAAGGGCCAAACTGCAGTTAACGCTTTAAAAAAAGAAACTATATTTGAAAATTGGAACCTAAATGAAGAAATCGTTCAATATTCAAGCTTTGGGGGAACAAGTACTCCTACCAATTTCCGGATGGGCTAAAATAATCGAATAAATCCATCGAAATAGAAAAATTACTATTATAATAAAAAAAAGATAATTTAACCATACTCGTATACACGGCATTACTAAAATGATGCCAAGGGCCTAATATAATTTTTATTTTTTTTTTTTTTTAATGGCGCCGGAAATATTTAACAAATTTGACAGTGTACGTAATGTATAAATTATCGTGAATTCGCCACTGCATCCACCTTATAATTAATTCGGTAATGAATTTGCCTTGTTTTCATTCTTGTGTTATTTAAAAGTAGCGGCGGCTTGTAAATATTATCGCCGGCTCGAATAAGGAGTTGCAGCTGCTCGACTAAGATTTCTACTGTTATTTTATGACAAACCATAAACATAACTCATTAAACTATTGTAAAATAATAAGACATTATGACAATATGACTGATATGACAACAGTGTGAATGTTTATTTCAAATTGTTTGCAATTATATAAAAACTGGACTTTATTAATTACCCAATGATATATATTATTTATATATTAGTTATATTGTCACGTGGCCTTAACTAAAACAATTTTGATGTGTAATTTGTATTAGTGACTACTACGCGATTCACAAAAGTCTATATAAATGATGGAACATTGTGCTCCGACAGGGTAGGGAAAACATTAGGGATCTTTAAACGTTCAAAAGACAGAACGAAAATTCCATTCCATTAAAAAAAGAGAAGAAAAAACAGATATTAATTTGTCTAGTTTATTTTCTTCTTTACCTTTTCGCTAGTATTTTTTGTGAACCATTTTTTCTTCTCCATACCATTATAGTCGCTACATGTTTTTTCGGGTCACTGAGTTATCGTTGTTAGTACAAAAATGTCCTTAAGCACGTAGCAAAGTAAAACTAATAGCATGTCTACTAGTTTTGTGAAAGAGAAAAAATTATTTATTTTTATAAAAATAGACCAGAGGATATAAAAAGGAAATTACACTCATACAAAGAAATACTGTTAGACAGACATAAAGCAACAACTAACATGACTATAAGAGTTGTTTTGCTGTTTTTTTTTTTTTTTTTTTTTTTAGTTTTCTTTTGAGCAGAAGAGTTAGAAATGTTCCAACATTTAAAAAATTTTGCAAAAATTTGTAGTTTTCTTATGTGTACCGCAAGACATATGCAAGTATGCATGAATGTGAAGTACTTTTGTATGTAAAGGGTGTTAAATTTTGCGGTTATATTATAAATTGGCTGGTAAGAATTAAAATTTCATCTAATGACATTTTCTAAGTAAATATTTAAGCGGGCGATTTCGTACTTTCGTACGTGTCACATTGACGACTTTACTAGGTAGGCATGCATCAATTATAATATAAATTTTTTTAAATTATAATTTTCTGTTGTGTTTGGTTTTTATTTAATAATTTTATTTTCACAAACACAATGGAAATTTGTAAAATTTATATCGATTCCCTGTAGTAAACTCGGGGCCAAGTCACGACTTTTGTCTGATAAGTCACCAATTTGCCGACTAGTGCTGATTTCTTGATGACATTGTCAACGATACGTCTACACTTTTTAGTTTACTTTAACAGGTAGACTAAAACTATTGAAATGTACTAGTAACTTTCTGGTTCGAATGTCGCCACTTGATCCCATTAGAAGTACGTAATCACTACCTAGTCAACAATCTTATTGTTACTGTTACTACATTCTCAATGATAAGCACATACTAAATGTCTAAAGACAAAGCATTGTATGGGGTTGTATAGAGAGTATTACTCGTGACAAAGTCAAAAGCGAGTCGGTACAATTTCACTATCGACATTTCCTGCAGGGTTTATTCCCACACTTACATATACACAAATACTTAAATAAAGAATTCTTCTATATTACCTAAAATTTATGTATATAATTGGTATATAATTGGTTTTTCCAAAACGGCTTGGACTTTACTTCGGGAAAATTCGTTTGAGCCAGCCTTTCACCTATTTCTGCTATTTCCGTGTACTCCTATTCTTGTTTCCGAATGGTGGTCATCCCAAACTGCAACTGACCAAAAATGTCGTTATTTTTCTAAGCACCTTGATGATATCGATAACAAACTATAGTTTTTTGTAAGAAGTGAGATAAAAATAAAACGGAAACAATTTCAATTTTAAATAGTGGCCACCACAAACGGCGGACGCCCAAAATTGGCCAACTTTCACATTTCACAGTTTCACAGTTTCATTGTAAGACTATAAAATTAAAAGAATTTATGGCAATAGATTTATAGTATTTTTACGAAGGCTACATCAATTTTTCAAGAGCTACGAAAGAAACTTGGTCAACCAGGTAGTTATTATTTATCTGCGGTATTAATAATATAAATAATATAAACTTCTTGACTGTGCCTGGTAACAAGGGATTTGATTCAAATTTTAATACTACGATTTAATGTACTTTCGAATTTTAACTGGTTTAGAACCGACATATTCTAAATACTGTAAAATCTGTATATATTTTACTATGTCATTGCCTGTATGACACACATTCATTACAAATCTTAACTTAACTAACACATACATATTGGAGGCGCTAAGGCCTGTCTATGGTTAATTTTTGGTAAATTTTGAAGATTAATTGTGAAAATTTAAATTTTAGTGTATTGGAACTTGAGAATCGCTTCTACTTCCATTACACCTGTAGGTAGCACTCTTGGCTTCTTTATTATTTGTTCTAGGGCAGGCTCCCCCTAAAAAAGTCGAAACGTATATTTTCTCTCATATCTAAGTTTTTAAAAAATATTACGAAGTGGTGTATTTTATTTAAGACTTTCTTTTGCACAACTTCAAACAATAAACATGCCTGCCCTGAGTTCAGTTATATACAAAAATTGCAAACTTTTATTGCTGTAAGACATGAAATTTGGCAATGCTTGAAAAATGTGATTGGAAATATTTGGTATATATTAGAGTGAAACAATCACCTGAACTCTAATTCTATTAAAAATTTCCATATAACTTCAGTAGAATTTGTAAAGTAAGATATTGGAAAGATTTTGTATTGAAACCATTTTCTTTGAGCATCTCAAATTTGATCACCCTGTCGAAGAACAGAACTCATGAACAGAACATGAGAATTGTTGTTAATTGTTAAAAAAAAACCTACAAACATACTGAGTGGTTCATAGATGATTTTTTCTTGTTTTGTTTTTTTTTTCAATTTATGTTCTCTTTAAAAATTACAGGCAAAAACAAAAGTTCATTCACTTGTCTTGTACAAAAAAAAATCACTCACACTACTGTCAAATCACACCACCTCTAAACTCAACAATAGTATTCATGTTTTAACCAATATTTTACTTTTGTTGGATTTGTTGCTGCGGTTTTCGGCAATTAAAACAAAAAAAAAAGAGAGAAGAAAAAACCAAATCTACCAAACAAATTTGCTTTTGCATCCATGTTTTTTCTCCTAGCTGACCAACCTCAATAGTTTTTTCTCTATTTTAATTAAAAAAAAATAATAATAAAATAAATGCGGAAAAACTTTTCAACATTTTTTACTTGCTAAATTAACAACGGTTTAGTTTTAAAACAGTCCATGATTATTGTAAATATATTTCGAAGTATATGACATACAAAATGAAAAACATTTTAAAATGAACTTAAATAAACTCGTCTGTTGGGTTCTTTGAACTTGAGTGGAAATTTTAAGTTAAGCGATATTTAATCCAAAGAAATTCTTATTAATTAGACGAAAATTCGTAAATAAAATACCTTAAACTTTACTAAATATAAATATTTTAGGATTACTTTTAATACGAGTTGATTAAAAATTTCAATCCAAAATATATTTAAATGAATTTCAAGTGGTGTTTAAGACTTTTTCAGCTGTCTCCGTTCAATACCAGAAATTAACAATAATAAAATCATAAAATTGTTATTCTTGGCTTGTATTTGTCGATTTTTTTTTGGTAACAAAGGATGAAAATAAATTTGAAATTATAATGAATAAGTAAAAAATGTTATTTAAATTAGATTTAGAGCATAAGTAATCCCGAATTGGGACGGATTGACTCAAGTATGCGACATGATTGATTTTGGGTAAATGAAATGTGGACGACTTTCATTTGAATGCATGATGATGTTGGATGTGGATTCCATGCAACCATCTAAAGGCGGTATTTCTCGCTTTAAATTAAGCCAAATGTGTTTTTAACTAATCTTTTTTTTTTGTGGGATTGAATTAAGTATTTTAGATTTAAATTTTTGAATCAATCTTTTTATATCTCATTTGAGAAAATCCGTACTTGTCATATGTTTGGCATAGCTTGGAATTGATTTAAGTACGTTTGGGAAAATTCCTCAAGATCTTAATATCTGATTACAGCTCTCATTATTGGCAATGAGTTTTAAGTGATAAACAACTCTGATGATTGAGATTGTGGTTTGGTCTCGAAACATCATTATATTAGTTGAACCTTCTGTGCAGTTTAATTTTTTTTTTGTTTGTTTGGTTATTGCGAGCTGCTGGAGCTTTCTTTCTTAAAAAAACATGTTCATATAAAATGAAAATATATGACATTTATTCGAGCAAATACTCAAGAATTTATGTTTATTTTTTAATTTTTATTTATTTTTTGTGGGTTAGCAAATCTAAAAACGGAGATTTGCTTTTCATTTTGCCTTATAAATATTTTTATTAGCAACCAAAGGTTGTATAATTTTTATATATACAGGTTTGTAGAACAGTAAACACATTCATTATGCGCGAAGAAAATTGTTTGTTGTGATGTTTGTATATTTTTTTGGAAAAGCTTGCTGTGCTTTGTAATTCGCAAATTGAATTTGCAAGTTTATGTCTGACTAAATGAATTTTGGAACTTTTCACACATAAATGGTAAAGATCTACTGATGAGTTTGTATTTAGCAACCAACGAAGTGCATATAAATTTGCTACCCACAAGAATAAAAATAAAATTTCATAAAAAATATATAAAATTAAATTGTACGAACTTTAGCCTGAATAATTTAAATTTCTTTGGGCTGAAGGGTGAATAACAGCTCAACAGAAAAAGTAAATTTTAACAACTTTTAATTGATTTGTTGAAAAAATATATTTTTAATTAATAACAGTTTAATAAACCGATTTTCACAAGCATTTTATAAAGCAAAACTGTTTTTTCTTAATAATGCAGTAAAATTCTTAATTTTTTAAAAGAAATATTTAAGCTCTTGTGAGTAGGGTTCAGATTGAAAAACTGATTCGAAGCACTTAACATTCCTGTCCCATAGCACCTTAATAAATTCTCTTTTATAAAAATTTCAACAAGTGGATCCAGACGCTACCACTTAGAATTACATTTATATCAGCTCATCTTCTCTCTACACACTGTTCACAAACAATGGAGTGGTATAATTTCTCAAAAAAAAAACTATATAACGTTGATACTTTCAAAATTTTTCAGATACACAGCCATGCCACAGAACTAAATTTCAATCAAAATAGGTTTCAACTCCCAAAGTTTAGAAAACCAAAACCGAAATTGTTTTTTTAAAATTCAAAATCAAATTGACTATGAATTTTTCTACTAACTTTATTTGTAGTAAACAATAAAATACATGCATATTTTTAGGAGCCTCAGTAAAATAAGCTTTGCAGTTTTATAAAAAGATACTTTATATGAGCTTTGCTAGTAACATACATGGGAGTAATTAAATAAATTGACTAATTAATTGACGATTTCATTGGCATTGACTTATAAACAATGCCAATGAAATTTTTAGCATTATCAATTTTTTGAACACTGCTAATGCTTTTCAATGAAATAATTTCATTATTAGTTAGTTAAAAAGTAAAAGCATTACAAATAATCAATGCTAAAGTTTTTCAAAATCATTATGAGTATTAAACGTCATTATTATTTCACATATTTATTGACATATATATGTATGTATGTGTATGTATTAAAAAATGTACATAGCTTGCTTTGTATTTTAATTTATAATTTTATTTTTTCAAAAGCTGATGTGACCATATTTTTTTATACAGATAGTATTAATTATTTTTTTATCAATTGTAATTAGTATTTCAAAGCTTTCATTGTTTTTTCATTATAAATAGTAGAAAAAGTATATTAAAAAAAAAAAAGAAATGGCATTTATTGGTACTGATTTTTTTTTTCATTGTAAATGTTTAAAATAATGCCAATGAAAATTCAATGCCAATGAAAAAGTCCCATGTATGGCTAGTAACAACAATTTAAAAAAACGGCTATGGGTATAAGAAACCTTTTGAATGTAAAATGGAAGTTTAAAACGAAGGGAATATGAAGACTGTAAGTTAAAAACCATCGAAACAAAATTACGGTATTGGATTCATTCCGATCGTAATGTGTGACCGCTACATTTGCGATGAATAAAAAAAAACCGTCTATAGGAAAATTAGGGTCTTCAAGTTTCCCACAAAAGCGTTGTTCGTTGCATTTAAGAAAGAAGTTCTTAAAAATAACGGAATAATTAAAAGATTTTCTATGCCGACTTAATTTTACAATGTGCGAGAAAAAGAAATTTAGATCGTCCTCTAATAAATACCAAATTTTATCTTTCAAACTACAGATGCGGGTTTATTTCATTTCAGTAGTCATCAATTGATGAGAAACTTTCCATTTGAAAATAAAATTTTTATTTTCTTGTACCGTGTAATGAGTGTTTCAGTCTTAAATGACAGAAACTGAATGATTTTTCTTCTATAAGATTAACAAAAAAAAAAAATCAATATTATTGCTATCGATGAGAAAAGGCAACCAACTATTAAGACTATTAATCTAATAACTCCATAATTGTCTCTATAGAATTCCAAATAAGGAGCACTAGTGACACTCATTGACAGTAAAGACTTTTTACACGAAGAATAAACATAAAATTATACTAGACATCACTTTAGTGCTGGTAAAACAATTATTTCTCTCGGTTTAAATTTTTGTTTGTTTCTTTTTCTTTGTTCTCACATTTGCTTAAACGAATTATAGCAGTAACATTAAAGCATGTCTTAATTGGGATATACACGACTGCAAGAAATCAACCTGTCTTTAAGACTTAAGACACAAAAAACCATAGCTTTGACTCTGTGACATCTATGGCTCTTGACTGCAGATGTTTGTTTAATTGCGTTCCTTTTTATTTCTGGTGTTTTCTCTTCTTCCATTTTTAATTTGATTTATTGTTTTTTTATTTATTTATTTTTTTTTGTTTGATGAATTTATTTCTTTAATGCTGAAATGTTTTATTTGCTTCTGCAACTACTTTACACATTTTTATACTTTGGGCTCTTGATATCTTATAATTTTCTTCCTTTTCTGTGCGTTTCTGTAACAATTTATTTTCGACTCGAAATAATTGCCAACAAAAGAATAATAAATGCAAAGATTTTTGTTAAAGCAAAAGCAAATGGAAAACATCAGCTTAGTTGTTTTCGCACAGTTGTGCGAGAAATAAAGAAAAACATAAATTTAAGTCTTAAAATAAAATAAAATTGTGTGAAATAATTGAAGACTCGTGCCTTAAGTGTCTTGAAGCACGTGTACAAAAAATTTGCATTTATTTTTTTGGAGCAAAAATCCGATTTAAAAATAATTTTCTGAAAACACTTTTTCGTTACGCTTGATTTGTTTAATATTTCTGTCGCATAAATATTATTTCTTTAACCAAATTCAGTATGCAGGTTTTTTTCTTCGTCATAGGTAAAGGGTGCTATTTATAGAGTGACACAGGTTTAAATCAAGGAAATATATTTTTAATATCAATTAAACGGGCTTTATTGGAAAGAAAATTTTTATGAAATTAATGTTTAATTATGATTTTTGCCATGTGGCCACAAGTTCTGGTGCGTAGAAGGCGCAATCTGGAACACCAATTTTCATAAACTTTTCGCAGCATTTGCGGCCGTAATTCGCCGATAACTTGTCGAATGTAAATTTACAGGTGTTCAATTGTTTGTGATTTATCTACGTAGATAAGTGATTTAACATAACCCCAAAGAAAATAATCTAATGGGGTTAAATCACACGATCTTGGTGGCCAATTAATTGGGCCAAAAGTTTATTTGAGTAAATCAATTGTAGCGCCCGCTGCACGATGAGCTTGACGAATAGAAGAATTATTTTGATTAAAAATTTCAACAATTTGCACGCGTTGCTTTGGTCTAAGTCGATTGATAATGAACTTTCAAAACAAACTTAACAAATAGCAACTATCAGCTGTTAAATGGGTGCTCAAATAAAGCAGTGATGCCAAAGTTGAGACACTCTATAAAAAACACCCTTTATATGCAAATAAATTTGAATTGATATGTTTTATAAAAATTTTATGATTTTGTTCCTTGATTTACATGAAAAATCACTTGGTCCTACAAAAAAAGTAATTAGATCATCACATATTTAATAAGCAAACCTTTAGGATAATTCTAATGTGATCTTTCGACGCTCCTTCAAGTCTTCAAAGCCTGAATACTGTATTACTGGAAATAAAAAGAGACGTTAGCTAAGAAAACTAAATTGGTAAAAATACTTGAATTTTTCACACAGTAAAATTAAAAGATCGATATGAAGTTTACAAAAAGTCGTATATATCGATGCGTTAAAAAAAAATCTAAACAAAATCCTATAAAACCAACGTGCAAATCCAAGCACAGGTGTTTTGGTAAAAATTTTGTTTATATACTTTAAAATTGTTTTTTTTTTCACACAATAATTTTGCCACCTTTTTAGTGTTTAATTATATTTTATTATCAATATTATTCTATTTAAATTTCAAGTTACATATTTCTTCAACGGCCTGGCGTAATGCACAGTGATCATTATGGTGATATAAATTCCTTAAAATATGTCATAAATACTTAATGTTTGTTTTGTACAAGAAGACCTTTAGAAATCCTTGATTTTTATCATACAAATACTTAAAAAAAAACTAGACTTCAACGCCATGTTGATGAAACATTGCAAATAATAAAATTGTTTAATTCCAGTAATTGAATCAAACCCGCCTTCAGTAACATCATAATGGATCTCTAATAAAATATAAAGTAAAGTTTGGCTCCATTTAGTATTTTCTACAACCTTCGTATAGTTGAATTTTAGGTACACAAAGATTGTTGCTAATTAGTGCAGTTCTTTTAAAAAGAATACGTTTTAAAGACGATAATAAGGAGAAAATATATTTTCTAAAAGTTTTCTGAAACATGATTATACTTTGCAAAATTCTTCCAGATAGTGAAATCTAACATAATTATGTTTGCTACACAGCCATGTCATAGAGCACAATGCCGATCGCAAGTGATTTTAATTCATAAAAGTTGCGTCCTTAGAAAACAAAAATTTAGTTTTTACTTAAAACACTTTCAAAATTAAAAAAAGAATTGAGAATATTCTACTAAATTATCTGAATTTTCTACTAACTTATTTGAAGTAAATAAAAAAAACTGCATACTTTTGGGAGTGTGAGTATAATAAGCGTTGCATTTAAAAAAAAACAATCTTAAAGTGTGCTTTGCTATTTACTATTTTAGCAAACAGATATGGATATAAAAAAACTTGATCACTGTAAAATCCAAATATGAAATAAACCAAATCAAAAATTTATATGGTTTCATATTCTTAATTGTATTTTGATCGTTTTTGATTTACAGATTCCCATTATTTTGTGTTTTAATTTTACAGTAATCATGTTTTCTGTACTTAAAGCCATTTGCTTAAAAAGCTTTTACAAGTAAAGCTCACATTAGGATTTTGTTGTTAATAAGTAAAGCATATTTTACTGACGCTCCCAAAAGTATTCATGTTTTTTAAAAGTTGTTTAATAACAAACTAAATTATTTTACTTCGTTTTCCAAAGACTCAAATTTTGGAAGCGAAACCACTTTCGATCAGAATCGAACTCTGTGACACAGCTGATAAAATTAAACCAATACATTGGTAAAAATCATTGCTATTTTTCTCTCCCTCTCTGTCACTGATTGGTGAAAAGAGGACATATCTCAAAACTAGAACAAAAGTGCTAACAAAATTCCATCACTCAGTGTCTCATCGAAAGATTTACATACATACTTATGTATATGGCAGGAATGTCAGCGTCATACACAATTGTGGAAACAAAACTCATATGTACGCTTACGCTCTTTTATTTTGCGAGCGTAAAATATAATTGTTTACTGAGAAACACTCTCATTCACTCGTTCGGTGATACTTATGTCATCGAAGGTCTAGATTTTATACCAGGCTTTAAGGAATTATTTTCTGACATGTTCACTAAGGACTAGTTTTAGACAGGACCTATCACCGGGTATCTTAATTATGTCAATTGACCCCCTCTATTTACAAACGCCATGTTAAAGTTACCGGACCCTCTTATATAAAGTTCCGGAACTCAAACCGGTTGCTAGTCCCTGGGAACCAGTCACGTGACATGTCCTGTGACAGGTTATTTTTCCTCTAAGGTTCTTATTTGCTTTTTGATAATTTCGGACGATTTAAAATTTTAGCCTCTCAGTGCTAAAAATAAAAATTAAATAAAAGTACCTAGTAAACATAATTTGGAAAAAATTACGCATTTTTAATAATTAAACTAAAAAAGTTGCATAGTTACCCAGATATTTTTTTTTTTGTTTATTAAAGTTGCTTATAACAAAAAACGTAAGCGAATAGTGCATCCGTTTTAAAGTTTAATTGGGATAAATCTGAAGGAAGAGTGTGAAGTTCTTGCGCAGTTCTCCGGATGTAATATTGGAATAAGAAATTTAAATAGTGCCATGCCCCCTTTAAAAAAATTTATATTCTTTTAGCACCTTTCAACCGATAAATATAAAATAAAGTATAACCATTATAGCGCAGCGCAATGTTGTGCCCAAAAAAGTGGTCAGTGCCTCACCCATTTTTAGTAGTTATTAATTCTTAACTACTTTTACTCAATGGTTTCCTATCGATTCGTTTCCATAATCCATGAATATTCAGTGCAACGCATTCTTATTTTAAAATAAGTGGGCATTACTACACCTTCAATTACAATAAAAATGTTTCTTCAGCTTCTCTTACTTAAGCGATTCTTATGAATTATCATCTGCGCTTAGAATAACAGTCAGTGCAAACTACTTGTAGTTCTTCAGAAATTTTTCACACTCGCTGAGATATTGACAATAAATTGGACTACAAGTAGTGCCACGCCAACTTAATTTACTTCTCGTGGCAATTTGTATTATAAAATATTAAAAAAAAAACTATATCTACAGCTTTTTCTACAGTTAAGGAACACAAGAAACCCATAGAGTTCATGCTGCAACAAAACACAACGAAAAAAGTGGGCAGATAAACGCCCATTTAAAAAAAGTTGTTATCTGTTTGAACTACTTTTCTTTAAAAACAGCTTATTTTAAATTTTAAATGCATAACGTATTAGGATCGATTAGAAAAATTTAATGTGCCACGCCTACAAAAAGGATATACATATTCTTATTCTTATGTAATTTCTTATTTCCATACGCTCCCATAACAAATCATTGTAGTGATTTCTAAGAAAAATTGCTAGTGCCACGCCCACAAAAAATATAAAACTACTCTTATTGTTTTTAGCTCAATTCTCAAAAGAATAGCTTTTAATTAAAACAACAAATACATATTTTGTAATTTTTTTTTATTTTCAAGAAAAAAACACAATTTCATTTTTCCTTTAGCTTCATCTTGT
Organism: Lypha dubia; assembly: GCA_947311025.1. Taxonomy (NCBI): domain Eukaryota; kingdom Metazoa; phylum Arthropoda; class Insecta; order Diptera; family Tachinidae; genus Lypha; species Lypha dubia. Next base: position 53,523,607 of record OX371264.1, read on the forward strand.
CCACTGTGCGTGTCGGCATGTTAAATTTAATTGTGTGTAAAGAAAATATAAAAAAAATAATTTTGTTGGCAGTTTGCCATTTGGCATTTAATACATCTAACATACCATTTGCTATTTATTACAATGTATGTCTGCATATTTGTTATATTTAAAAATAATATGTATAAATTACGATTCAATTTAATACTCTACACTAAGAAAACGGCAAGTTACTGGTTTATTTGCTTCTTAGAACTACAAGATTCATAAAAATTGGAAAGTTCCAAGGAAATTCAAACGAAATAATTCTGGAAAATATATTTAAAACCAACTCTAAAAGTGGAAAATGATTATCCAAATAGACTTAGAGACAATAATTCCAAAAATCAATGATATTTTAACACTGACAGCTTACGATTTTTTTAAAATTTTCTAAATTGATCTTTCAGTGTCAGAATTCAAAGTCAATATTAATGAGAAAATACAAGGAAATTAATAAAATTCTGCGATCATATCGTAAGGATTAATTTTTTAAGGCTTTTGCCATGAAAAGGTGGCAGGATCAAACAATATGATGTTCAAGAGCTTAAACCGTTTGGTGGTCCGCGTTAACAAGTCGCACGAGATTTCTTGTATATTGATTTCCAGTATAAATTAGTTCAATTCATTCCAGTAGATACCTTACGATTTAATATCAATCATAGAAAAGCAAGAGAATTTGTGTCACAAGAAAAAAGTCAGGAGGCTAGATCCCAAGGACTGAACCTCTAGACGTCTGCACAAAAGAGACCTGTTACTTCTGCCAGACGTTCTTAAAGAAATGGGACAAACTTATCCTGTCAAATTATTTTACTTATCCAAAATTAATTTTTCTTTCTGATAATGGGTTCTCTTTTCCTCATTTACCTCTTGAGAATATGTAGTACCACTTTCATCTCTCATTCCTCACGAATCATACAACAAGTCCATAGAAGACATTTTCTTCGAAATTTCTCGAGGTGAATGAAGAATTAAGTGGTCTCATAATTTTATTTCGCCAAGAAATTTTTTGTCGGAAAGCTCATCAGTTATTCGACCAGACCAATTTTGTAAGTCTCATCTGTGTCTTTTACACGATCTGATTCACTCAGTTGGCATTTGCTGTTAAAGATTGACATTTTTTCATTTCCCAAAGCAAAAAAAACGAAAGAAAAAGTCTGCAAAATATGCAGGCCCCTACATGTATGTATGTGTGTGTGTGTATGGGCTTGTGCAAGAAAAAAAAACTTATAAATAATACTACGACGAGTATGTCTGAGAACGTAAAATGAATTGATGCCAAAAAAAAAATGTTTTCAAGACACAAAAATTTTCAGCCAGACAGCTTGACGTTGTTGTTTACAAAAACCAAAAAAAAAAAATCGAAATAAAAAGAAGAAAATTCTAAACTATTCAGAGAGAATACAAAACTTTGGTAAATTAAAAAATAACATTTATTTTTAATTAAAAAATACTTGTGTTTAAGTAAATTATGATCGCTTAAGTATCTAAAATAATTTTTTACTTATTATTCACACTGTAACCATAATGGAGTGCCAAGAAAAAAAAATCGCTTTAAGAGAAGCTACCAGAATTGGAAAGTTATTGCGAAATTGAATTTTTCATTTAGTTCTTTTTTGTGAATGAAAATTTATATTTTTGGCAAATGGTATGTTGAAATATTTTCAATTGAAGAAAAGCTAAATTGTTTTAGGTTAAATGTGAAAGATTTAAATGATAACAGCTAAAAATTACTGTTCAAATTAAATTTTTAAAGATTGTAACAACTAATTCTGATAGAGGGCACAAGAAAAAAATGCAGTGGATTGACGTTTAGAAAATTTAAGTTGGCATTGAAAATCAGGCAATCACTACTTTTAAGTCACTAGATGCTCATTTTTGTATAAAATAACAAAAAGAATTTTTTTTTTTTTGAATTCTAACCTTTTTTTATAAATAAAGAACAGTTTCTTGTCTCATTTTCTTAGAAAAAAGTGGAGTTTTTTTTTACATAAAACTTTTAACAAATTTAAAAGAAGAACCAATTAAAGAAAAAGTAAGAGGCATAAAATGTTCTCCAAAATTATTCCTCGTGACATTTTACATAAAAAAGTTAAAATTATTTCATATTTTAAAATTTATTAATCCGTTTAAAATTGAATATAAAAAATATGTAAAACCCTTGACACAAAGCACGGAGTTTAACAGAGCTCTGTTAACGTTGCTCCCTTGTAACATATTGTAACATAGTGAATGATTTTTTAATAAAAAAAAGACAAAATTTAGGAAAAAAAAACTAAGGGATTTGTGGACGGGGTTGTCCTGTACTGTTAGAAAAAGCTATGCCCGATGTTAAAGATTTTTAGATATGGGCATTTCCTGGGGTCACGAACGTACGTACGTATGCTTTTGATGTACAAAAAATGTGGAAAACAAAACTTTTCCCAGCATTTTTTTGGCGATTCGATAGCATTTCGGTAGCTCTATGTTTGGTGCCAAAGATGAATTTCATCGATTTTAAGTTTTCATAATGATAGTTATAAACATGTGGTAACGAACGTACGCAAAATAGAAGTCAACTTTGGCTGACAGTAGTAAAATGTAAAAATCAGCGAAATGAAACGGAATATTGAAAGGCGATTAATTTATTTTAAAAGCATATTAATGTAGGTCTCCATCCAGTATTTACACAATAAAATATCTCTATTGGTTTTTGTTTAATTGGCTTAAGTACCGGTCGCGAACGTACGATTTTTACATATGTTTTCTTTGTTATTATCACCATGCATAAATATCTTCAAAAAACTTAATATTCAATTTGTAGTGTGTAGTAACACTTATAATAAGAAATAGACTATTTTATTTAAGATTAAATAATCAAATTTTAACAATATTTAAGATATTTTTGTTTTTATTGAGTAGGCCGTTAGAGCTGTGTTTTTTTTTTTCAAACCACTTGGTAATGCCTTTTCAGCCTTTTGCATTTCTCTTCCCAGAGTTTGTTTACACAAATACGCTTCACGGTCTCATTCTTGTTGAGCTTCATTTTTCTTCTTTTGTCGGTATTCTTCCAACCTTACACGTTCTTATTCTTGAGTTTGTTCTAAAACCTTTTTATTTTTTGTTAATGCTAAGCGTCGTTTTCGCATCCTCTCAGCAGCCATTTTTTTATTTATCAATATTTTATTTTTCGATCCTGGTAGATCATTCGAAGGAAATGCCCATATATATATTCTCGAAAGAATGCCAACTTTTATTTTTACGTGAGGTAGTCAATCAAAATCAACTTGATCAATATGTCATCGTTATTTTATATAAATTTTGTATATCACGATTGTGTTGCTAAAATAGTTTGCTTAACTTAAAAATTTTTTAGCAACTTTAAGCCGAAAACAGCGAAAAGTTGTGTATAGAATATTGCGATCTTTCACAGGAACATGTTAATTTGTGTGGGTGTGAGTGGGCGTATGTGTTTATGTGCGATATTGGAAAAATAAGCTTAATTCCTTGCGTGCACTTATATAATCTATTAATCCATGTATGTGAACCAATTTTCTGATAATTTCACAGTATTATTTTTTTTTAATATCTTCAGTGAACGTGGCACTTCTCATAAGGAAAACAATTTAAAATTACAATATTTATTTAACTAATATAGCAAAAAAACTTTAATATTAGTGCGCGTAGTTTTAAAGAAAAACCATTAAAAATTGGACAAGTGAATGTGACATATCCCGCATAATATTTCTTATATATTTTGGGAAGTAATGAAGGCAATAAACTGATATTTTCTAGGGATTACTACGTTGAATCAGACTAATATGAGTGGGGTTGGCACTTTCCACATATAATAAAAACTTCAATTGAAATACATTATTTTGGAGCTGATTGAGTAGGAAACATGAGCGCGTACTGATCAGCCATAAGGGTGTAACCTTTCCCATAAAGAGTAAATATTTAGTTTTTATTCATGTAATCACCTGGATAAAAGTGAAAGAAATTACAAACAAAAATTACCCGTTCTAAATTTAAGTATATATTACGATTACTTTGAGTGCATGTCGTGATGAAAAACTTTAACTCGAAATGTATTTGAATCAATCCCAAACTGGCTCTGTTCAAGTTTTCCGAGTTTTTTTAATTAAAAATGCCCCTGAGTTGTCTAAGGCGATGTTGTCAGTCTATGTTCAATACCAATCAGATAAAATCGTCCTGCCTGCTGCAGAAGAATATTTTTGTTTTACAAATGTCAAATTGTATGCAGCAGAGCAACAAGCTGATAAAAAATTTGTAGCGGCGTCTTAGCAAAAAAATATATTTCAACCCGCCGTTGAAGTATAAAATTTTATTTAGAAATTTTATATATTAAATAAAAAAAAACTGCTGTAAAGAAAAGTCTAGTATCACATTAAGGAACTCAAACCTAACAATGAATTTTTAACAGCCGAAAAACCTGTAAAAGCGGTAAAAAACCGATGTAATTGGCAGCGGCTTGAATTCATAAAAGCAGCAATGATGTACGGCTTCGAAGCGATCGGGTTGTTTCTCTGACTTTGGCAAAATGCCTGTTGTTTTTGTGACGTTGTATTTGTTTTAGGGACAAGACAATTATACCATGATACCAATTAAGCACAAAAATAATAAATTAAAATTAAAAATGAAAAAGTTAAACAATTTAATTTAGATAAATATAAAATATAATAATTAAATGAAAATGGGCAAAAGTAATCCCGATTAGGGATTGATTTTTGTGTGCGAAAAGAATATTTTTATGTAAAATAAATTTTCACGGCTTTCAATTGAATGCATGATGAGGTTGGCCGTGGATTTCATGCATACAATCTGTTATCTATAAGTAAATGTTCTGTAATTCAAGGAAATTCATAGTTACCGTAGTTTTTACACAGCTTGTGATTGATTTTGGGCATTGAGTTTGGTATTATATTTTTTCGTAAAAAAAACTGAAGATCATTTATTACCTTTTATAATAAAAATTTTCACATGCTCTAAAAAACTTTCTTTTCCATTAAGAGATAATATAATTAAAGTTTAATTAAAAATGAAGATCTCTGAAAGACTTTCACACTAATAATTTTTTGATATTTCTTATCATTTTAGACATTTAATTTTAAGCAAATAAAGCTGATGAAAAGAAAATCTAACCCACAACTAAAAAATAAAGGATTCAACAGGAACAAAAAAAAACTGTTAAAATACGAGTATTTCCTCATTTAATATGCCATACATACATACATCTCTTATTTAACGAGGCAGATATAAAATAAATAAATTCTAAATGTAATGAAATAAGAAAAAAATCTAAATTAAAACATATCAAAATAATGTGCCATACATATATAGGAAATTAAGTAACGTACGCAAAAGAACCACTTATTTAAAATTGAAAATACTAAAATTAATTTAATGTGTGAAGAAAACCTGAAGCAGCGTTAACAACTAGTTTGCAACAAATTGCAGACACAACTGCGAAAATATCAGGAGAAAGCAGAAAATAATTGCAAAATATAACAAGAATTGCAAAGGCAAGAGCTTAATAAAATAAAAACAACACACACACACAACATAAAATTAGCGACTACATAAAATTAACAACAAGAAAATACCAGGAAATAATTAGATTAAAGAAAAATATTTAGATAAATATATTTAAAAAAAAAAAAAAACAAGGAGCACAACTTTGCAAATGATGATAACGACGATATAAATTTTTAACACGTTTTATTCTTTAAAAGCAGTAAAAGCAAAGTCCTGGCCTGGCCTGGCCTGATATTGCCAATGGCATTATTTTCTACACAATAATGCAGTAGAAAGTTTAATGAAAAAAAATATAAAAACGAATTCATGTGGCTGCCACTGGTAAAACTACCAGTCCGTATTTTTCACGTTTAAACAATCAACTTTGTACAATTCAGCGTTCTTGTCGTATATTTTCCAATACGTTTTCTCGTTTTTTTTTTTATTTGCCAGACAAACAATAATGCAATTTTCTTGCAACCGGAAATAGTTGACGGAAGTTTATAACGGCCATTGACAAGTCATAACAATATTGTGGCTCACGCTTTTCGCTGCTGTGAGCAACAACAAAGACCGGAGCCAGCAAACACCTCACAACCAACAACACCACCATCATCTCCACTACAACTTTATAGTGGCTGAAAATTTTAAATATAAAAACATGCTATTGTGAATGTGTTCGTTTATTTATACGTTCGTTTCAATTGACCGGCATACATGTGAATTATACGAGCGCCAGCTGTGTGAAAGCACAACAACAACTTAACCCTTTCAAGGTTATTTCATCATGCTGATGGTAATAATAATGATGATGATGATTTGTAACGGATATACAAGTTTTGAAGATCAAATCACAAAATACAATTTAGCGGATATTAAATTCATAAAATGCTTAAATTATTTAATATAAAAGAAACAAAAAATCATTAACTTTAAAATAATATCCTTAACGCTTTCTTCCAATAGTTCCCGTTTTTTTTTTTTTTTTTTTTTTGTACTTTTATTTTCACATAATTTTGTTGTACAATTTTCATACCCGTTTCTTCTTAACAAGTTTTTCTTAACTTAACTTAAAAGAAAAAAGAAATTATAAATATTGTTTATGTATATACTTCAGTAAAAAGAAAGAGCCAAAGCAGGAAAATAAAAAACAAATCAAACTTTTTTCGCGATCCCTTCACCCTTGTCCTTCATTAAAATCTGATGACTACTGCCAAAAGACGTACTAGTAATAGCGCGACTTTTGTTGCCGACAGCAATCATCATTACACGTCATTGAACCAACAACAGCAGCACCAGCAACAACAACAACAAGAACAACACCAACAACTACAACAATCACATCAACAATACTTTAATCAAAATTATTACAATCAACAGCAAAATAACCATGAAAATCAACGTTTGCTACAGCAGGAGCCAACCTTGTCATCCAATTCGAACCAAACAGTACAGCGTCATCATCAGCAGTCGTATCCCAACTATAACGCAACAGCTTTCAGTAACAGTGCAACAACGTCAGCAGCGGCGAACACAACAACGAGTTCAGCCTCAATTATGCGTGGCGAATGTTCGGTGAAATTGCCATTGGATATTTTGTAAGTACATAAATTTAATTTAATTTAATATATAATTCGTAGAGAAGTCAACAAAACTTTGCGCTTTTTTAAAACCCTCTATTTAATTTCACATGTATGTATCTGTGAATGTATGTTTGTAAAGGTATCTTTAAACCCGATTTGAGCCACTTTAAAAGGTCGGAATAATTCAAAATTTTCAACACTTTTCAAGGACGGATGCCCCATTGTCCTTATCAGGAAATCTATGAGTGCAACCTGTCCCACCAAGTGCCAAATACCGCATAACTCTTTCATGCATGGGCCGATTTTCAAATTCCGTGTTTTCGTTTGAAAGACTTTGGATGCAGGTTTTTCCCTTATTTTTTTTTTAAACTGAGGGCAAGTTCACCCCTTCTCCTTTCTTTTCCTTCACTACTTCTCATTTGTAAACCGATGTCTCTAATATATTTTGCTGTTTGAAAGCGTTTGCTTGAAGTTTTGCCCTATAAATTTTATTCAGTGGGCCAAGCTTCCTTCCCCCTCCCCTTTAATATATTTATTATTGAAGACTCTTCCGTTTGTGGACCGATGCTAGGAACGACCCCGCCCTTCGTTAAATAGTATTACACCCGAATTAAAAATTATCGGAGGGGCAAGCATCAAATATCAATATCAGTTGTCACATATTCCATTTAAAGTAAAAAATAATTCTTAATATAAGAATGACGGCATTGACGTGGAAATTAATGGAATTGTTCTCAAAGCAGATTATGGTTGTGGCCGGGAGGGGGGGTGTCTGTTCTGTACTATATTTTCGCACTAACTCTGCATTTATTAATAAAACCAATAAGAAATTATAGCGAACCTAGAAATTTTTAGTTCGATTAACTATAAAATCATATTTGTTTAGATTTTTGTAATTATTATTTATTTTATCGTCAATATAAACAATTTCATACCGAATCAATTAATTACTTTTCCTTTATTAAATCTAACCATCGAACTGTACAATTCTATAGAAAAATGTAAAAACCTGGTACTTTTTTGTGCTCCAATAGGCTTGCGATGAAGACTTGAGAAAAAACATTCTCCACAAAAGACTTAAACATGAGCTTACAGTAATTTACTAATGCATTAAATTACAATATTCCACATCGGCTAAAGAATTATTCGATTTTTACTGTTTATGTTAATTTTATAAATTATTCCTTGTTTCTGTTTGCCTGTTTTAAATCCTGTGCCGTTCGTTACCAACAAACGAAAGAAAGAATTTATTCAAAACACTCTACTTAACATAAATGAAAATGTAATTCATATTTATACACATGGAATTATTTATATGCATGAGGATTTATGTGAAATGAATTTTTCCTTTCACTTAAGAATAATATATTTATATAATTCAGGAAAAAAAAAACGTTGACTTAATTACCACAGAACATGTTTCATATAAGCCAGCATATACATACAGTTATTTTATTTTCAATTATGTGTTTTAAGGGAAAAAGTATATGAAATAAAAATATATTATTGTTGATAAATTTAATTCATGAATGATTGAACACTTAAAGATTTACTTTAATACAAAGAAAATCATATAAAATCGTTAAAGAGTTAAAAATCGGCAAGGCAAAAACGGAAAAATAACCACTACGATTAAGGGGGTTGGAAGTGGTGTTGGCTAAAGTGGTTAGCGCGATGACTACTAAGCAAACAATGGCTTGGGGCCTGGGTTCCAACCCTGGCCAGTGCAAGTCAATTAACATCATTAATTTCTCTAATGAACATTAGTGAGACATTGTATTAATTGTGTCCGGACTATTTCAATGATGAAGGCATAGCACTGGTCACTAAAAAACTGTTCCGACAGCGATTGATTATATCCAAGCTAATGTACACAACATCGCCCTCCTTCGTCGGTTAGCAGAAACATCGGCGAAGTAAAACAATTAATAAAATGCCTGCTAATACAGCTTAACAAAGTTAATGCGTCTAGTTAACACCGGGGGCGCCTCAAAACTGCTGTAAAAAAAATTAACATAACGCGCAAAGCAGAGTTGTAAAAGAGTTAAGCGTTCTAAAATTTTCAATATCTATATTCTCTATCCTATCTCTCTCCCTGAGTTCTGGTACAATGCACTGCATAGGTAGGGGTCATCCCCTGAGTGCTGGTCCGAATTAAAAAAAACAAATAACCTAATTTTAGAATTGGTTTTTGTTTCAAATGTATTTGTGCAAATGAAAGAACTCCTTCGATATCGCCAATCCGGCAGTTAATTTTTGTAAATTTTTCTACATGTAAATTTCCAAGAACTTTTTACCCAACCCAATAACTTTTAACAACATGTACGAGTATGTACTAAAACATGCCAAAGCCTTTACTTAAGGATCAAACGTAAACCATTTAATTTATAGATTCAAAATAATTTTGCTCAATGTTGTGTGTATTTGTGTGTTTTCGGTATGCAAATATACATAAATGTGTTTGAGTTTATACACTTGTACATGTGTGTATTTATTCTTTAGCTTTTAATATAATTGTATATTTCTTTTTCTTTTTTTTTTGGGATGAATGCTTTTAATATTTTTAGTACTTAAATCATCAATAAATTTCAATTTCTTTCCTTTGCTTTGCATTAATTTCGAATAATTTATTTAAAATTAATGTTTTAAAAAATTAGGAAATGTAAGGAGATATTTGTAAATTTATAACTGGAAAACACGAGGAATTTTTTAAAATTATCAAAATCAAGAAAGTAGACATTTATATCCTTTATTTCCTCGTACTGTTTTAATTTCATTCCGGAAAACTTTTTAATGTTCTAACAATGCCTTATTGTATTTGTGTGTGGTATTTTCAGGAAATGGTTTTCCTTTTCAATTGTTAGAATGTCACCATGTTTGACTTTAATTAAAGATATCCTTGTGAGCTCTTCTATATGTACTTAGATGTTTTTATATCGAATATGGGTATTTTTAATTCTTAAAATTAAAATTGAACATTTTACGACGTTTCATTGAAATTTATGGTCTTAAAACAGAACTTATAATTACATTATTGCCTTTTGAATTTATATCACTAAATGACAGGAAATTATCACAACTGATATTGTGAAAATGAAATGGAACTTCCGTTCTTATAAAATGGAATAAAACAACAAAAGTAAAAAGCATTATGTTTGAAATAAATTTATAGATTTAAGGTGAAATTCATAAACGATTCATATAGTTAATGTGCACATTAAAACCGGTTTTCTCATACAAAATTCGTACATTAACGCCACAATAACTTTAATAATCATTTATGAATTACACCTTTAACTTTTATGAAAAATTTAATAAGTTTTCCAAACAACAGAAGGGTATAATTACAAGTTAGCTTATTACTAAACAGACTACAAAAAGAATTACTAAAAAGTCTTTACAATATTAAAAGTATAGGGTATGCTATCAGTTAATGTTATTTTGTTGAATATACCTAGTATACTTTTTCGAACGCATTGCCGCATTCCTGGAGTGAACGCCTACCACTTGCACGCAAGGTAAGCAGGATAGTGAAGTGTTTATTCAATAAATATAAATTCTCATTACTGTTTCACATACTTTGTAAGTAGACAGTAGACAGTTTATAAACAATCTCGATTACTTCGTGGGAAAGTAGAAAGCGCATTGCCCCCTACTTCACAGGAATTCAGCTAGAATTCATTGAATGTAAAGTGTGACAAACTTCATTTAAGAAATGTGATGTGGTATGCAAAGTTCGCCGCTGGGCAGAATCATATCAGTTAGAATTTCACACCTTAGTGGTCAATATATATCTCTCCGTTGTTCCCATAATTATTTTGCTCTTGCTTTGTATTTTTGCGCTGATATTCGCCCTTAGCCTGCTTAGCAGTCCTGTCTTTTTTGCTCTCTTGCTGGTCGCATGAAGGAATTGTGGCCAATAACTGAGCCTGCTGTCGCGTTTGAAGCCCAAATATTTCACTGACAAGGGAACATTACATATTTCCAAGGTTACTTCGAGCGGCATGAGTCCTCGCGGCATCAGGATAACTTCGGTCTTATTTCTGGCGAGCTCAAGCCGGTGCGCCCAAGCCATGTTTGGGTTCATTTCATGTCTCATGCTTAGATGAACGCAGCTATATCGTCGGTGTATCCTGTAGCATCCTTTAGTCTCAGGATGACATCATAGCTAAGATTCCAAAGGTCGTGACTCATAATTGATTCTTGAGCAGCTCCCGATATGAGCGCTTTAGGTTTGTGTCCTTTAGATGTTTCATAGAGGAGATCGTAAGATCACTAAGTTTGCTTTGGAGGATTCTAATTGTGTATCGAGAAGAGCGTAATTTTTCCCATAGAGCCTTCAAAATATCCGCCCATCGTAGGCTGCGGAAACCATTCTGTACATCAAGTCTGAATTTTATTAAATAAAATTTTTATCTTGCGCTAAGAATTCTAAATCTATGGAATAATATAAAATAGTTATTCCAATAAACACTTCACGCTTCGTTTCTGTCTCAAATATGGTTGTTGTTTTCATTTCAAAAACAACATAATAATAAAGTTTAAAGGTCGTCATCTCTCCACTTAAGTCCATTAGAACAATTTCTCATTGTCATTTGTAAATATTTAATGCTTCAATAAAACATTGTAATGACTTGCAAAATAAAAGCATTCACACTTCTTTCAACAGAAAATTTAGTGCAGAAAACACTTCAAGTGTGCAATTATTTGATGTAAATTTTTCACTCCAATAAAACTATTCTTTACTTGAGTTGCTTGGCAAATGAGTACACGGGCCTGCCTGCCTGCTTGCCTGTCAATAAAAGCAAAAATAATTTATATAATATTTATTTAGTTTCGAAGAAGGTAGAGAGGTATTTGGTTTACAATAATAATAGTTGCATAACTTAAAACAATTAATCGGTATACAGTGCACACATATATTTGTAGTCATAACTAAGCAACAGCAATTATTTAGCACGTCTTACAGCAAGTGTCAATTTTAAATGGATTTTATGTAAATTAATTTAAATAAAGCAAGTGCTACTTAATTAAAGCAATTAATTAATGCAGTGGAATTTTGTTGATGGGTATTGAAAATAGTTTGCATAGCAGCTATAATATCGTTGAAGCCATCATACAACATTGTTACTGGAAATATAATGAAATCTTTTTAATTTAAATGAAACTAATTGAAACGACCACCTTCGCCTGCGCGAAAGCTGTGTAAAAGCTTACATTATAGATGGCGCCACCTATTTACCAAATATTGTAATAATAAAGGTTTTTTTTCTATTGAAAAGGGGTTATCCGTTTGCTTCCTCCTATCGTTGCAAGATTTCATAGACAATTTTTTTAGTATTAACCCATATAAAATTTTGGGACTATCACTGTTTTAATTTTTCGGATATGTGAATATATATATTTCTTTGTTTAGGGGGTACCATTTGCTCTCATCGTATCAGTCTTAGATTCTGCTGTAGGTTGTATTTTGTTCTCACCAAATTTCAAGACATTCATTGCTTTAATTGAGCAGATACAAAAAATTTATTATTATTAACTTTGAATGGGGGAAACCCCTTTCCGACATCCTACCGTACTAAAATTTTGCTAAGTTACTGCCTGATTGTACAGCTTTCTTAAAACCTGTCCAGTATTTTTTTAAAAAATACACTACAAACAAACAAAAAACCTTTTCTCTTTATATCTTTAGTATCGATAAAATGAAGCAAAAAATAAATTCCTTTTTTTTCGTAGTTTTAACTTTAAAGGTCTACAATATATGATGTTGACTGGTCGTTTTAAAATTTTCCAAAAAAAAATCAATCAATTCTCATACTGACTACGAGAAGAATATAGAAAAAACCAAATTTACAATCTTTATTTATAATTATTATAAATATAGTCGCTAAAGACTGTGACTAATTACACCACTTGTGACTACATAAAATGTGAGAAAAACTAACGACTGGAAAAATGCTTCGAAGAAATGAAGAAAAAATATAAAATAAAAAGTTGCTTTTAAAATGACTTATAGACTGATACAGGCTTCAAAGTAAATTACTAAAAATATCAACCTAAAAACTTCATGTCCTTTCACAGGAGCATGAATAATAAGCACAAACACATACATACACAGGCACGCACACTCACTCGTGCTCATATAAAATATCTATGACTTACGACTCAAACGTATAGTGGAGCCTACAGTCTACTGCCATCATACTGTTGCAACTAACATTGGCTGAAATTAGTGAATGTGTGTTCAAATACTTGTAATAAACTGTATTAAGTGCCAATTTTCTTCTGGCTATAATTTTGCCACTTTCTATTTCTGCTGTTGTTGTTGTTGTTTAAATACATTCTCTTATTTTCAACACTTTATTTACTATTACAGTTCACACATTCTTACTTAACAAATACATCACTCTTTTAAGTTAACAACACCTCACGCTTCTTTGTTAGAAGTATTTTTTTTTATTTTGTTCCCTTTTTGTCAGTATAAATAACAGCAGAGGGTTTACAATTTAGTCACTGAAGAATAGAGTCAATTTTTGTTTCTTTGTCTGTTTAATTATTACGAGCTTCTACATTTTTCTTTCTTATAAAAATATTAATTTAATTTAAAAAATTTCTTTGATTAGACATCACTCTGTTCGAATAAAATTTCAAAACTTTATTGTTAATTTTTATCTAAAGAATGATTTCTATAAAATTGAAGTGGTGAATAGTAAAATGAACTTTATGAGTATTATGTTTTGTAATGAGAAATAATTTTATTAAATTGCAAGGAGCCATTAAAGTTTAAAGTTACCTAGTAAATATTCCAGTCTTTTGTTGATCTTCCTTCATTAGAAATGGAACGTGTTTCTGTATTTATTTGGAACACTGCATGCACTTCATTTTTTATCAGTGCTCTAGTTTTGGCGATATAGCCTCTTGAAAGCCATTACCTCCCTCTTAAATTAGTCCACCTTCTAATATTATAAATATGAACGTTTGTATGTTTTTGATGTTTGGTCCACTATAACTGGAAAACCTCTTGATAAATTTGTATAAAGTTTGGCGGATGGATAGCATATGCTTCAGATTAAAATATACAAATTTTTTTTATGTTTTGATATACAGCGTATTTGGGGTTTAAAAAGTCACGGAAAAAGTAATTGTCAATATATAGAAAATTAAAGCTTAAACCTAAAGAGTGATCCAAGTAGAGATACTTTTTTCAATAGCCTTTTTTTGATAGATCACGTGTGAGTCGTGTCATGCAGTCATGTTATTTTTGTTTACAAATCGTTCAACTTTATTACGAAAATTCACGTTCTGTGAAGAATGTGTTTCGTGCACTTCGCTCAACTTATGGTCAACATAATCGACCTACTGAGCGTACTGTTTGCAACACCATCACAAAATTGCCGCATTTGGGACGAAGAGCAACCTGAAGAGATTCAAGAACTGCCACTTCATCCAGAAAAAACAACGGTTTGGTGTGGTTTGTGGGCCGGTGGAATCATCGGTCCATATTTCTTAAAAAATTATGCCGGTGCGAACGTAACCGTCAATGGCGACCGTTATCGTGCCTTGATAACCGACTTTTTGAGATCTCGGCGACATTTGGTTTCAGCAAGACCACGCCACTTTCCACACATCGCATCAATCAATGGATTTTTGGCCGGTCGATTGGCCACCAAGATCGTGTGATATCACACCGTTAGACTTTTTTCTGTGGGGATATGTAGAGTCTAAAGTTTATGAGGACAAACCCACTTCGATTCAGGCCTTGGAGGAAAACATCACGCGTGTCATTCACCAGTTACCAGTCGAAATGCTCGAACGAGTCATCGAAAATTGGACTCAACGGATGGACCATCTGCGACGTAGCAACGGCCAACATTTGATAGACATAATCTTCAAAACATAAATGCCAAAGAATGTTCTTTCAAATGATAATAAACATTCTCCATTAAATTTGAATTTTCTGTGTTTTTTTCTTTAAAAAAGTAGGGAACCTCGAAATGGATCACCCCTTATTTTACACTTTACATAATTTTTGGCTTTCAAGCTGAGTTTGCAGAATCGATTAACTCTAATGGCCTTGAACCACGATTTCTAACGATCGATAATGCTGTAGTTAAAAACGAAAAACAACTAATTTGCGATTTTCTACCCATCCTTTTTTGGTATTTTTGTAGTTTTTGTGACACAAAACAATTAAATCGAATATTAGTGGAAGGCAAATTAATTTTTTTACGTCTAGAAATCTAGCGGTCGAAACCGTTCAATATCGTGGGTCAGGTAGATTTTTTTTACACGAATTTTTTTTAGAACATTTTCACCAACAATATTGCCTGTAATAAGAAGGGTTTGCTTTTTAAGAAAAACTTTGGAAACTTAAAAAGTTTCACAAAAATTGTGATCATAATGTTTTAAATAAAAATGCTGCACGCACATGTAACAGTTGCAAGATTTTTGTTCTGCCTATATAATATAATAATCTTCAAAAGTGGGAGAAATTTACACTATTGTATATTGATAGACGATACAATGATACAATGTCTTTGTGGATTGAGCAACAGTGAGCAGCAACAAGTATAATCGAGCCTACTTATTCACTAACGTTGAATTTTAAGAACAACACAAACAAGTATTTATTCAATTTTATACTCGTTCGTTTTTTATGCACAAGCAGAATTCATAACAAATGTAAACCATTTGGATCATTTGATTCGAATGTGCATGATCTGATTGCGGCTGACATGCAGAAATGCAAAAAACACCAAATCTATGTATTTTATTGGTTGAAAATTTGATTTCGGAAGTCAAAAGTATAAATATTTTTGTTCGCATGTTTCAAACTGTGACATATATATAAATAAAAATTACTTATTCAAATACGAATAACAACTGAATAAAACACTTGTTCCGCTAACAACACGTTGGCTTCGATTCAAAATGAGTTTCATACACTTAACGACAGGTCAGAAAATTCATGTTAGCATAAAACAACAAGTGAATAAAACTGAATGTTT
Source organism: Lypha dubia (assembly GCA_947311025.1). Taxonomy (NCBI): domain Eukaryota; kingdom Metazoa; phylum Arthropoda; class Insecta; order Diptera; family Tachinidae; genus Lypha; species Lypha dubia. The sequence continues at coordinate 53,539,730 of OX371264.1, forward strand.
CAAACGAACGGTTGCGTAAACAATTTTTTTTTTTGCTTTTGAACAAAAACGATTAGATCATAAAAATCAATGTACATAATTAAGTATAACCGAAAATTAAGCACTTGTTTCAGCTCACTGTTGAGCAATTCTATCTTGCTCTCAGATTATGGTTGTATCAACCAAAAATTTTCAATTGCGTCAGTATACGTAATATTTGATCATATTAAATGATTTCGTATAAAGTATACGCCTTCATATATAATTCTGTATCGTTCAGTAAAGTCTTTTCCAAAACAATGCACTAATTTCTGAAAGCTAAACGGCATTTCAGTTACTGATCTTTATAATAAAAAAGACAATAAAGTGCGCCAAACTCATCGGGGAAATTTTTAATAATTTTTTTTGCGTTGCTAGAACAAAGTAAGATTTCATAACATAACAAAATCTTACGTGACAAGAAAGTAGTTTAATCATGTGTTTGAATGGCTACGAACTGGTTCGATTTAGGTGAAACATGCCTGATTTTAACACAGGCGTGACATTGGAGATCATGTGTTTATGCACCAATTTAAATAAAAAGCAATACTTCAGAACGCATGAACTAAACCAATTCAAAATCGATGATTTATGTACGTTTTTTCATTGGTAAAATAAATCAGTTCTAATACGTGACAAATATTTTGCATATGAAACAATTGGTGAAATGAATGGGTTTTTCAGGAGTTCGATAATGACAATTATAATGAAATCTATGAATACATTAAGAACGCATTATAACAAATACATTCTTATGAAGTCATGAAAAATCACTTCATTTAGAACCCATTCAATTTTATTTTGCTGGGAATATATATCCTTCTTTAAATTAAGCAAACAAAAATAACACTGGCCGACAGTGAAACTGTTCTACGAAAAAAAAAATCTAACAGATCTATTCAATTTTATCTGTTCATATTTGTTCAAAAGTAAAATAATTAAATACCAATTCTAATTCTGATAAAGTTGCCGTATTTTTCTTGAAAAAAAATTTTTAAATTTTTTATATACAAAATTTACCAAATTAAAATTTCACTCAAAAATATTTTAAATTTTGAATGAAATTGTTTGCTTTAAATATTTCTGTGAATATTTTCTGTAACTTTAATTTAAATTTGCTATTTTTACTTTGACATAAACTTGCATAATAACAAAAACCAAAAAGAATAAAACCATTTTATTTTATTTTCATTTTCATTTTTACCCTTTAACATTATGTCACATTAATTCTTGTCAAAATCGAAAGGAAAGGAAAAGTTTTAAAAGCAAGTTGACACTATAAAGGCGAACACGGTTGCTGTTGCTTTATAATAGACACACACACACACGCGCACTAAAAAATTTGGGACCATACAAAAAAGGAGTTATTTTTTGAAACTACGTTGCTTATAAAAATCTTACACCTCTTGAATTTTGCTTAGCTGTGGCAGAGTAAACAAAAAATGTCTCATAAACATAATTAAACACAAATTTGGTTTGGGAAATATTTTGTATCACTTTAGAATGATCTACGTTCATTATGTACAATTCTTTTATTGAAGCTCTAGCGTTCCAGGGTACTCAACAAGCCTCATGCATATTTTACTACAACCATGGTAGAAGCTGACTTTAGCACTTTCTTGTTACATTTAATACAATTTAATTTTATAGGATTTTTTTTCAAAAACCTTTCTTTAATCAAGGCGCACGGTACTGCGCCATGCCAAGTTCGGCCACACAGTGTGTATATTTGCACGAAACCATTCGAGCTGTTTTTACGCCCCTCATAACTTTGCTCCTCTTGATCATAATAGAATGACACTTGAAACATATGGTCTCCCCATACAGGTGACCTCACAGGTTAAATTTCTATTGTAAAAGCTTCCCGAGATATTAAGGTGTGAAAAGTCCATATTTTAGTACATATTCACTCACTCACTGACTCATCAATATTATCGGGCACTTCCAGTAAAGCTACAGAGCTGAAACTTGGCACACAGGTAGGTCTTGGTGTGAAATTAACCAGAAAAATCTGAAAACGAGCACTTTCCTCCCAGGGGGACCTGGGTGCCCCTTCTTTTTATGGGGCACTTCCAGTATAGCTGAAATTTGGTAAACAGGTAGGTCCTGATAAAAAAATAACAAAAAAGATTTTTAAAGCGGCACTTTTCACCTGAGAGGGACTAGGACGCCCCTTCTTTATATGGGGCACTTCCAGTATAGCTAGAAAGCTGAAATTTGGTACACAGGTAGGTCCTGACGAGCAATTATTAAAAATGATTTTTTAACGGACCTTTTGTGCTGCCATTAAATCAGCACGATCAGGTGCACACACGCAGAGATGCATGCAGACAAATGGAACATTATAAATAAATAAGAATACAATGTCTGCATGCAATTTTCACAAGCAAACGTGGTCGTTTGTTTTTTTTTTCTTCTTTTATGTACATCGTTGACATTTTCTTTTTAAAGAAAATCACATGCAAATATGTTTCGAGACAAAAAAAATTGCATAATGCAGCATAAACGTAAGTAGAGCGAGCACTTAGCATGGCATCGGCTGAACACGATATTTTATATGTCGGATATTGTAATTGTTTTCATTAAAGCATCTAAGACATGCAAGAATATTAAGTCGAATGTGGTTAATCTTTTGGCAGGCAGAGTGACGTCGTTTATTTAAGCTAAATTTTATAAAAGCCTAGTTACTGCCTACTCCATTTACTCAAGGCTAATGGAGTCCAAACTTTCTGATGTATTAAACTGAAAAGTATGTCAATGCATTAGAAGTGACGCATATAAAAGAAAAAACGGCAGCAAATTAAGCACAACTATTAGACTGTACGCACTAGTTGCTCTATATTTATACGCACGGTGGGACAGAATCAAAAAAATTTTTAATACCATTTTTCAGAAATTGTTTTGCAATAAAACACACAGTTTTTTTTTTTCAATTAACAATAAAAGAAATTTGGTGGAAATGCTCTTTCAGGGTTGGAAAATACACAAAGTTTTTTCCTTCAACAGCATTTCTTTTCTTTTCTCTAATGAAATATTTTTTTTCTGCCTAAACTTATCATTTAAAGAAGTACGAGTACTTTCCCAAATTTAATTTAAGAAAATAATTTTATGCAATTAACCATTTTGGTGCCCTCCAAATTTTATAAATTCGAATTATTTTTAACAAACTTCAAAAAGAAAAGAAGGAGGTTGTCAATTGAAAGGAAATTTTCTTAGTGTTTCAACCTCCATAACTGTAAGACTTAGAAAGCGATTTTCAAAATTTCTTTTTATGGATTTTTGGAAAATTCCCTTATAATTTTTTTTTTGCTTGCACAAATTTGTAGGCAGTTTAGTACCATTAAATTTTTTTGGAACATCCAGGCAAGTATTTTCTAAAAACGCGAAAAAATACATTAAAAAACTTGAGTTGCACCCAAATCCACTTGCGCGCAATATTCTAGAGTATAGAGGCCACACCCGGCTTAGGAGGAGGAATACTCTTTCTATCAGCCGTACACGAGAGATATAAAACAACAAAAATCAACCGTTGAAACTAAAAATTTTGTTTAGCATTGGCTAAACTTATATTTAATATTTTTAGATTTAAGATTTGAATAACTTATAGATGTTTCAATTAAATTGAAGATTCAATAAATAATAAAATTTATCAAAAAAAAAAAATCCAGGCAAGTTGTTACCACCAGACCATCCTCCTTCATCCGCTATTAACGGGCCGATTTTAAAATATTTGTATTGAAGTCGTTCTGAGAATCGGAGAATCAACCAATAATTTTTTTTCTGGGTTTTTTATTTCATCCGGAAATTTGTATAATCAAGTCTTTTTTAATAAAATTTCATAAATAAATAGAATTTCTTTGTATAAATAGAAATAAATACTTCATTCTTAAGTCCACGTAATTTTTTTATACTGATCAGTTTATCCGTTTAAAAATTTGGCTGTTTTCAAAGTATTTTAATTGTACTCAAAGTGAGTAACTGTGAAACTCGAAAAAAATTATCTAATATTTCCTTACGATATTACGAAACTATTTAGTTTAAAAAAAAAATTTCAAATGAACTTTAATATTTTTCAAATCTAATATTTTTTAAAAAAAACAGTCCAATGAAGCAAATAATTCATTTTGGTTGTCTTAAAAAAAGGTTTTCTTAAAAGATTTTGCAACCATAATAATAAAAATTTCTAAGCATTTGCCATTAATGGTGCTCTGAAAGTTGAAGTATTTTTTTGTTTTAACTTTTTATAGACTCCTTTTACGGTGTGTGTTTGAGATGTTGTTGCGGGTAAAATTGCTTGTTGCGGCAGCAGTTAAAAAAAAATTAATGGCGCCATTACACCAGAAATTATAGTAAAAGTAATTAAAAACCAGGTGTTACTTCGTATGTTATGACAGTTTTATTTCTGCTATTCTTATTTTTACTATGGAGTTGTTATGCACACTCATGTACCGGCACTTGTAATATGTTCACTCTAAGACATTTTCTTTATAAAATTTATACTGGAAACTATTATCTTTAAATTATACAGAATAAAGGGATAGAGTTTCAATGAGGTCTTCTAAATTAGGAAGTGCTTTTTAATTTTACAATTTCAAATTTTTGAATTCTTCTTTTAACTTTTGTTTGAATAATTTTCAGTTTTAAGTAATTTTTAGTTACTTTGATTCAATAATATTTTTGTAATCTGCCTCGACTTTTACATAGTTTTTATACCGAAAGTAATTTTTATAAATTTTTAATAAATTTTGATTGGCTGGAATCGAAATAATAATTTTTTGTGATGGACTTTATGGTCACATTTATCAACCGATTTTGGCAAACTTTATAGGAAACTAAAAATATTTATTCAAAGAAGTGAAGAATTGTGGTTCTAGTAATATTAGAGATATAAGCGCTTAAAAAGGAGCAATGCACACATTGTAGTCATGCATAAAACCAAACACACAAAGAAGGCTAGTGTTTTTTCTACACTATTTTTTAGCAATAATCCTTAAAGGGCTTTAAACGACTAAATATTTAATGAGTCTTTTCAATTTGACCATGCATTTCCTATAGCTTAAAGATTTGCTTCCGAAAACACTTTCTTGAGATGTCATAAAGGATAAAAAAATACAAATCGAATTAAAGTTAGAAATCAAAATTACTTTTCTTATTCTTTTGAATAATTAACAGAAATTTGGTTCACTTTTAAAATAATTTAAAATACAATTGCCCAATTCACAAGACTAGTTGTATCGCTTATTGTTGTATATGAAAAGACAATTTCAAACAAAATTTCTGAAAAAAACAATATTAGAACAATTTATTTTTGTTGACAGAATTTCTGTTTGATATTCTCTTTTCATACACAACAATAAGCGATACAACTAGGCTTGTGAATTGGTCAAATATTTGTAATTTTTCATGGCAAGTATTTTACTTGAATTATTCTATTGCTGATCTCTAAAATAAAAGAACAAAATATGGCAAATTTTACTTAAAATTTGAATTAAAAATTGTTGTCGCATGGCGCTAATGACATTTTTTACAGAAATTCTGTAAAATTTTTCTACAAATTTCATCTTTCACAGGAAATTTCTCAAAATTATAGTTCGTTGCTAAAATCGAAGTTGCATAGTAATTTTCGTCAATGTAAAACAACTCCAAGTGATTTTATATCAGTGAAGCATTCCTCATTTTTCCATTATATCAAATCAATACGATTACAACTCTTAATTCTAGCAATATAAGGAACTTAAACTATTTGCTTAATGCACAAAATTAAAAATGACACCTCGTATTTAAACACCCTTTATATGCGTGATAAATACGAGAACTAAATTAATTTCTAACAAAACAAAGTACGTACTAAAATTACATTCTTCAAAGAACTTTACTCGTAACAACAATTAATAAAAAAAACCACCATTAAATTCCAAATTTTTCTGTTAAGTACCAACAATTTAATTTGTTAAATAACACTTTTTTTAAACAAACAAAAAACAATAAAAATTAATTCCTAATATTTTTCTTTATATTTAATTATCTTTCTTCTACAGATGGTTACCGAAATCCGCCATGAGGCCTGTTGGCCCTGACGCCTCGCACACCGACTGCATTTTAGTTGTTGGTGTCTCCCGTCCGAAATTAGCTGTAGTCTTTCTAACCGTCATGTTGATTTCATTATTTTTAACATTTCACGTTCTATACGACAGTGCAGTTTATAATATACAAGCGGCACAAGCTGTACATGAACATCATCATCAACGTTTAGCCTTAATGAAAACAAACAGTATTTTAAAAGGAGGTGGTGGTGGTGGCCTTGGTAGTGGAGTTGGTAGCGGCAGCACAAAAAAGTTTACTACAAATCGGGGCAATCATTTGCCAGATGATTATGAAAGTGGTGGTGTTGGTTTTGGTGGCAGTGGTACGAATTATCAACATGTTGCTGATAGTTCATCATCTAACCAACAAATCAGTCATCCCATGGTATTTCCATCAAATCGTGTACATTTTCCTAAAACCAGTCGTCGATTACCTCAGGTGAGTTGCAATTAAAGAAAATTCGTGAAACTAAAAGAGAATGTTGCTTTCAAATTAATCAATTGATTTTGAAGCGCAATATTTGCATGCTAACAAACTAATGTTTAATTTGGCTCTAATACCTATTCACCTTCTCTTCCTCTGGCTCTTCATAAAGCCGCATATTTGCCTTCATTTATTTTTCTACAAAAATTTCCATCATTCAAATCATTTATATAAATATACAAAAAAATAAATAAATAAATTAAACTCTTTATTGTCTACAATTATGCTGTTAAACGAAAGTTGAATATTAATTACTCAACTCTGTTCCACAACGCAATTTACGAAATTCGCAAGCAAATAATTTTAACTAAAATTACTGCGGAAAAAATCTAATTAAAATTAAGCAAAACGCCCCAAAGTAGCGTAAGGCATCGCTTATAAATGAAACCATTAAATACAATAATTATTTGTAATACTAAATGTCAACTTAATTTACGAAGAAAATTAATGTGAAATAATATGGTTGTTGTTTAACATCGCACAGTAGGGGGAATTGTATTGAAATTATAAAATACTGCTAATTGTTCTTATAAATTTGAAAACTCAACAAAAAGAAACACTGCACCGATTTTCCTAAAATTTTATGGTTTCGAATTGCAACGAAACTAGCTCTAAACGCAAAAATAATTACGAGAATCGGTCTATAAATAGAGGACATGAACGATTATCAATATTTTAGGATAACAAATCATCCCCTGATTTTCAAAAAACCTTTCATACAAACAAAAATTTTTAGAATCGTTTAATATATTTAAAAGTTATAGAGGTTTAAACATTAAAAAATATACTATCGAAATAATAACCTCCTCCAGTTTTGAGTGCTACGCTCATGACCACCAAAATCCTTTATTTTTTTCTGTTTTCTTAACTATTAAATTTAAAAGAATTTTTGAAGTTAAGTTCGATTTTCCCCAAAACTTATTTAAAAATGTTGTATAAAAAATGCCAAGTATGAAACCACTTTGTGTTTCATTTCGAGGCAAGAAGTTTATAGTTTAAAATTTTCGAAAATAAGTTCGAAATTGTGTAATTTAGTTTAAATACATATTCGTAGTTTGTGTTTATTTAGATCTGGCGCCAAATAAGAGTAGCTTGAAATTTTCGAAACCAAGTTCGAAATTTTGGAATTTAACTAAAACTTTCGTAATTTATGTTTCTTTAGACATGGCGCAAAAACAGTTTAATTTTACATTTTCGAAACTACATACATATGTATATTCAAAATTTTATAATTAGGATAAAGTTTAAGAAATTTGTATTTCTTTAAATTTAGCGCCAAATAAGTGTAGCTTGAAATTTTCGAAACCAAATTCGAAATTTTGGAATTTATGTAAAACTTTCGAAATTTCTGTTTCTTTATATCTGGCACAAGAAGAGTATAGTTTGTAATTTTCGAAACTAAATTCGAAAGTTTAGAAGTTAGTTTAAATTTTTATTATTTAGTTTTTTTAGATCAGGCGCAAACACAGTTTAGTTTCAAGATTTCGAAACTATATTCCAAAATTTATAATAAAGATAAAATTTTCGAAATTTGTATTTTTTTAAATATGGCGCAAAAAAACAGGTTTCAAATTTTCGAAATTAAGTTCAAAGATATTTTAATTTAGTTACACTTTTCGTAATTAAGTTTTAAAATTTTCGAAATTGCGTTTGAAACTGCGAAGTCTACTCTGAATTTAAAAATTCTTTTACATTTATACATAATAGTTTTTTTGATTTTTGTTGATCTCGCAAACGCTAATCAGCAGTGCAGCTCTCACACGCATTTTTACTCCGGCAATCTCTTATTTCTCACTGCAAGCTTTTCTTTGGTTCTCTCTTATTTGGCTCTCTCGTGGCGATTAGAAAAATAGAAATTAAAAATTCAAAACAGCAAGTAATTCTTGCCAACGTCATACAGAGTATTAGATTCGATTTGATACAAGTCGATTTACAACTAGACTTAGTACTCAGCGCCATCATTCATATCGAGAAATTGCTGCAATGCAGCATTAATTTTCATATCGGTCTGCATAATGTGCTAAAATTTCATTAAAATATGCTTACATTTATTACTATTTATTTAGCTAATAACCCCACTGTGCATTATTAGTTGTGTGCTCAAAAGTAATTAAGCAAAAAAAAAAAATATATGAAGAAAAAAAAAAGTCATAAAAAATCTTTAGCAATTGTCTAATTGTAATAATTTATTTCCTAATGTCGTTTGCAAAATTAACTTTGTTTTAAGCCAACAAAGAGAAAAATTGCCAAAAAGCAAGAGGAAACAGCAAAATGTCATAAGGGTCAATTAATATTTAAATGCGCCAAACAAGCAAACAAACAAACAAAAAAAAACATTTCTAAATAATTATTTGCCCCAACAGAATTGCAAAGGAAATATTTTCATTTCATGTTATTTAACAATTTAAAGCAACAAAACAAAACAAAACAGCAACATAAAACGAAATATCGCAACAAAGAATCTTTTGGTCAATTTAATATCTAATTTTTTATGTTCTCCTTTCTGTCTCTCTCTCTCTCTGTCTCTGTGTGTATTTTTTCGCTGCTTCATTTAAACGAACAACCGCCCAGGCGCTTATTATTGGAATACGAAAATGTGGTACACGTGCCCTTTTGGAAATGTTATATTTGCATCCTCGCATTCAAAAGGCTGGCGGTGAAGTACATTTTTTTGATCGCGATGAAAACTATATGAAAGGACTGGAATGGTATCGCAAAAAAATGCCGCATTCATTTCGTGGACAAATAACGATAGAAAAAAGTCCCAGTTATTTTGTATCGCCTGAGGTAAGTAATTGCATTTAATAATTGTATGTACGAGTATGTATGGGTGTTTATTTTGTTGTATGTCCTTTTTTTGGCATTGCGACCTGTGTTATAACGTCTCCATTTCATTTCAGTTTGTAAGCAAATTAGCCACTGTAAATGTATAGCGATTAAAATTCATCACTAATAGGGATATAAAAAAACTGATATCATTTTAGTAAAGTGAGAAACAGCAAGATAAGTTTTTTTTTTTAAAAAGGCTAAAAAATGGAAAAATCTTGTAAGAAAATGTTTTTCTGATTTCAAAATTTCACTTGTCTGCTTTGATTTGTCAATAAATTCTACCAAATATTTATTTATGTACAATTTTCTTACATGTATTTCCAATCATTCCGCATCGTTGAAAATATATCCTGTTTGTCAAAAAAAAAAAATTAGAAGAAAAGAAAATTGTTTTTCTATTTTTCCTTTTCACATAAGACAAGTTTCCTCCAATTTAGTTTAAATTTATACATTTTCTTATATCAATTTATATTTCTCTCAAATTCTATTTAAAACATATTTCCCAGTAATTGATAGCATTTTAGAGACGTAATACTTGTTATAAATATAATTTTCCAGCATTAAACCAGAATTTCTTGTAGCATTTCACAAAAGTGCACTGTTGCTCACTCTCGCAGGAGAAATGGAAATTGTTGAAATACACAAAAAAAAATATATACAATTTAGTTGAGAATAGAAAATTGTGGGTAAAACTGAAAACTGGAATTAACTCATAAATCTTCATTATTGACATTATTAATATTTATTAGTATATGACGCGTTACGCTCATATACGGACAAACATTTTTAACAACACTTGGCCGCAAACACTTGCTCAGACGAGCGAACAGTAGAAAATAAAAAAAAATTGCTCCCACACATACACAGACTTAAAGTAGGCATTCAGCAAACAGTATTAGTAATGCTGGTGGGACATAAAAATAGCAGGCAAAAAAAAATAAAATTGGCGCCAACTTAATTTAAAAGAATGCATTCGCTGATTATTTCCACACACACAAAAAAAAAACAATATAGTTGATGTGACCATAATCTAAATGCATTTTATCAATATTTAATTAATATTAATGCAGTTAAATCATATTAATTTCTAATAAAGGGTGATTTTTATAGAGTGACACAAGTTTAAATCATAATAAACCAAGGAAATATATTTTTAATATCAATGAAACGGGCTTCAATGAAAAAAAAAAATTATGAAATTAATGTTTAAGTGCCTGTTCGCCGATATCGAAGAAGTTCTTACTTTCGAGCAATTACATTTGAAACAAAAACAAATTCAAAAATTTATGATTTCTGCCATGTGGCCGCCACGGCCGGCTGGCGCGTAGATGGCGCAATCTGGAACACCAATTTTCAACAAATTTTTGCAGCATTTTTGGTCGTATTTCGCCGTTAACTCTTCGAATTTTGATTTCCAGGTGTTCAATTGTTTATGGTTTATCGACTTAGACAAGTCAAAGTTGTGATACTCGTTCAAAAAACACCCTACGTAATAATAAAGGGTGTATTTGTATAACCGCCACGAATGGCTTGGACGTAGTCTAATCTGGACCTCCAATTTTCGATGAGTTTTTCCAACATTTGTGGGCGTATATCGTCACTAACGCGGCACTTCGGTGTAGACTAGCGGCTTCGCATATCCCCACAGCAACGCGAAACTATGCGTTTTCTTCAATAAATCAATTGTGGCACGAGTTGTGTGACATTTTGCGCCGTCTTGTTGAAACTACAGCTCCTACACATCAAGGGTGTTCAATTCATGAACCAAAAAGTCAGTAATCATGGCTTTATAGCGGCCACCATTGACTGTAACGTTCTGACCAGCTAATAATTCCACCAGCCCTTAAAGCACTGTACGACGTCTCTATGGATAAGAGTAAAATTGATGCGCAAACGTTCCATAATTAATCAAACTAATTGCTCTGATGGATGATTATGTTGACCATAAAAGGGACACAGTGTTCCGCAGTATGTATTTCGAACAGAACCATGATTTTCTCACGTATTATCTCAGGGATAGGCCATGGTTGTTAATAACTGTGTCCTCGACAAGCGTGCCATCTCCACTACTACCTATAGCTGTGTCACATTTTGGCAGTGACCGCTAGTTAAAAAGTTTTTATATCTCTATAAAAAACACCCTTTATAATTGTTATATATGTAACCATATTTAGGTGTAAGTATTTAAATAGTAAATCCAGAAAAAAGATTATTTCGGAAACGGTTATGCCGATAGAATATCAATGCAATAGATTTTATTTCAGCTAACGCTATCAATTTCTATGAATTCAAACAACAATCCACGATCATAAGACCACAATTGTAGTAAACATATGTTTGTGTCAATTCTTAAATTGATTACACCAACCGAACGTATTCTGTTCCTCCGACTAATTCCCATATATGGCCAGCAGTTAAGTATTAATAATATTAATACAACTGTGTTTCAGGATAAAAATGAGCGTAAATAATTCCTATTAGGTTTCATTTCAAATTCCATGTTTATCTGCTGTTGCAACTATTAGGTTATTGGTAGTAACTAAAAATACAGTGGTACTCAAAAAACTGTAGTTGCAATTGCAGAAATCTATAACAGTTACTGTAGCCGCCACAATTCGATTAGCAACAAATTCGTTTGTCACATCGAATCTGTTTTCTCTGTGTTTGACTAAATTTCAAAGTGATTATCTTTAATAATAAGATCATTTATTAAATATTTCAATACTAAATCTTAAATTTATGCAATAATCTCTATGCTTACAGTGTTATTCACAAACGGTTTATTAGAGGCTAATAAGCAAAATGCGCTAAAGTAGTATTCACAAACGTTTAATAGCACTATGACGCGGTTATTACACGCTAATAAACTCGAAAATTTTATTGTAGGCATCACGCTACTTAAGCCGTTTAATAAGTTGACATTTGCATTTTTTAAAGTAAAAAAATCACTATTTACTTCAAAAAGTATGAAAAATAAAAAAAAGATTCGAATAAAGTAATGATTGTAATATATGTATATAATTTCGACATTCGTTAGTATTATACAAAATATATACATATACATACATAAAACTATAATTTTTTTATTAAATTAAATATTTTGCAGATAGTGTATTTCAACTCTCCCGATTCTTCCAGTCCTTCTGCAATGTTTACATACATATTTATGTATGTACGTAAAATAAGAAAATTCAAGAAGAAATACATAAATCTGAATGTATGCGAATATGTACTTACATACATACATATGTATGTACATATGTACACAAATGTGTCTGTATGTACTTACATATATGCATGTACATGCATATTTGTTCACATGCGTACATAACTTAAATTCTACCTGCTCCTTGAAATATTAATAGTATTACATCTTTTTTTCATGATTTTGTGCATAATTTGTCACATTTCAACCACAACAAGATTAAAAACATTTCCAAATAAATAAAGCGAACATATTAGTGGTGTGTAATCAATTGCAACGAACTCGGTATTTGAATACTTTTGTAATAACTTATGAAAACACATTGCTAGCAATATCACTACTACACATCTTAAAAAATTTTAATATTTTTTGAAATATTATACGCAATAATCTATTACTCTAACTTGTTTAAATATAATTTATATGACATTATTATTTTCACATTTTCAAATCTAATGGTTTTACTTACAACTTTTACTACTTGCTTATCGAGTATGTTATTGTACACAACACTAATTATAACTTGACAATTGAAATGAAACAATGTTGCTAACATAGAATCACAAAATTTAAAAAATCACACAATAGTTAATTTGGCTTTATTAAACGTTTGTGAATAATGTTTATTATTACCAGGTAATAACACAAAAAGTGATTATTAACTAATGTGTACATTATCTCTACAATAATAATTTTTTATGAATAACACTGTTAAAATATAAAATAAATCAAAAGTCTTTTTCACGAATTCTTTCATTCTTTTAGAAAAATATTTGACCCACACTATTTTTGCAGAGGCAGCACTTTAAAGAGAAAAAACCAACAATATTGCGAATAGTTAAAATGCCTTAGGGAATCTTGGCGAAAGTATATTTTTGTATGTGAAAGAGTTTGCAAAACTACGAACAAAATGTTGCACCAAAAGCACTCAAATACTCTAAAATATATTGAAATATATCTTGTGTGTTCGTGTGAAAGAATACGAGTATTCATACATTCATGACAATGTGTGGGGTCATGCCTTTAGTTTTATTTATAAAAAAAAAACACAAAAATTCTACTAAAAATATTCAATAAAGCACAAAGATACAGAGAGAGAGGGAAATAGATGAAATAATATAAATTTTTATAAATATTGCAATAATAAAAAGAAAAAGAAATTTTTATAAAATACTGAAAATGTCACATCTAACAATTTAAACAGTATAATGGAAAAATTGAAAATTATTGGAAAATAAAAATGAATCGATGAAATTATTAAATGCAATTTTTCAAAAAGACTAAATTTAAAATTGAATAAAATTTCGCAAATATGTTCTAAATTGGCAAATTTCATTGTGAAACTAGAAGCAAAAAAGAAAATATTATAATGAAATTGATGGTGATGCAATTTTCATTATTTGAGAACTAATGCTTAATATAAATAAATTGCAAATGAATGAAACTTAATTAGATAGAGAGAGAGAGAGAGTATTGTGAATGCTGTACTAATCAAAATAAATTTAATTAAAATAAATAAGCTTCTGAGGCACTCATTGTGTCACCCCATAAAATAGTAAACTTGCATATAAATTGTATAGCGACATTAGTGCTGATCAGCTTAAACGAATGCAGGAATCTTTATTTTATACTGTCAAGATATAAGAGATGTGCTAAATTTAAGTACAAAATTTCCCTCAAAAGAAGTTTTAGAAAATTTTTAATAATCATTTCTATGATTTTCTGTTTTAAGTTTCCTGTAAAAGAAATAATGTGCGTTTCCTAACATCAAAAAAATATTTACAGAATTTTTGTAAAAAATTACATTGTCGCCATACCAACACTATTTTTTAATTCAAATTAAGTAGCATTTTCCAAAATTTTAGGTAATTTTTTTATATGTATTGACAAGACACATTTTTTTTTTTTTACTAAGTTCGCACTCTTCTCATGCAGTTGATTTGAGCAAAACTACACCATTTGAAAAGTAAGTTTGTGCAGATATGAACAATATTTATTTTTGTAAAATCGGTTCAGTATTTCGAGATCTATAAAAGTTTAAAATTTCTACTGATATATAAGGTTTTCCAATATCATCGATGTATACCGCTCACCATTGACAGTAACGGTGTTACCAGTTTCATTTCGAAAGAAGTACGGACCGATGATTCCACCAGACACTACTTCGGGTGGTTCTCTGTCTTATTTGCACTTCAACATAATGTAAAGAAAATGTAAGCTCAAAATGTTCACCAATTCGACAAATGGCAAAAGCGCACTAAAAGTTGCAATTGGAGAACGATAATTTTGATACTTAAATTGAATAATTTGTAAACATTGTTCTTGCGTATATCTCTCCATGATGAAATTGTAAACACTACTGAATACAATGAAAAACAAATGACAGATCATTATCACATTACACACATTACAATTGGCCGAAACGTCATTTCAAAATCATATCATCCCTATTGGAAAACATTTTATAAACACATTCGCATGTTTTTGCCATTTTGCTTTTGCTAACACAATAACAGTTGGTCTTTTTTTTTTGCTTTGAATATCGATTTTTAAATAAAAATTGGAAAGATTCACAAAAAAAAGTTCACAAAATATATTTGTAGTATATTCGAGTACCATAGAACTCTGTCAATTTCACAATTCACTATCTCGTTAGAATCTCACTTATAATTATTAAAATAAAAAGTTGTTCGAATGACAATCAATGACAAACACTTTGAATTAGTTAAAATTTTGTTTGTTGGGTAATTGAAGTATATGACTTTTTTCATGGTTTTTAAAATATTTCTTAAAAGATTTTTAAAACACTGTCTGCGAATTTTAAACAGATAATAATATTAGTGCATAGCTATCGTAGACTAATAATGCGAATAATATATAAGTTTGGTATTTAATTTTGTAAGGACGATTTACCTTTACAGGCTAACAAAATACTGGAGACATTTTAAGTATCTCCCTGCATAAGCTAACAATCGAATAAATTTATGACAAAGGAAGTGCATAAAATATAGCCTTGTGTGAAAGAAAATAAATATATGAGATCAGGCAATTTATAAAAGTCAATTATTTTACTGGAAACATCTTCAAAAACTTTCAAAGTTGCTGCAAGTCACAACATGACGACCATGTACTCCAGTATCTTGGTAGAATATCATAGCAAAGCATTATGTATAAATAATTAATTTATAGTACCAGTATCACCTGTGCCATTTATCTCAACATTTCAAATTTAATTCCTTAATTGCATGAAAGTGTTTTCAGAAAAAAAAAACTGTTGTATCTTATTACAATTTCTTGTATTTAAAATTGTACTCTTAAATAATTAATTTAATCAAATCAAGAAACTCGACTAGACGTCAACTAATTTAAGATGTTTTTATATTCACATATACGAGGGCGGTTAAATAATTCTATGAAAATAGGTAAAAATTTAGCATCACAGAGAAGAGGGGCATTAAAATTACTTTGGAAAATATTTATTCTGATATTTAGTTTTTTAATTTGCTTGATGAATTTTGAAAATGCAAAGAAGACTAACATCGTGTTTAACATGTTTACAGAAGCGATATAAAGTTAAATAAAATTTATAGATAATGTTTTATTTTTTTTTTTGTATCATTCATAGAATCTGATCTAATAATGTTATCCTGAAAAATAAGATTTCTTAACACAATAAGTTGCAGTTTTGTACGGCCTGTCCTCGATGTCGGACGATATCAATCGCTAGATTTCTAGACATAAAAAAGGTATCTTGCGTTTCTTTAATAACAGATTTTATTTAACTTATTATTTCTGTACTAGCACAAAGAAGTTAGTAAATATGGTTGTTTTTTTTTTTATAATTTCAGCATTATCGATCGATCGACATCGTAGGGCGAGCAGTTAATTGTATTATCTTTTGTAAAAAAAAATTTTAAATTGGGGTCGTCCTATAACGTTTCATATAGCGATATGTTAATAATAATAGCAATATATGAGTGTAACTCATTCTGTGTTTATTCGTAAAAAATGTATTGAAATAAAAATTAATTTCTATGATTTTGTGTCAAATAATTTTAATCGAATAATTGTTGTCACAGCGCTTAATTTAAATTAATATTAAGTTGATTAAAACGATTCGAATATTTTTTTATCCAAGAAAAACTTGTGAAAAACTACTCTTGACTTAGTCAACTTAATTTTATTAAAATAATATCATTTAAAAAATGCAATTAAATTAAAATTATTCGATTACATGTTTGCCGTATAATCGACCAAAAGTATATTGAATCTAAAAACTCTTCACAAACAATTTAAATCGATTAATTTTATTTAAGTAAAATAATTTGGTTTATTTTTAATCGAATAATTTAATTTGGTTAATATTTATAAATACATACATACATATTAGGTATAAAACATTACAACTACAGTTTGCTTGTTTGTGTTGACGAATCTGCTCCATAAAGTTGAGTTTCGTAGAATTATTTAGTGCTTCGATTGCTTCACGGCTTGGTTGTATGTTAGTGCCGACATAGTTCGGTATCCCAAACAAGCATACTCTCATATTTTGATATCTTCAGATAGTTTCTAATCGAATAAAATTTAATCGAATATTTATTTAATCTATTAAAATTTTTAATAATAGTATTGTAATTTCAATATTATTAAATTGATATTTACCTCATCTTTACTCATTTCAAACATCTTTCTTACTCCCTCGTAAACCTACAATCACTTTTACACAAACATTTATTCGTACATGTTAAAATATTTATGTGTATGTGTATGTGTATATATTGAATATTAGATTCTTTCCGATTGTTAGTGTTAAATCTGCGCGGTTATACATAAATTCAACCACAATTTATTTTATACATCCCCTGGGAATTCAGGTGAATTTGAAATCAATTCAATGTCTACATTAAAAACAAACTGAAGCTTAGCAAAGCAATAAAATAAAATTTATTAGAAAATTTACTAATTTAAAAAAAAAAACCGTGTTAAAATGTCAATTAACTTATCATTTTTTTATGTTAATAATATTAAAACTTAATTTAAAAATATTATAAACAAATGTTTTATTATGTCTGCCACTCAGACCAAGAAATTTATTATTCATTGTTTGGGGGGAGTTTGTGCAAGTGGTTGTTTACAAAATAATAGCAAAATTCTAACCGGACGTCCTTAATTCACAAACACACACACACACAACATTCACACTTAACAATTAAAATTAAAAGCAAAAAAAAAAACTTTTTAAAAGTTTAAGTTTTAAGTTATAATATTTTTAGGCTTTAGTTTGATGATTTTAGTTAACAAATTCTAGTGGTTCAACCAAAAATAAATTTATGAAAAATTATTAGTTAAACCACTCGCGTTAGTTAACTACAAACTGTGAATTTGGCCAAAAGTTGTTCAATACTGTGCAGTATAAACTTCACTCCAACTGAAATGATTTGGCTATCAGTCGAAATTTACATGAACGGCTTGGTTGGACAACTTTTTTATGAATATTTTTTTTAAATTCTCGTTCTCAAAAATTGGAAGTTACTGATTTCATTCACACCGATCTATAAAAATGGTGTTTTCATTACACTTTGACGTTTTGTGACGCTGCAGCTGGATGGAAAAATTAAATGGTTTCAAAAGTATCAAAAATTGAAGACCAACAATTTGATTTTTTTTACCGAAATATTTACATTTATGTTGTTTTTAATGCGCGATTTTGTTTATTTGATACAAAATATTAAAAAAAAAATTTTAATTAAAACCTTCTCAGTGAGTTAAACTCCAAATCACACAAAATAATTAATATTCGTCAAAATTGACACACAAACTAAACAACAAATTCATTTAACAACCTCTTTCCTCATGGCATAGAACTTCAATTTGGCATACTGTCATGAACAAATTTTTTTAAAACATATTTTTATGATTTGCTTTTAATATATGTATTTGGCACTGAATGCAAATTTTAATTGATATTTTTGTTATGAATTTGCCATCGACTGAAAGAAAAATATTTCACTAATTGACTCAGCATATTATTGTTGTTTGAGTGTCATGGCAGTTTTTCTTCCTATTTTTTTTTTTTGCAAAATAAAATGCAATTTTGCTTAGACAAACATTTATTTAAATATTTTTATTACTGAAGCATGTCGAACAAATTAGTGTGATGTTGCAAAAATGGAAAATTAAAACTGATTAATTAAATACAAAACACACGGCGGATTATGGAAAACTTTAAACTACATACATATAAATGAATCAGACATGGGGAATTTCGTGCTAATCAAAATTGTTTCAATGTGTAAAAATATAATCAAAATGAATTAAATTAATTCTCGTATTCTATTTCATTTGAAAACTTGGTTAAATAGTTGATATTCTTCCCAATTAGTATCCACTTTACATCAATTGTAAAAATGGACAAACGAACGATGATGAGAAGTGTAGCGGCCTTGAATTCGGTATATCGGCAGTAATATGTCCTCCGGCTGTTTGCAGAAAATAGGTTACTGCTAATATAAGATTAGAGAAACCGAATTTGTTTGTAATAGTAATCATGTCAAGTGTGGTGTGTGTGTGTGTGTTTGTGTGTGTTCTAATGCGTGTGTGTGAAAATATTAATTACTGTATTATTTGATTCAAAGGATTTAGTCGGTCATAAAATTGTCGAATAGAATTTTTGAACAAATTTTTTTTTTTAAATGCATAATTGGAATACAAACAACAATTCTATTCAAAAAACATTTTTATTGTGATGAATAAAATAAAATAAAATTTTAAATTTTTATATTCGATTAATGAGATTCGGATATTTTAAATTTGTATCCATTTTCTACTTAGTTCGATTCGAATAAACTGAATTCAATAAAATCTTTATTCAAAAAACTTTAATCGAATACATAGAACAGTTTTATATTAGCATTTTTGATTATAATAATAATATAGCCCGTAAGAATTTCCTTCCAGCATTCTCGATTTTCTGCTTGGTATTTAGTTTCGTTCCATTCGAAGGGTAATTTTCTCACTGACGTTTCCAAATAAATGCTTGTCTAGCAATACGATGGCTACCTTGTGAATTCCAGTCAATATCTAATGTTTTATGCAAGGTGTGTCTAATTCAATTAAATTTTTCGTTCCATCTTATTTTTTTACTGGACGCTGGTTTGCTTTTGCCCATAGAACGATATTGGGTATTGTTGTGGTCCAATATATGCGAAAATTTTACGAAGGCACTTATTGACGTTCCGTGTTTCCCAACCATACAAGAGAGTAGATTTGAGTTAAACAGTTTGATGAGCTCCACACAGCGTTTAACTGACCAAAGCATTGTCTAGCTTTATTTATGCGCCTCGAGATGTCTGCAGTTGTGCCACAAATTGGCTGCGGTTA
Source organism: Lypha dubia (assembly GCA_947311025.1). Lineage (NCBI taxonomy): Eukaryota > Metazoa > Arthropoda > Insecta > Diptera > Tachinidae > Lypha > Lypha dubia. The sequence continues at coordinate 53,559,729 of OX371264.1, forward strand.
GGGAGTTTACTACAATGCAAAATAGAACTTAGGGCTATACCTTTCGCTAAGTTCTAGCACAATGCATTGTATAAGTAGAGGTAATCCCCTCAGTGCTGGTCCTACAAAAAAAATCTGACTGGGTAATAAAATCTCTTCAGGTCATCGATCTCTTGGCCTAGAATGACAAATTTGGGCTCGGTGCATGTGTGAAAATTAATAAGTCAGCAAGCAGATATCGTCGGCGGAATCTAGGAGTGCTAGTGTTTCATGTCGTCAGCAAACAATTATCCTTCTTTCTTGTGTGACCTTTTTCATTGTTATCTCGAGAACGTGTTTGATTAGTAGCGGGGACAGTATACAACCTTATCGTACTTTAGTTTTTATCGGAATGCAGTTACTTAATTACATAGTATCATAGAGTACGCGGCATTTGGAGTTCTTCTATAGACTTGTGATAAATTGAAAAAGGTTGGTAGGGACACCCTTTGCACACTAATGCAACAGACTGATTAATAGAATCAAAGGCCCTCTTAAAGTCTATGAATATGAAGTAAATTCGTGATCTCTAGGTTTTTAAATCGAATGCTATTAATAGACCTGTGCTAAGTTATACGAATATATTGTGGTTCGAATAATTTTTATCCGTTTAAGTATTGGATTTGCAGTTTTGTTTGGATAGTTTTTGTTTCATTGTTTCATATACAAACACTTTTAGCTGTAAAATTTTTTAATCGAATAATTTTGACTGTAATACTCTTCACTCGAGTAACTGATTTAACTTCATAAAAATCGATTAATATGTAAGAAAGATATCGAAAAATTGTGTAAAATAGTCAATTTTATATGTTCGAAAGGAGACGTAAAATGTCACCATTGTGCTCTTAAAGGCCGTGCTTCACTATCCTACACAATCGTACGATTCATTCAAAAGAAAATTTTGCAAAAATCTGACCGACTTTAAAAAATCGTTTCAAAATGGTGTTGTAGGTGTCACACTATCATACACATCTGATGCTAAAACATCTGGTTGAAAATAAATACTCCTCTGATCGCATGAAAACTATCATTTTATGAAAATTTTCATAAAATTTTACAAATCGCACGACTTGCCAAAAAATCTGTCACATAGTTGCATTTTCAGTCCACACTACTATACATTTTTAGCACACATGTCATATTTTGCAAATCGCGCGACTGTGTAGGATAGTGCGGCACGGCCTTAAACGATCAAGTAAGTGGCTGGAATTATATCGTTGTGCAAATATTCGCAGAAAATTTGGTTTTTGGAAAATTTTTAGTTAAAATTTACAATTTTCGAATGGCAGTGATTATTTCACTATTATTTATTTTTTTTTTTTTAATTTTTCGAATAAATTTTGTTTTGTTTAAAAGCACTACAGATTTTTCGTTATTTTATAGACTGCCTGATTTTTATTCCTGGACGTTATTAATAATTTGTATTAAAAGTTTAAAAAGAAAATAATAAAAATTATGAAATAAACGATCTCATTAAAACAAATATTCTTTATATCCTTCAAAGGAAGTAAATTGACTTAACAATATCTTCAACGTATTGCAATCTGTACTAAATATAAGAAAAAACAACGTTATTTTTCTCGGTTTAAAGACTGGACTTTTCTCCGCTACACTTTAAGAGTAAATACTTCTGCAATTATTTCTTTTTTCTAATTCACAATTTTTTTGCTAAATGAATTTCCAAAATGAAAAACAAAAAAAATTTAATTTATAAAATATTTTTCTATCTCTTGTGTTTTTTTAAGAAATTTAAGCAATACGTGCTTCGTTACGTTAGAAAATTTTATGAAACAAAATCTCTTTGTCTTCTAATATAATTTGACAGTGATAATTTAATTTCTTAAATTAAAACACAATAAAGATAAAGAAAACTTCTATATAAAATATATTTATTATAATTAATTTTCATTAAATATATCACTTTATCGTTATTCGGTTACTACTCTTTTCTACTATCAAACTAAATTACCCCGAAGACCTTCAGGCAAGAAAATTCTATTATTATATTTAAGCAAAGGAAAGAAAACATCTTTCCCATACATTTTTTTCTATTTAGTTCAGCTTAAAGAGGGAATGAATGAATTTAAAATTTATAAAAGAACAACTAGTGCTGATGGTACTGCTACTGCTAGTGCTGTTGGTTTTATTTTAGGAATACAATAACAAATACATCAAGTCAATGTACAGTGCTGTTGTAATTTTATGCATTAGAAATGTTGTGCATAAAAAGTCTTCGTTTAAAAGTAAAATATATGTAACCTCGTATTTCGTGGTGTGAGTGTTGACTTTGGCATCACGCAGCATTTGAAATATTTTATTCGTATTACAGCTTGCCAATATTATGTATTACTAAGAGGTGATATATAAAAAAATGGTGTCATTTTGAGAGCTTTATAGTCGGTAAAATCAACTCTTTGCATGTTGCAAACGAACTTATCTTGCTCAAAACTATAAATCAATATGATGAAAGGCTACATCGACCTTTATTTAAAGTTCATTATTAAAATTTCAGTTTTATTTTTCTTATCTTTAATAGTAGTTCAAATAGCTTTAAAGATTTGAAAAGAAAATCAATCCAATTTATTTAGAAAGCTCTAAGAGAATCTTTTATAGCATTGAGCAAAAAAAGAAACATTATAATTTTTTTCGAAGTAATGAAACCTTTAAGTTTCATTACAAATGAAAATCATTAAGCATATCTTTAACTATCATAAGCCGGGTTTTTAATTTATAAATAAAATAATTTTATTAAATAGTTAACTTCGTTTAATTTTATCTCTCTTATTTTTAAGAAAGTCCTTTAAAAAATTTGATATTTTTCTGTTCCTTCAAAAAAAAAATGAAAATAATTCTTCTTTTAAATTGTTATCCTTTTTAATTTTTGCTAAATTTCTCCCCACTGTGATTACAAATATAAGAAATTCTTAAATAAGCCATGTTGTTTTTTTTTCGATTTTAAAAGATAGTTTCTTTTTGAATAATTTTCGTCGAATTTTATTAACTCTGAAATATGCTTTAAAAGCTAATGGATGCTTTAACTTAAAGTTAATTCAAAGCAATGCATTTGTGTGTTTGTGAAAATGTAGCCAGGGCTAAACTGATGAACTACAGATGCCTTCTAGAAGGCCTCTATTCTTCTTCTTTTGGATGCACAAAGCCCGTTCGCTCCATTCCATACTCATTTATTTTTTACACACGATGTCATTGCGGAAAAGCCCTTTCGCTCTCGTTTCTTTCGAGAGTAATTCTGAAGGCCCTTTACACTAATGGCTGTTAGAATGCCTTTCACAGAATGGCTAAAGGCTGTCAACTAAATAATATTTATTAAAATGATATCTAAAGGGCTACAAAAATAGGAAATCATTATGAAAATATTATTACATCTAAAACATTTGTATTAAAAATACTTACCGATTAAATAATTAATTCATACACACATGATTTGCGTGATTTGATGACATAAAATGATTTGCGTTTCGTTTATTTATTCGTTGTGTATTTGGAATTTGTAATGTTCTTTTCATTTGGCAAGAAAACAAAACAAAAACTCTTTCTCTTCTCCCTTCTCAATAGAAAAAGTGAGGCATTCTTTAACAGATAGAAAAAGAAAGGAATTTGAATCAAAAACATTTCTAACTAGGCCCTTAATAAGGCCGGAAGCAAGAAGGATTTTCTAGTTTTCCCGCCGGGTAGTCAGTAATTGTATACTTGTAGTGGTCAATTTGGGATGTTTGCATTTTCTCTCTCTCCCTCTCTTTCTCTTTCATACTCTTTACTGCTTTACTTACTTTTAATGTTATTAAAAAATATGGCTTTATTGTTACTAGGGATGCCAAACGGGACTGATTTTTTGAATCCCGGGATTCGGGATTTTGAAATTTCAAATCCCGGGATTTCGGGATTTTTCGGGATCCCGGGATTTTTCGGGATCCCGGGATTCTTCGGGATCTCGGGATTTTTCGGGATTTCGGGATTTAGAAAATAGAAATCAAAATTTGGTTTTTGTTGATTTCAAATAAAAATAATTTTATTTTAATAAACATAACAAACAAGGCTTATTCATACGGTTTTAAAAAAATAATAAATTCATACAATGGACATATATAATATAAACATAAACATAAAAATATAATAATGAACATACAGTAAGATCATATTTTGTTTCTCTTGCACAAAATGCAAACGAATCAAACATTTCGTCGTCATCTGACGAAGATAAATCATTGTTACCAGTTGGCTTGTAGAAGACGTCAACTATTGCTAAATGTATTCCATGTGCCATGCAAAGTTGCTGCTTTGGTGTAATCAATTTTCCAATTTTTACCATTGTTGAAGCTCCGTCTGTTGTAAAAGCTACTATATCATTGGACAATGAAACACCAAAATCTTTTAACCTCTCTTCTATGATTTGTATACAATATAAAGCAGTTGCAGACTTTTTCACCCTTACCAAACCTAGATTATACAATTTATTACTTGAACGCAAAATAAGATTGATGTAAGGTTTATTTGATGTTGATGTCCACTCGTCAAACATAAGGCTAAATTTATATCCATCACTTTTAATTTTGCTTATTTCTTTTAAAGTTTTATTTTTGCATTCGGGATTTTTGAATCCCGAAAAATCCCGGGATTTTCGGGATCGGGATTTCGGGATTGGCATCCCTAATTGTTACAAAGCAGACTGTTGTTGTAATTTGTATACAATTATCAGTATGCTGTTGTTGCCCTTCTGTAAATTTCTGTTTGTTCGAGTGTAATTTACACTAATAAAGGGCAATTCTTTTATCCAATGAGAGCTTTTACAACAAATTCAAGCGAAAGTAATGCAATTAAACATTTTTGTAATAAATGGGTTCGAAAGAAACTTGAATAGGATTTTAATTAAATGTCGCAGTTTAAATAATAGATGACTTGAACTATTTAGTTGAGAGCTCTTCTGTTCATTAATATTCTTATTTAATTCAAAAGAATGAAGAAATGTTAACTTTAAATTCTGAAAATAATTAATTAGTGAATGGAAATTTGAAAAGAGAGCCTTTCATAATGTTGTAAACAATATAAAAAATATTAGTTTATTATAAAGAATAAATTCTGTATTTTGGTTTTTTTTTCCACTGAATTGATATTAGAATCGCTTAAAAATAAAAATAAATCGATATCGAGCTTAAATAAAACAAAATATCAGAGCCTTCGAGGTTTTCCAGAGCTTTTTTAGCTAAAAAAAATATTATAAATTCTTTGCCCGTTTCTCTAACCCTCATCAACATTAGTTTTTCGCATCGAGAAGTTTAGATTCACTCTGTTTAAAACAGCATGAGGGAGAAGCAAAAATTAATGGTTTCGTAATCGTACTCCTGTAGGCTGATATAAAAATCCAATTAATATTTAACGAGTCGTCCTAGAAAATAACGGGTGACAAGTATAGGTTAGGTAAGGTTAGGTAGGGTTAGGGTAGTGTGAAATACACATCCAGTCGGAGACCCAATTGGATCCATTGTGATTCTATTCATTTATAATTTATTGACTAATTAGTCCCCTTACTACCCAAGGCGACACAAAAAGCCATTATCATCCATCATTCAGCCATTTAATTCCCATGATAAAGCCCCTGATATCCTCAAGTTTGCACTTCGCGATATCACTAATGCCCTCATGGAAACGTCTGCTCAGCCATCTTTGCCTATGGCGTTGCAGCCTTGGACAATGACAGATGATATGCTCTATAGTTTTTGGCTCCTCTTCATCCCCACACATCCTACAGAAATCCGGAGTGCCATTGTCCCATATGCTGGTCCTCACTTTAACCGAGCAATGGCCAGTTAAGGCGCCTTCTAAGACTCTCAAAACGTTTCTATTCATACCCAGCAGTAGATCAGATTTACCTGAGTCTAGTTCTGTCCATGTGGACCTCGAGAATACAATCTTCTCTATTCCTCCAGGAATGGTTAGTTCTGCTAAATACCCAATTACTGAGTTCCCTGTAGTAGTGACCGATCGGAGGTTTAACTGACCTGTCACTAACTGCCACATCTAATGCTGACCCTATTCTTGCCAGCTCATCAGCGATTTCGTTTCCCTCAATATTGCAATGTTCTGGTACCCAACATAGCCTAACGCTAAATTTGTCCATAAGCAACCTGACCAGCTGACCAGCTTCGATTTGCCACTATGCCCCTTCAAAGCTTTCAGCGCCGCCTGACTGTCAACGTAGAATTTTACCGCCACGCCTTCAGTTACATGTTCTGTCACTAGTTCCGTGGCCCTGAGGATCACTAGGATCTCAGCCTGAAACACACTAGATTCGGTTGGTAGCCTAAAAGACCCACGAATGTCCGTTCCTAAAAAATAGACGCCAGCAGCCGTGCCTATTTCCATTTTCGATCCATCTGTAAAGACCGCGCAGCCCTCGTACAGTCTATCAGATTTGACCCAAAGATCCCTATCCGGAATGACTAGTGAAGGCGTTCTAATAAAATTAGTCTCAACAACCTTGGAGTCAGTAAAACCAGGGGATATGGTCTCCCGTCTGCTAAAACTAATCTTTTTCAAGAGTGATGTATGACCTGTAAATTCTGGCCTTACAAGTGACAAGTATAACTATTATTTTTTTTTTTTAGATTTGAGAACTTCTCACAAGGAACATCAACGAGGCACTGATATCAAAATTTTTATCTAAATTTCAGAAATTCGAAGGAAACTACTACTACTACTTGAACTATCGAACTTAGTATTAAATTATGAAAAGTTTAAATTAATTCGAAAATTCGAAACTTATCCATGTGTGTTCGAGCTCTAAATGAAGATACAGAACTCTAACATTTGGTAAGACATCGATTACAATTACAGAAAAATTTAAAAAAATATTAAACATATGAAAAGTAATATTATCAGGCTCAAGTTCAGTTTTATTGAATTAATGAAAATTCAAAATTACTAAGAGTTTTTTGTGTTGGAAAATATTATTATTTATATCCAATCAGTTTTTAGCAGAACGTATCAGTACTGATTTCAAGGCCGCTACACCTCTCATCAGCGTTCAATTGTCCACCTTTACAATTTTCGTAAAGTGGATACTAAGTGAGAAGAATATCAACTATTTAACCAGTTTTCAACAGAAATAGAATATGAGAATTAATTTTTAATTCAATTTTTATTCTACAATGAAACAGTGCTGGTTAGTACGAAATTCCCTCATTACTGTTTGGAACTAATAATCAACACAAACTCATAGTCCGTTATCATCAAAGTATTCTACTTTGTATTTTAACGTTTTTGTTGTTTTTACTCTATATTAGGGAAATTCACATATTACTGTGACCCCTGTTATTAGGGTATTTATAGCTCGTGCCCAAGCGGAATTAACATTTTATATTATTAATACGAATAAACGTGATTATTATTTGAACTTATTTATGATTTACATATGAAAAGTAATATTATCAGGCTCAAGTTCAGTTTTATTGAATTAATGAAAATTCAAAATTACTAAGAGTTTTTTGTGTTGGAAAATATTATTATTTATATTCAATCAGTTTTTAGCAGAACGTATCAGTACTGATACTGAGCGGCCTTGAAATCAGTACTGATACGTTCTGCTAAAAACTGATTGGATATAAATAATAATATTTTCCAACACAAAAAACTCTTAGTAATTTTGAATTTTCATTAATTCAATAAAACTGAACTTGAGCCTGATAATATTACTTTTCATATGTAAATCATAAATAAGTTCAAATAATAATTACGTTTATTCGTAATAATAATATAAAAATAAAAATATTAAACTTTTCACCTGATATTTAAAAAAATTTAATACATATTTTAAATTTGCTATACTGTTAATCGATTTCTGAAATAAAAAGCTTAACTCACACCTAATATCAAAATTCTTCGAGGTTTTTAAAATATATCGCGCGAGGAATATAATTTACAAAAAAAATTTTTAAAAATTTAGGTTTGATACCGAAATATTTTTTTTTCGTCGAAAAGTCCTTTGAAACGATTTATAAATTTACAGATCGTTTATATCATTTTAATGTTTCTTGCCGAAATCATGATGCACTTACTAACGAACAAAAGTCGTCAATATTCAATTCGAACTTAATTTCGAAAATTTAATATTACAGCAAAAATTAAAGAGCAAACCCCCATTTAATAAAAGTAAAAAAAAACACACATTCAAGCTTAAATCCAATCATAAGTTAAGGATTTTTCGCTGCCTTCTCGTTAAATAGTCTACTGTTATCGGACATGCCATTGTTTGTGATGTTGTTACCGCAACTGAAGCTGTATCTAATATCGCCAGAACTGTTTGTATTTTGCAAATGGTGTATACATAAACGGAACCAAGTGCAAAATAAAAATTCTTAAGCCACTTAAGTTAAAGTAAAACGCAGGCAAATTAAAGTTCATGGGCAATCGCACACACATACACACACTCTGCTTATTGACTGCGAATTTTTATTAGAGAACTTCTTCATAAACACTATCTTTCTATTCTCGAAATAAACTACAATTTCTAGATTAACGAAACTATTATCTACGTTATGTTTTTCACGTTTTCTCTATTTTAAGCACTTTTTCCAAAAGTTTGGTAATTACGTAATTTCGTAAAGGTCGGACCGTAGTTACTAAGCACTAGACTACAGTTAAATAGCCGTTGGCTCCTTAACAAAAAAAAAAAAACATACACTGAGTGTCATCAGCACAAAGCATATTTACAAAGGCATATTAATGTATGTGTATGTATATGTTTGCATGTAATACGTATGTGCATGTCATTACCTCTATGCAGAAAGACCCTAAAGCATTTTATTTTCAAATCCGGTTTTGGCATTGTTCGATATATGAATCTCTATAGCAGCGAAAAATGCAAAAAAAAACTGAACTTGAATATAAATCAGTTTAGGCATTTCTATATTATAGCAAAGATATTTCAGCATAAAAATTAGTATACGAGTACAAGCATGTACGGGGCTGGGTATATTTGTAAGCACAGAATGTGCTACCAAAAACTCTATTTAACTTTTCATTAACTTTATTATGGTCTTTTCATTTTGAATATTGCCCTCGATTTTTATAGAGTTTTAAATTATTATTTGTGTATTTTATGCAGGTACCAGAACGAGTGCGAGCCATGAATGCCAGTATTAAATTGTTGCTGATAGTAAGGGAGCCGGTGACAAGAGCCATTTCTGATTATACTCAATTAAGAAGTCATGCTGCAACTGCGACGCTACCTTTAGCCAATGATCAACAACAAGAGCTGCAGCAGCAACAACAACAACAAAAACCTACAGCTTCATCAGCATCAGCAAATGTTGGTAAAGTGTTGTCACATTCAATGTTGTTAAATAAATTAAATGCTGGCTACTCCTCATCACAAGTTTATGACAATTCATTAGGTGGTGGAGGTGGTCGTGGGAGTGGAAATGGTTACGGCTCCGGTGCAGGTGGTATTAAAATAAATTTTAAAAGTCCATATAACAGCCATTACCACTATGAGACAACAACGGCTAGTCCACAAACAAATATGGCCAACTCAGCAGCACAAATGTTGTCCAAGTAAGTTTTTTTTTTTTTATATTTTTGTGTCTTTTTTTTCAAGTGTCATAAAAATGTAACTTTATAAATTACAAAAAAAAAATATTTATACTTCTACATACATATGTATGTATGTATGTATGTGACATGTAGAGCTTTTAAAAACAGTGCCGTAGTAAAAGTTTTTGGACAATAAGTTTTTTGTGTTTACGCTGATTTTTTTTGCTTTGTTGAAGAGATTTACAAATATTTTTTTTTTGTACGAAAGACAACATTAACAAAATGTGAAATTATAAAAGTTATGCTTCTGCTCCACGTTTATTATACCGTAATTCGTATGTATACTTTTTGCCGGTGAGTACGTTCACGCTTTGTGTTAATGAAGGCATAAACTATTTACATACCAAATTTATCGAAGAAACAAAAGTGTACCAAAATTAACAACTTTTCCTTATTTTACCCCTCACAAAGTGCCCTGTATGTTGATGTGAAATATTATTGTATACATAAAAAAAAACAAAAAGTTTAAAAGGTACAAAAGGTACAAAAGGTACCAATTTGTACGTTATTAGCTTCTTAAAAAGAACGTTATCTGGTTCACATGCTATTCGTCTCAAAAATTTCATCCAAATCCGTCAAGATAATTCGTCAAGCGAAAAAGTACCAAAAATAAAAAAAGCACCAATAGTAAAAAAGTACTTTAAATAAAAATGTGCCAAAAATACCATTTCATGCCGCAGAAAGCATGTTAATTTAAAAAAAGAATTATGTATGATAAAATAGTGTAATAATAAAAAGTACCACAACTAGCATCTTGTCCTTTTTTATCTTTAAAAAAGTACCCTATTTATAAACACATGCTCGTACAAGATTTTCTCATGTCATTTTTAATCACAAACCAATTTTGTTTATGTGCCGTATGAGCAATATTCCAACTTTTATGCACAAATATCACGTATACTTACAGATGTCTTGTAACAAAATGTATTTTTATTTATTATACTAGCGACTAGTGAGAAAATATGATCCGTTTCCATTTTTGATAGTAGAGAAACTAACAATATTTACCTGATAACAAATAAATTTCCAGTTCTCTAAAAATAATTTTGCACTTGACAACTAGCAAAATTTTTTACTAACACTCAAAATGAAAATAAATTCTCTGTAATATATTTTGTTCAGCAACAATTTCTTGTCAATGAAAACTAGCCATACACACGAAAATGCAAAAACACACTTATACAAAATATTCTTTTCATACAATATGCCGCTATCAAAAATACTAAACAATAAAATATATGCCAATCCAACCAAACACAACTTCGACTAGTTGACACACATGCCGATCTTACAATGACTAGTATTTAAAAATTTTTCACCTTGAATCAACAACCAGCAACCCAAAAAATTTTTCAAAATATGCGTTGGTAATAGCAGATTTCAAGAATTTCATTGAGAAGAAATTGTTGCTGAACAAAATATATTACAGTGAATTTATTTTCATTTTGAGTGCTAGTAAAAAATTTTACTAGTTGTCAAGTACAAATTTTTTTTTTAGAAAACTGGAAATTTATTTGTTATCAGTTAAATATTTTTCTAGTTTTCACATTAAATTATGGAATATGAGGGGAATATTTACTAAAGATATTAGTTTTTAAGCCCTGTATTCCAAACTCTTTTACAAATTCCTTGAGAGTATAAAAGTAAATCATATTTGGACATCGTATTAACCACAATACGCGATTCTAACGTTGTAAATTATAGCATACTTTTTGGACGTGTAATTAATGCAGAATGTGTTTTTACACTCATAACTCGCTCATAAGTTTGTGAACGGATTTTCAAAATTATTTGGTAGATGTTTTGCAGCTTACTTCAAATATATTCTTTCTTCATTTGCAATAAAAATAGAAAAAAAATCAACTTAATCTCTGTTAAGTGAAAAAATAAGCGATAACATACAAAACTTAATGTGTCAGTATTTAAGTGCATCATTGCAATTATGAACATAAATTTTGTGTGTATATTAATGTTTTTTCCTTTATTTGATCTTTTATGTTTTCGACAATAGATCCTTTGAGGAATTGGCCATTTTTCCAAATGGTACAGTTAATGAATCCTATCGTCCATTAAGCATATCGATGTATCATTTACATTTACATCGCTGGTTGGAAGTCTTCCCACGTGAACAGATTTTAATTGTTAATGGTGATCGTTTAATAGATGATCCAGTGTCGCAGCTAAAAAAGATTGAAAGTTTTCTGGGTAAGTTAAAATTTTTTTTTTTCAGTCCTTGACCTTGATGGCCCTGCCTCTCCTTTTTCAAATCATACTGATACATTTAAACGTGAATCTAATGCATGTGTAAGTAAAGTTTTATAGGCAAAATAAATTAATATACGTATTTAAAAAAAGAGTGAAATAAAATTGAAACAATGTTTAATAAATAAATTAATTTTAGAAAAAAAAACAGTACGATTGAAGCACTGCACAAATTATTTGTCGAAATCATCATATATTTAATTATGTTTAAATGAATAGCCCGTTTTGCCGACTGACTACAAAATCCAAATTATTATTTTTTAAATTAACATAAGCTGAGATCTGTGAATTGCTTTATCAGCAAATCAGAAGAGGGCCTGATATGACAATATAGGTTTCGTAACTAACTACGTCAGACAGTTGCTTTAGAGTGGACAACTTTTGAGAGACTTTTTTCAATATCCATGGTTGTCTGAATCTCTGTTGGATCGCACTCAATTTTTAACCTCCTTTTAACAAAATTGCGAAATATAGTTTTGTTGGTGTACATCACTTTATTTTGAATATAGCATACCAAAAGGCAATTTGCTTTTTATGGTTTTAAAAAATTGGGTGTTCTGAACTACGCCCGATTACTAACTATAAGAAAAATAAAAGTACTGCAGATTATTAAACTAAATATCACTTGCAATCGTAATCAGCATTGCTTATGTGCTCTAATTAAATTAAATGCTTTTCGAAAAGTTTAGGAATTTCAAGTAATAAAGATTTGCTTAACAACCTGGCGACACAATTGATTGTATTCTAGATGTAATTTTTTTTTTTTTTTTTTCATAGAGACATAATCCCAACGTCATAGAAAATATCTTTAAAACTAATCATAGCAACAACCACAACTACAATTATTAAATGGTATATTTGCATGGATTCATATTATCGAACCTTTGCTGCAGTGGAGTCACAACTCAACAAATTTGCTATTTAAGTTAATAATGCAGCATTAATTGTCGTATCGTTCTTCATAATGTGTAAAAGTTTCATTCAAATATTTTATAGTCTTTATAGAAAAAAAAATATACTTTCTTTTAACAATAAACCGGATTTAACCCCACAAACTTTTGTTCACTTCTATGAATAAAAATGTTTTAATTTGAGAGAAGTTTTTTCAATATTTGCAGCTAAAAAGACCTTAACAAATAATGGTTTTGCCTAATAATTCCATATATTTTTACAATGATTTCCTTGATAAATAGTTAGAAATCTTTTTTGCAACTGCCTACGTGTGCTAGAATCCTCTTAAACTTAAAACTGCCTGGCTCTGCTACATATCGTCATCTTTATATAGAAAGGCCCTAACTATAACTTTTTCATATAGCGTTTTTTTTTTCTTATATCGATAAGTTTAGGGCGCTACCTAGCAAAATATGATAAATATGCGATTTGAAAATTATAATGAGTTGGGACATTAATACATTAACTGGCAGGAATTTTTACTGCCTCTTGAAGAAGTTTATTTGTTGCGACTAGCTTGTGCTTCCGTATTCTATGTAAGGACTGCCCCTAATAAACATTTTAAGAAAAATTTTAGTGTATGCTCACTCATATTTTCTTGTCAATTAATTTTGATTAAATGTTTTTGATCATTAGCGTGTTCGGATGATTTTGTGGTATATATAAATTATCGTTTTGTAAGTATGTATATGCAAATGGTCCCACTGTGCAAAACATACAAGGTTCAAGTTTAATTTATCAAAAAAAAACTTTGACTTTACAATATTTTTATGATTTTTTTAACACAAAAATGCTTTAATATAAATTTTTTTCGCAGACATTAAAAATTTTTTTTATTTTGCTCACGTCTCGTTAAATATCCTTTTAACAAGGAGCTGATAAAAAAAAAACAGCAGACATAATTACATTACAAAGTGTATCCCCAGTATTGTTTTTTTTTTAATTTTTATTACTTATTTAATTATTATCTTATTGTATTTCGCTTGTATGATATTAATTCCATTATATCTTCAATTTATATCGGGCATTGCAGGTATTGAGCATCGCATTACCAGCAATCATTTTTATTTTAATGAAACGAAAGGATTCTACTGTTTGCGTTACGATAGCGGTGACCGTTGTTTGCGTGAAACAAAAGGACGTAAACATCCTCATGTTGATCCGGTTGTCATCTCCAAATTGCGTAAATTTTTTGCTGAACACAATCAACGATTTTACGAATTGGTAGGAGAAGATTTGGGATGGCCAGAGGAATAAACCAACAACTGTAGCAGACACAATGATAATGTGGATTTTTGTTGGAAAACAGCAAACAAAAACAAAAACCAGGTGATGTCTGTACGTGGTCGCATGCGTGTAAAGTATGTATAATGTATAAAAACTATTTAAGTGTGTAGTTAGCAATTTGGTATTTATTTGTAAACAGATGATAATGAAAGCATAAAACAATACGAACAAAATTCACAGTTCAGTCAGTGCAGTTTATTTACATACAACTGCACGTATTAATGTTAAAAAAAATATACAACAACACAAGTGAAAATTGTATGCAAATGCAAACCAGCATATAGAAAAAGTAAATACTCGTATTAAAGTAAAAACAAAACAAAAAAATAAGCGCAGCAATTAAGAAAACAAGGACTGAAATGCAAATAATTATTCAAGTACACAGATTTAATTTTACTATTTTTTCTTTTTTCCTTTTACTACTTTTTATTGGTTTGAAAAGTGGCAGCATAATTTAATTTATTTTTTTTTTGTTCATATTTTACTTCAATTTATTTTATCAAATTTTATATTGAAACACTTACATATATTGAGAATACAACACTGTGCAACAACACTTTCAATGTAGAAAGTTTTCAGCTTATTATTAGTTATCAGAAAAGGCAAAAGTTGAAACTGAAAATAAAGATCAAGGAATTAGCAACTAATTACGATTCTGATATAAATGTGCTCAATATGTGTTGAGCTATTTAAAAACTCGGATTGGTTAAAATAAATTAAATAAAAAGGAAACAAAATATGTACAATCATAAAAATATTAGATCAGCCCAACAGTGCCACTGAACGGAGTTGGACTCATGAAATTTCAATTCTTATTATCATGAAAACCGGAAAGATGAATTTGAACAGTCCTTCTTAGTTAACGACTGATTATGGCATAAACAAAGAAAAATTTGTACGAACTCTCCTTAGTTAAGCCAATAGCTGTAGTTAACTACAGACTGTAGATATTGAACCGATAAATGTACCAGATTTTTCTAAATATCTTGTCACCAATTTAATAATGCATATTTTTGCATTTTGTACCCCTAATTGCATATTTTTATATATCGACTTATTTGCATTCTTAAAATTTTTTGGCATATTTACGTAATTTCCTTCGTAATGGCATATTTTAAAATAATATTCACAAAAATATGAATGTTTCCAAATATATGCATAAAACCTAAAATATTCACATATGTACATATGAATGCATATAAATATATATTATATAATATAATTTTATATATTAACTAAAATATGCGCGATATATGCATATTTTAGGGTGTATAAACATATATACAATAATATTACATATAATGGAATATGCATATTAGCAAATACATATATGCATACATATTTCAAAAAATATGCATAAACCCTAAAATATTCACATATATCACGCACCAAATCATAAACAAGCAACGCTAAAAAATATTAGGACAAGCAAAGTATCTTTAATGCTGTACAATTAATGTAGGTAAAATTTAAACAGGCGCAACGCTATTTTTCCATTTAAGGAAGGCGGTAATGCAAAATAAATATTCATAGTCGTCAGATATACGATTTGTAAACTGGTTTATGAATTAAAAAGTATTTTTAAAAAAATTCGAGTTGTAACTTTTTGTGATTTAGCGTGCGATATGCATGTATGCAAAAATATAATATTAAAAATATATGTATATGTATTAACTAATATATGCAAACATACAAAAAATTCATATATTCTGCACATATGACAATATTATAAATAAGGAAATGTAGACATTGACATATAAATGCGTAACTATTAATAAAAATATGCATATTGACAAAAACAAAACCCATAAAGATTGGAGTTGATATCAAAAAATATTTAAATTTTTCTATTATTGTTCGATATTTGACAACCATTTCTTAAGCGATATTTAGCTTGCAGCAATCTTCTCCCCAAACAACCAGAACGCTATTTATAATATTATATTGATCGGGATATATCTATGTACATATCGCTCCTTTATTGCAACATAGTCATATCTCAAAAAACGAAATCAATATAATAAAATATCAATCCAATCAAATAAAAATAATAAAATTCAAATTGTGAAACCTGGCCCTTAGCACACGCTATCAATAGCATAAACGGAAGTAAAAAAACTTTTTAAAATGTCATTAAAATCGTGCTTTTTGCGTGTTTCTTACGTATTTTTTTCAAGTAAGTTGGCAAGGATAATTTTTTTATTTTTAACTGAATCACTGACGGTATTCTGTTCTAAGTTTAAACATTTTTTTCCAATATGTATTGAAATACAAACGGACAAATTTAAATTTGGAACAGTGATCGACGCGGCACTAATACGAAATGGATTAGTGTAAATTGAACTCAGATCTTCGCTGCATTTAAAACAAATTTATTTTCTTTTATTTATTTAAAGCATCTTATTTTCGTGCTTAACTCTAAAAAAAACTTTATAGCATTCCGATAACTTCACAACACTTTTTCTTGATTTCTATATTAGTTCAAAATACCACCTTTTCTGATTCGCTCTCAATCAAACACATATGTACCATCATACATACATGCATATGCACACTTACAAGAAAGCTCTACAATTTTTAGTGACATTTTATCGTACGTGTGAAATGGTTTTTTTTTATAAATTTCATAAAAACTTTTTGCTCTTTTCGTTCTACTTTCCATTCACAAACACATGTATGTTGTTTCCTCATCCTTTCGCTTATAATTAAAATAAATACATACAAAAGAAATACACAAGTTTAATGTCAACTTGAGCTTGATTATTTCTTCAATAAATACACAATTTTAGAGGGATGCACATCTGCATGTACTCGTATGTTGAAATGCATTTTTTAAGTGTATGTGGGTATGTGCAAAAGGAAAAGTGTGCATGTACATGACTACGCGAGTATATATTTTGTGTGCGTGAATTTTCTTTTGAAACTTATTAAAAATAGCCATAGTTTCACATAGGTGCGATATTATTAAATGCCACTAAACAAGGGAAACCTTTATTTAGAACAGTCGCAATAGTGGTATAATTTTAAATTTGCGAAATTAAAATTAAATTAATTAAAAATATCGAAAATTTTCAGGTTTTACTCAAACGTTTTTAATACTTTAAAAACAATATGTATTTCTCGTGCAACTAAAGTCGAAGGACATTAAAAAATTTATGTGTTTTGTGAACCTACAAATAGCGATTTTATTTTTCAAATATTTCCAAAAGCACTAAATAACTGATTAATTTAAAAAATATTAAAAGTGCCTCTAAAATTAACTCTAGCATACGATACTACGTGGCAGGCATGACACTATCCACTTTTGACATCATACTCGTATCGTCTTTCTATGGCAGCTCAATTTGTGCGAAAAAAAAATTTATAACAATTAATTAATTCGAATTATTTACAAAAATAATTCGCAGAAAGGTGGCAAGGATCCCATTTCGCATCACAAAAATGTTTTATTTTGAATAGCACTCTATTTGTGCTAAAAGTTTTCAGAATTTATTTTAAATATTTTTTTAAAATACTTTTTACACTGTGAAATACAAAACGAAATGGTGTATTATCTTCTCTAGGACAAATACTGATGAAACCATTATTTCGTAGGTAAAAACTATACACTCTTAAAAGGCTTCATGAAAACTGGCCCCAACGAAAAATGGTTCAATACCAAGAAATAAAAATCGTCCCAAAGTGTTGTATTGAAAACAAAAACACAAACTTTGAGGCGACTTTGCCTATTTTTTGTGCCATATTTTCTTATAATATTATTTATTTTGGGGAAACTTTTACTATTTTGGACGTCATTTTTCAATTTATGAAATATTTTAAAATGACCTCAACTTTTAAAATGAAAAATGGCGCCAAGATTCGAGTTGTTGATTTTAATACACCATTTTTCTTTTCAAGACGGAAAAATTACCCCAAACTGTAAATTATCCCCAAAATATTTCCATTTAAAAGAAAAACAACATATTTAGAGACATTTTTAATTTCGGGGCCTTTTTTCATAGAGCCCTCTTTCATATGTACGTGTAAATCAAAACTTGCCATTTATGTTAATTTAAATAACAGAGAAAAAGCTTTCATGTTAAATTTTTTACTAAAGCTTACCATTAAAAGCTTTAACATGTTAAATAACTTTTTTTGCACAGTGGGTGAATGTACACTTCAATATGTATTCTAAAACTTTCTTATATTATTTTCATTGGATTTCAAAAAATTTAATTTCTACACAAAATACGAAACGATAAATTAAAAGCAATATTTTTTTAATTTTTAAATTTAAGTCAAAAAAACATTTACAAAAAACAAACAAAATAACCGACAACAAAACATATCAGCTGAAAGACACAAAACAAAAATTTATTCTTAACTATTAAATGTAATTGAATAAAATTAATTTTAACTTAACTTAATTAAAATTAGGCAGGATTTAGCTTAAACAAAGAAGAAGATAAAAAAAATTAAGCAACTCAATGTGATTTATTTAGTAATTAAATTAAAATTATTTAAGTAATTATTATAATAAACTAATTACGAAGGAAACGTTATTAACAAAATGTTATAATGCGAGATTCTTAAAATGTATAAAATACAAAAAATTAATTATTCATAATTTTGATTCATTTCTAAGTGGCTGAATAAATGAGTGCAGAAATCTTCTAATTAAAATTAGAAACAAAAAAAATTTACAATTAATATATAACATTCATACATACAGAAATACATACATACAAATATGATATACAATTTAGGGCTAACAACTTTGCTGCGGATGTTATTTTCTCTGAGTATTTAAACTTTGTAAAACTTTCCTGGAACTTTTGTCAATTCTATTGCAGAAAACGTTTCATAAACTATGAATATCTGTCTTCTTTATAGAAAAGATATTTTTTTTTTTATTATTGTAGAGCTTTAAAAGCTCTTAATAAATCAAAATTATTTTTTTTTATAAACAAGGCCGCTACTGATCGGTGGGCATTATCTAGCACCAATGAACTTCAAGGCGTATTAATTAAATAAAAAAAGCTTTGAATATAAATTAGAAAGATCTGCCAACAGCAAAGTTTTTAATCCCATTAACAGTTTAAAAAACGGAAACATAAATCCAAACTTATAGATTATATTAAAATAAAGTTACTAATTAGATTTATTAAAAATACCTAAGAAAATATATAGAAAATAATTAAGCAAACAAACAAACAAAAAAAATTAAAAATTCAACTAAAACATATCAAGTCTACAGTGAATATTAAAAGAAAAACACAAAAATGAAACCAAAGAAATCGATACATATCAGCTGGGTTTATCCAGCAGCAAAATTTTCTAGTTTTTAAGGACGTAAAATAAAAAAGAAAATACTTTATTGTTATCAAATACTAAAAGTTATTTTAGAACCAAAAACTCTCCCCGTAAATTATAAAAAAGAACTTAGTAAACTAATTTTTTAGAAGAATTTTGTTTTTCTTTAGAAAAATGTAAAAGCTTAAATATCGTCAAAAAAAAAACTTTCTAAAAATCTAGACAAAATTAAAATTGTTTCGTTCATAGTTTTTATTAAACAGCACTGCCTTAAATAAAAGAGAAAAAAAAAGGAAACTAAATTGTTATAGAGCACATATTTTTATGATTTTGTAAAAAAAAAATTTTATTCAAAAAAACAAACGAAAAATGAAATTTAATTGATATTTGAACAAATTAAGAATATTTTTTTTATTTTAACATAAACTTAAGAAAAGAATTGTTAAATTTGTATAAAAAAACAAAAAATAGTAAATTAATATAAAATAATTCTTAACATGAAATTCATGTTAAATCGTAAACATATCAGTACATAAATTTATATACAAACAAACAAACAAACAAAATAGTAATTGCATTAAAATTTCCCCCCAAAAAGAAATATTTTTAGTTCAAATCAAAATGTTTAGCCTTTCCATTAACAACAAGACGACGTAACAGAAACAGAACTTTAGCTAAAGCTTTTACCTCAGCTGGATATATTTTTTAAAACAATTTTATTAAAGATTTTTATTAAAATTCTCTTCCCACATGACGGACAAATGATTAGAATGTAAAATTTCTATGAAAAACACTCAGTTTTTTGGGCGATTTCTACACACAAATTATTCGTCCGTCATCTGACAACAGCACCTAACTATCTGGTTTCTTCACTCTACGGCCAAACGATGCCCAACTTTTCTAGCGCCCAGTTTCTAAACGATAAGGGGCTGTGCACATAAAACGTAACGCTCCAGGGGGGGGGTTAAAGATTTGTTACGGATTGGAAATTTTGCACTGAAAAATTGTTAAAAAGCGTTACAAAGGGGGGGGGGGGGGGGGGTATAAAGTCTCTGCAAACAGCGTTACGTAATATGTGCACAGCCCCTAACACTAACCAAGTCCTCTACTGTTTCGAGATCAGTGGACATTAATCCGTTGCAGATATTTTTTTTCTAGCTTAACTTAACTCCGTTTGATAAACGAAACAAGTTTGGTTAAAAATACTTTAATAAAAAATGTGCCCAATGTAATCATTTTACTAAATTAATGAAAATATTTTTTTATTTTAATGAAAATATTGCATAGTTTTATCTAAACTCTCTCATTAAATCAATGAAATTTTTTTTTTTTTTTTCAATGAATGAATTTTTATATGTATTGTGTAACAACCAGGGATGGCATCAGGAATTTTAAAATTGTACCAAATAACTTGAAAAATTATACTTTTTGGACCCTAATTGTACTAAAACACACATAAAGTAGTACGTACTAGCTTGCAAATCGATTTCGACATCACAATTACAATTTTGATAATACATAGCCTACTTTTGATATATTTATATCATAACAATTCCAATTTTGTGAATTCAGTAAATCCTTTGTTTGGATTAAGCCGCAAAGAGTTGCATTTTGTAATCTGTTTCTGTCGTTGGTTTTAATTATATTTGCTGATGAATGTGGAACTCATAATATTCCGCTTACAATTTTTGAAAGTTCTGGAAACATGAATTCATTTGCTTCATTTTTTATTTTTTATTTTAGCAACTGTTGCCCAGAAATCGCTAATATTCGAATCTTTGTAAGATTTTAATATTTGAACATCAGCAAGAGCTCTAAATTGCGAATTTATGATATCAACATTTTGGTACTCGTTTGGAAACAATTTTACTAATCGTGGTACTATACTATTAGTTTTTCGACTGATTACGTTTTCTGGGCTAAATTTACCGAACCACTTTAATGCAAAATGACTGCAATGATGGGTTGCCATATAAAATTACTAAAACTGGGATGATTCCTTAATTGTACTAAATTAGCCATTGGTGTACCATTGTACTTTTCGAGTTTGAATTGTACCAAAAAAAAAAGTACAATTGTACCAACTGTGCTATCCCTGCTATACATTGCAATGTATAGCATACTTTTAAGAGAAAGTGAAAAAAACGTTTCGTTTGTTTATTTACTGACAATGATATACATAAACTTACCTCTTTAGAAAATAATGTTTTATTAGTGTTTTACTAACTCGTATGTACATTGAAAACTTTCAAGTTGTTTTGGGCAAAACTAACTTTATAGAGTTGTAAATTCGTTTGAGCCAACGCGCAAAGTCGGATAAGGTACCAAAGCGGAATAAAAATAACAGTTACAAAATAACTTTGGACTTGAGTTGTAAACATAAAAATGTTTGCTGTTGTACATCATTTACGAATTAAGAGAAATTTATAGATGCACTCCTAAAAGCATACAACAAATTTCCCAGCATGTTTTTTGTTTTATGGCGTTTTCTTTTCTAACAATGGTGTTGCATTTATGCTACATTATTTAATTTTTGTGATCCATTCCTAAAAATATGTAACATATTTAAAAGCGATTTCGTTTCTTTCTAATTATGTTGCACCAATAAATGGCAAAATATGAAACATATTTTGCCCTCTACTATCTAGTCGGGGTGAAGATACTGCCCATTTTTACAACTTTAACTTTAAGTACCTTTTTATACAAGTAAGAACTTTTATTCTTGTCATTCTATTTTCTTAAGCGAAAAAAGCTTATAATTAAAAAGTTAATTAATTAATTAATGTTAATTAATGTTAAGCCTCAAATATTTTGTACCATTTTAAAGGTAGGTGCAAACTGTAAAAAGTGTTACACATTGAAAGGGCAACATTTTTGTTCAAAAAAGAAAACACTATTAGTTTTTATGTTGTTAATGGTAAGCAGAAAACTGAACACGATTTCATTTATCATTATAAAACCTTTAGGCCTTAACTTTACATTTTGGCAAATAAGCTGGCCTATAATTTTCGTGCATACGCTATTGTTCCTATTTTTTTTATTTCATATTAAGTTTAAAGTACTGTTAGCATCACCCGGAAAGACACGAAATTAATGCAGACATTTTCTATGGTAATTACTCACAAATCTGAGTTTCTGCTCTTAAATTAAACCAAAAAAAAAAAAAGAAAAAAAATCATTGTCCATTAACGTCTCCAAGAAGAGAGTGACATCAACAACAACCATAAGATTAAAAATGTAAACCAACCCAACCAAGAAAAAAAAACCCAAAAATTATTTAAAACAACGAAAATATATTTGTTTATCATTTTTAGCATTTTGCATTATTTGATACCAAAAACCAAGTTTTTTTTATATTTTGAATAAAAAAAAAAATTATGTAATAAAAAATATACATATAAAATAAATTTACAAAAACATAAATAGAAAGAAGGAATAAAATATTAAATTTAAAATAACGCAACAAAAATCATATCAACTTTAATCTATACAAAATAAATGTCTAAAATTTTTTCCTTAAAAAAAATTAACATCTTTTTTGGAAACTTTCTCATTCAAACTCTCGTCTCGTCTTAATCTTATATTTTAGTTGAAAAAAATATTAAAATTAAAAGAAAAAACATTATATAAATACTTGTAACTTTGATGTACCTTAAACTCTATCTAACATATATTTCTTCTCTCTATCAAAACTCATATTAAGACTCGTATTAATATAAAGATATAAAACGATTAACAACTAAATCCCTATCAAGTACATATCAACTGGAAAGTAAACAATTAAAATTAAAATAAAAATTAGAGTCAATAATCTAGCAAGAAAAAATTATATATTTATATATTCAAATTTCCGAAATTTCATTAAATTTGATTTAAAATTTATTTAATTTTTCTTGGTGTACAAGAACTATTTATTCTCTAAAATAATGACAAAAGAAAAATACACAACAATATTATGAAAATTTTGACAAAATTTAAAGCAAAATTACTATAAAAATAAAATTTTAATTATATGGCTAATTTTAGTTTCATTCTAACGCATGAATTCGTTAAGTGTAATAAGATCTAAAAGAGTAAATAAATAAATAAATAAAAAAAAATTAAAAATGTAAAAAAGTTTTTTTTTTTAATTTGTTAATTTTTTGCAAATCTTTCGGAAATGGTGTTAAAACAGTCCATTTAAGAAGAATTATTTTTCTGAATCTCTTTCTTTGTTAATCGAAGTGTCTGCTATTAGTGATGTTACGAAAACTCGTAGAGGAATGTTGAACTTCAAAAATACAAGAACTATAATTTAATATGTAAAAGTATACCGACACAGTGAACTACTAAGATAAACGAAGTCTAAACGTATGTAAGTAAAAAAAAGTATTGCTAATTGATTTACCGACAGAAAAGGACTGTTTACTCCGAATATTAAAGCCATTGGACTTTTTTTCGTGTAAAAATTGTAAAAAATGGGCTGTTTGCCTATTTTGGAATTTTCAGTGGACTAAATAAAGCCTTTGCTCAACAGTCCTTTTCTATAGATCTATACATCGATTACACAGGTAGACAAAAAAAAATTTTTTTTTTTTAGTCTTTTATTTAGTGATTATTTTCTGATTATATAAATGGAAAAGTAAACAGGAACTCCATTAATAATAAATAAAGTTTGCTTTTGTACTTAATATAATGAAAACTAAATATACGGTGGTTTTGCACATTTTTTTAAAAGCCGTTGCATTTATGATGCAAGAGAGTGGTGAGAGGGACTGTGGGTGTGAAGTGAGAGGTAGCAGAGTGTCATGGCAGTATGAGAGTGCGCTTTCTAGAGGAATAACGTATTTTATGTTAGCGAGGCCTAAAAATGTCATCGAAAATGTGTAAAAACGACGTGGACTCTTTTTGCTATGTTTGTGGTGAGTTTATTAAAGTGAGAGCCAAAAAATTTAGTTTATCATCAAATAAGAAACTTTGTGAAGCCTATGAAGCTTATTTTAACATGCCCGTACGAAGTCAGGATAAAATATGGGCGCCTCACTTCTCGTGTAATAACTGCAAAAACACTTTAGAAGGTAAGAAAATACACCTTATATTTAAAGTACATTTGTATACCTATTTACATATTTTTAAAATATACATTAAATGCGTCATTTGTTAATGAATGATATTAATTTTTTTCCAGCCTGCTACCGAGGAGAAAAAAAAATGAAGTTTGCAGTACCAAGAATATGGAGAAAGCCAGCTGATCACATCAATGATTGCTATTTTTGTGTTGTTAATCCACGTAAGCGTCGTGCTGGAAAAAATGCCAAGAAGATCCTGTATCCAAACCTACCATCAACGTCTGCTCCAGTACCTCACAGTGAAATTTTTCCAGTTCCTTCTAGTCCAAACGTGAAGACTCAAGAGATGGTACCGCTATCACAATTATCTAGTAATAGCGAAGGCAGCGAGTTCGTAATCGCGACACCATCTGTTGAACCACATCTCATTGATGCAGAAAAGTTTAATGACTTAATAAGAGATTTAAACCTTTCTAAAATTAAAGCAGAAATATTAGCTTCACGGCTAAAACAGTGGAATTTGCTCAAGGACAACGTTAAAATAAGTGACCAAAGAAAGCGTCATGAAATGTTTGCTGGGTTTTTCACGAAGGAAGACGGACTGTGTTACTGTAATGATGTGAAAGGTTTGTTTGATGCAATCGAAATCCCTTGCATTTCTTCTGAATGGCGTCTTTTCATCGACAGCTCTACAAGAAGCTTAAAAGCTGTTCTTCTTCATAATGGGAACAAATTTCCATCACTTCCTCTGGGCTCATTCTGTAATGCTCAAAGAAAATTACGAAAGCGTTAAAATGGTTCTTCAAGTTTTAAAATATGAACAGTATGCCTGGCCCGTGATAGGGGATTTCAAAATGGTTGGTTTTCTGGTGGGAATGCAAGGGGGATACACTAAATATCCGTGTTATGTTTGCTTATGGGACAGTAGAGCCGATGCATTTCACTACCAGCAGCATTCATGGCCTCAACGGAGCGAGTTTCAAATCGGACAACATAATGTAAAAAATAGACCAATTGTAGAGCCTGATCGTATTTTAATGCCTCCACTGCACATAAAATTAGGACTCATGAAGCAATTCGTAAAGGCTCTTCGTCAAGACTCCGAAGCCTTTCAATATTTAAAAACATTTTTCCCAAAACTGTCAGAGGCTAAAATTAAAGCTGGTATTTTCGTCGGTCCACAAATAAAGAAAATAATGGCGAGTGAACATTTTCTTCAGCTCCTGAGTACTCATGAAAAACAAGCGTGGCTCAGCCTTAAAGCAGTCATTCATGGCTTCCTTGGTAACAAGAAGGCCGAGAATTATGAAGAGCTTATTTCTAATATGCTTGACAGCTTCAAAGTCATGGGTTGCAGAATGTCACTCAAAGTGCACATGCTACATGCGCACTTGGATAAATACAAAGATAACTTGGGTGAATATTCAGAAGAGCAAGGGGAACGCTTCCACCAGGATATAACGAACTATGAACAAAGATATCAAGGACAATATAATGAGAACATGATGGGTGACTACATTTGGATGCTCATACGAGAAAGTTCTGACGATTACACTAGAAATACTAAAAGTATTCATTTTTAAAGCTTCTTTTGTATCATTTTTGTATTTTTATGTTTATTTGTGCTGTCTTTTATAATAAAAATTAATTAAAATATATAATTCATAACTTGTTTTAATTTTAAATATGATTAACATTGAAAAATAGACCTTTTCCATAAATGTTGAAATTTCGTTCTGGTATCTACAAAAGCAAACTTTATTAGATAAAAATATTTTTTCTTTCTTTAGTTTGGCATAAGTAATCAAAATCAGAGGTACAGAACTCAGACTCAAAAATCGTGTTGACCTGTGTTATCAATACGGAAGAATTAAAAAAACAAAAATTATATTTCTCTGTTTTTTTTTTTTTAGCAAAGGTTATTATAGTTCAGTGAAAATTGCAAACAATGGCAAAAAAAAACCTATTTTTTACAATATCCACCTGAAAAAAGCTTTAGTATTTTTTGCTAATCTGTATCTTTTGCAATGCGAATCATATTTTCATAAGACTATATATAGTCTGTGTTAAATTTTATGGCAAAAAATATATTTTTGTTTTTTTCTGTTTGCAATGGGAATCGGTTTTGCTACAGAAAACATTAGTTCACACCAAATATTAGAGCTCTACGACTAGGTTTTCAGCTAAAAATCGACAAAATAGGTTTTTTGCCATTTTTTGCATTTTGCATACGACTATAATAGTCTTTGCTCAAGTTTAGGGCAAAAAAATATTTTTTGTTTTTTCTATTCTCTTGTAATGCGAATCGATGTTAATAGTTCACACCAAATATTAGAGCTCTAGTTTAAATCCTATCCGTACAAAATTTTATCAAAATCCATTAAGCGGATGAAGTCGAACAAACATACAAACTTTTATGATTTATCATTTCTATAAAAACCTTTAATAGACGCATTTATTCTACAAGAAGAGTTGGAGAGCACATACACACACACAAGCATCTTTTAGGTTTCTGTCTGGGCTAAAAGCTTTTTTTTAAACAGGTTTAAGTACTTGACAATTTAATAAAGTTACGAACAAAAAACATTGACAGGGTGAGCTGACGAACAAATTAAAATTGGGTTCCACGCAATACACAACCTCCTTTATACTATTTGCACCTCCACCTTGATTGACGCGCTAATTCTATTTAAGTTTTCAAGATTTGTGTAACTATAAAAATTGGCTGAAATGTCACTGGCAATTTTTTTTCATTAGGGGGGCTCAAAGTACATTTACTTACAAGGTAGTGTTAAAATTAAAAAACAAATACAAAACATTGCAAAACCAACATGGTGTTTCATTGTTGTTTCTGACTGCCCCCATCAAAAAATTATGTATTTTTTTTCATTTGTTTTAATTCTATTTTTGTTTTTTCACAACAATAATCTGGTAAAATAAATTTGACAGGACCAGTCGAAATTGATGAAATCCGCTGTGCTAATAACACTACCCGTCAAGTAAATGTGCAATTGAATAATTCAAACAATTAAAATTTTGTACATACATATATATTTTTTATTATTCACATTTCAAAATATTTTATTTAAAACTCACATTTTCACAAAATTTGTATTCGATAAACGTATTAAAACTAAAACAAACTAAAAATATACATAAATGAAAAATCAATGGCGATTTCTATTGCGATTCTTGGAACTATGATAATATTGTTTATTGTGATTGGCAAGATTTGTATTTTTCTTTTGATTTCCAGCGGTAAGACTGTGTGCTTCTGCTGCTGCTGCTCCTGCTGCTGCATTGCTAGAGCTTGCATAAGTATGAGGTGCACTAGATGTGGAGGTTTGAGCTGAAATTTAAATATTTCAGATGTAAATAAAGGCGCGAGTTCAAAGTATAAATACAGATTTTTTTTTAGAATAACATTTTACCTTTATCATTGACATTTTTAACAATGGGAGCGGGATGGAATATGTTATGAAAATCTTGAAGGGAACCTAGGATTGTAAAGGAACAAGTTGTAGTTGTGATAAATGATTTTGAATAAGTTTGCTTTGGGAAAATGCAAGAGGGATGCTAAGCCAGTCAATGCAAATGATAAAAAGAAGCAAAATGTGACTTTTTATTCGAGTGGTGAATGCTAGAAACACAACTGGCACGAATGACGAATTTCTTCCAGCAGGCTGAATTCGTGGGTTAAAATTCGTTGCGTAAATTTGCCGTTCGAAACACAATTATATTTTGTCGTATAGTTCTCAATTTTTAACGTTCTCTAACCGAATGCGCTTTTGCTAATTGTCGACATTAATTCTTTACAGGCTTAACGATTTCTTTAATAAATTTAGAAACTTTTAGCGATAAGCGATTTTTTTGCGATCTTTATTTTTTTAAATTATTTTAGCAACGATTTCTCATCAATTTCAGTGTCAGCTTCCGGTTTAGCAATTTTCCAATTTCCGCGATTTTACCAGGTTTTTTTTTTGCAAATTGTCACCATTTTAGCGATTTTTACAGAATTTTTCATGGCGTAATAAACCAATTGGCAGCGCTACGACAGATGGCTATTGTTTTTCCCTATTTATTTTTTAGTTGAAAATGTCAAAGAGCTGTTTTCTGGTTATATTTTTGACAGCTTCAGTTATTTTGGCTTTACTTTTTCTCGTGCTGCCAAATTCTTGTTTTCTCCCGCTGCCACCTGGTTTAATACGCCATGGAATTTTTATCGTTCCTGAATATCGATTTTTAATCAAAATTACAACTTGTTTAAGTAGCTGGTATGTTTTGCATATTTTCACATTTTCAAAATTTATCTAAAAATTATTGGTTTTTTTTGAATTTTTAGAAATTTTTAACCAATATTTTGCTACTTCCCTAATAATAAGGTCACAAGTGATGTGAATTACCCTACTATAGACAGAAAAATAATAATACGTTGTAATTGCAAAGTAGAATACTTTGAGTATAACGGGCTATGAGTGTTTGTTGAATATTAGTAGTGAGCAATCAGATATGGGGAAGTTCGTACTAACCCAAAATAGCTTTAAAATGTAAAAATGGAATAAAAAGGAACTAAAACAATTCTCGTATTCTATTTCTGCTGAAAACTTGGTTAAATATTTGATATTTTTTCCCAATTAGTAACCATTTTGCATTAATAATTAAAAATGAACAAACGAACGATGATGAGAGGTGTAGCGGTCTTGAAAATCGGTATACTGATACGTTCTGTTAGTCTGATTGTACATACCAGAGATCTGCTTGATTGCGATTCAAACGACATATTTTTGTCTTTTTTATAATGAAAACTGAGATAGCACTTAACACTAAAAAAAATTGAAGATACCAATTCACATAAATTGTAATTTGCAATTTGTAATTTATTCATATGAATTAAAAAGGCAAAGAATCAATATGATCGCTTTGAATACGTTTTATTTTTTTTTATAATTACAGAATAATAGAGCACGTTTAATTATACGGTAAACTCCACCTTTCATATTTTATTACATTAAAAAATTATTTTAAAACTTTTTACTTTTCAAATACCTTTTACATTTGCTAATTTATTGCACTTGAAATTATATATGTATGTATCTATGTATATTTTATTGATGAGTTTGAGGTAAATTTAAAGAAATATATACATAATACATTTTACATTTGATCTAAAATTGTGTGAAATCAGACTTATAAACACTGTTTTGAATACATGAAAGACAGCAAGCTTTTGTGAGTTATTTGAATACATTGCAAAATTATCATATGTTAGTAAAACAAGAGCAAGATAAAGACAGTAACTTTAAAAAAAGTTAACACTGCAAGCAATATCATTAGTGCATATGAATGTTTAACAACACAACAAAAGCAATTTAAATATGAATGGAGAGGGAAAGAGAATCAACTCATGCACTTCTCTGGTACATACTAATCTTAGTAATTTAAAATAAAAATACTTATAATAAAAATTTCTAATTTAAGTGTTTGGAAAATTTTAAATAAAATTATAGATTTTTAAAAACTTTAAAATTTTCCGCAAGTTTTCTCTTTTTTAACCGACTTTAAAAAATGTGGGAGGTTCTCACCTCAATTCAATATCATTTTTTAACAGTTCTTTAAATTATTTTTTTGTTCGATAGGGGTTTCTTGGAGTTGGATCCTAACACCTTTTTAAAAAAAAAAATTGAAGGCAATTTATTCCTCTAACAGCCATACCTAAACAAGAGCGGCAAGCGTTTTTTAGCTGTCAAAAGTTCTCATGCCCATACAATTTGTATGGAGCATCCCGAAATAACGCGGCGGTAACGCGGCGGCAAAATTTTGCAATTGGAAAATCCGATTTTGACAGCGCGTTTAATAGTGAAGTGAGCTGCAAAAGACAAACACTCATTCATGATACAATGACAATTCTTGTAAATTACTTGTTTTTTATTTCAAGTGTTAAATTTTGATTT
Organism: Lypha dubia; assembly: GCA_947311025.1. Classification (NCBI taxonomy): domain Eukaryota; kingdom Metazoa; phylum Arthropoda; class Insecta; order Diptera; family Tachinidae; genus Lypha; species Lypha dubia. The sequence continues at coordinate 53,590,144 of OX371264.1, forward strand.
GTATTTATTTTTTCGTATTTGAATGAATAATTTTTATTTATATTTTTGTCACAGGTTGAAACATACACACATACACATTTATACTTTTGACTTCTGAGGAATTTTTTTGTTGTGTTTGTTGTAGAGATGCATGTATTATTAGGTTATGAGTATACTATTATAATCAGGGTTGTTATATATTTTGTAATAACCCTGTTTTTATGACAAAGCGTTGACGCTCTTGTTTAGGTATGGTATTTCAGCGTTAACGCTAGGCGGTAGAAAACGTTCCGCTTTCCGCTCTTGTTTAGATATGGCTGTAAAGTATTGATTATCGAATAACACTTCCATTTATGGACGGATTTTCATAATTATATTTGTTTTTTAAGGGGTTAAAGTGGCGTTTTTTTTTTTTCTACAAAATTGTTAATAAAATATGGGGAAACAAATTTTTATGTTTGATCGGGTTTGCAAACAGTTTGGACTCTATTTTGTTTTATCGGTTAGGCAATGCTTTCGCCACTGCATATTGGTCTCATATATTTCTAAGTGCGCTTCTGAAATGTTTGTTAATAAAGAAATCTTTTTTTCTGTCGTTGGTATTAAAATGGATCGTATCGCTTTTAAAGTTTTAAGATAGTTGCGACGACTTTGTTGGATTGACTTTTGGTAATGAATTCGGTTTGCATGAAATTGTCGATTAAAAAAAAAGAAAAGCATTTTTATAGTTTCAATAATTTGCAATTATTTTAGCGTTAGTTTCTGACTTGAAAATTTTTTAATTGACTTGCATTCTTTTAATATTATTATAAAAAATTTAGCTGTACTTATTAAAAATATTTTACCGACTGAAATTTTTGCAATTAAAAAATTTATTCGTCCTTCGTTGTCGTAAAAAATAGAAATAAATCTATTGCAGAGTTTTTTACGCAAGACGAATTTCGGTCGACGCCTGTAATGCGTTAATTTTCATTCGCACAGATGTGTTTTATTTCTGATGGTAAAAGTTCGCAGCGAAAAGTTAGCCTTTCGTCTCAATTGTGTTTCCAGCATAGTACTCAAAAATTCATGTTTACACACATTAACTTATTCATTTGTTATGGATTAGCTAATCTATCTTGGACCACGTTAAAAAACTTTTTAAACTCATTTGCTTTAACATAAACTCGCAAGCAATAACCGAGAATTACTAAAACAAAAGCACAATACCAGTAGTTTTAAAAGGTTAAACAAACAACACAATAAACAATTTCTATTCTGCTTATTTTTCTTATAACCTTTATATAAATAATCATCCTTAATTAATTAGTTAATGAACTTATTTTTAAAAAACCTAAATTTCTTGAATGTCACTCGTATTAAATATTAAATTTTGTAAAAGGCAGGTTGATTTTTTGTTTTGCCTTATAAATGCTTTTAGTGACAGCCAAAGAATTTTAAAAAAAACCTTTAATGGAATAAAAGAAACATAGGCACATCGAATAAAAATTGTTTGTTGCGTTTTTCGTATAATCTTTTGTATAAACTATTGTGCGTTTGTTTTAGTAATTCTCGATTATTGCTCGAGAGTTTAAAAATTTTTCAACCATGATGGTAAAGATCTAACGTTTGATTTGGTATTTAGTAACCGTCAAAATGCAGCATATAGCATTAGCTAAACCATAACAAATAAATATTTGATGATAAGAAACATTCTAATATAAAATATCTGTTACTCTTTAAAGAAAATAACTTCAAAAACAATGCACCCATGTGATATGCCTTGATAATGAGTTTAATTTTATTTAAGCATAAAATAAGCATCAAGATATTATGCGAACAATATACGAGTATGAGCAGTGTAGCCAGGTAAATATGATTTCCTCATGTCGCCAATTTAAAAAGTAGTATTCCCGAAAATCCCCAATCAAAAACTGAAAATCCTCGATTTTATTCTCAAAAATCAGATTTATGTTTAGCATCATCAATGCAAAAAAATTTAATATTATTACATGCATTTAAATGAATGCGTTATGATGATTTACAAAGATTTTTTAAGTTTTTTGCAAATATTAAAAATTATGTTTTGAAAAAACTGGTATTACTTTTTCGCGGTTGTCAAAAAAAAAAAAAAAAAAAAACTGTTCACCCATAAAACGCAGTAAAGTTTGTTTTCCTTTTTTTTATTTTTTTATTAAAAAAAAAACCTAAAAAGTTTTTTGTCTCCCTAATTATCTGTGTGTTAAAATTTGCGGTAAAAATATGACTAGATTTTGTAAATAATGTAGCTTGAATCTATTCCCATTAAAATCAGTACCTAAAAACAGCAGCTAAAATACCCAATTTGAGGACAAAGCCCTACACCTGGCTACACTGTATATGAGCATATGAAAAAAACTTGTCGTTAACTGTTAAATGAGTTTCAAAAACGAAATGACATGATGTATATGTGAGCCGGCAAATGCCACAAATAAATTGTACGATTGCCAACTTATGCTCGATCAAACATAATTTAAATAGTTATTGCAACAAACCCATAGGACTATAAAAAATATCTTCCGTAGATGAGGCCGGTGTTAAATTTATCGAACAATTTAAATTTTCCAATTTTAGAGGGTATTTCTTATGGGTGATTTCAGTTTTTATTGTTATTTTCCAATCTAATTCTATGGCTGTTTGGGTGGTTATAGTTCTATAGGACTTTTTCTTTGCGGTAGAATTTAAAGTTACTACTGACGATAGAGTTGAAGGTTTAGATGTTTAGCAATTTAATATTTGGAAAATGTAAACTTACCACCATCAGTTGTATTTTTCGGTAAAAAGGGTTTCTGCGTTGCTGCCGACTCATGACCAGGTGTTGACTTCATTGTAATCTCAGTTCGTTCAGGAAATCCCAAATTATTTAATGTTGTGGGAGTATTCATGGAGTTCTCTGGTGCTGTCAAAGAAAGTTAGGTATAGGTGGAGAGTATTGTTTATAACGGATAGGCCAAATGTTAATAAGAATTTTAGAGATTTTTTTTTTTTGATTATGTGCGAATAAATAAAAATTAAAATCAATTTTTCTTGTTTGGACAAATGCCTTAATACATAATTCAAAGTTTATTTAATTACCAATTAATGACTGTGGAAAATTGAAAAACTTAAAAATATATTTGGAAAATAAAATTAAGGAAACGTAGTAGGACTGTATTCAAATCTAAAATACTAAAAACCATTACCGACTTCTTTTGTCGCCGCTAGCGTTTTATTGGAATTTCCTGACTCAAGTACATCACATGTATCACGCGAGTGCATGACTTTATTGCCATTTTCTTCTGCATCATCGTCTTCGAGTTCATCACATTGTATCAACTGAGGCATTGAACCATATTTGCTTTCGCAATTTTCATTATCTTTCTCTCCGTTTGATTTCTCTGTGTCCATTGCATCGATTTGAGATTTGCTCGTTTCATTTTGGGCTTTATTAGAACTCTTAAAAAAATATTAATTACTAACTAATCGCATAACTATATATTTATATTTAGATTTACATTTGGTTTCTCTGCCTCCTCGATCTCATCTGTGTCTGAAGTAGATTCAAAAGAAACTGAGCTTTCTTCAGTGGGAATATAATCGGAATCATTAACTGATTCTAAATCGGCATACTTTTCCAACAATTCATTTACTGTTAAATTATTATCACCAGCATCATCATCATCATCATCCCCATCATCATCACCAACATCATCACCATCATCATCAACATCATCACCACTATTATCATCATCATCATCTTTGACGTGTGGTCTCCTATTAGATGCTTCATTCTAAAGTTGAAATGAAAAATCAATATGTTTGATATAATAATCAACATTAAATATGATCGATCCCTACCAACTGATAATGTTGGTCTGGCATGCAACTGGAAAATTTGCCAAAATATCCCATAAAAAATATTGAATTAATATTCGAATTATTCTTTCCAGTGGTTAATACTTCTCGATTTTCCATCCTTGTAATACCTCGACGTCTTATGTCTCTCACACTCTGTCGTTTGGTGTGTAACATGCAGACAATTTCTTGTGGCGTAAGAGGATGTAATCCCGTAATAACATAACAAATTGTCAACAAGTTACGAAAAATACGCAAGCACACAAGTAAGATAAGGAACGGGATCCACGGTAAAGGACGCACTAGCTGAACTTCAGCGTCATCTGCAAACCGCAAATAAAAACAAGAGATAATGTTTGCGAAAATTAAAATACGAAAAACTAATAAAACATGTGCTGGCACCTTGTGGCAAGCTCCACTTTGCTGTTTCCTCCATCACTTTCAAGACACGCTCCGTTTTATCCAAAACCATTTGACCAAAACGGGTGCTGGCAAATTTCTCTAAAACTCGATTAATACGCTGGCGTAAGGAATTATTACGCTGTGGCATTTCAGTTTCTTCGATATTTTCCTCAATACCACTTTCTCGCTGACCATGAAGATTTTGATTGCCGGCCTCCTGTGCCATTTTTTATACTTCGCTGAAGCTTAAAACTACAAAAATCAATTGTTGCGCTTGATTAAATTATTCTTATCAATGAGAAAAATTAGTGTCTGCTTTCAATTATTTTTGCCTAACTTATTTGTTGTTGTTACATTTGTCTGTCGTGACTAACTGAAATGTCAATACTTACCCATTGATCAAGTGTACTTTGATCGTAGAATAATTAACGAAAAACTTGAGATTTTAATTATATTTAATAAGAAAGATTTAAATAGAGCGGGAAGTTCTTACAAAAAAACTCATAAATTTTGTGAATTAAACTACTTTTAAAGAGAGAAAATATGAGTGATGATGATAATTTTAGACGAAGGTCATTTAAGATCTGTTAAAAATTTTTTTTTTTTCTTACAAATTCTAAATTGAAAAGAGTGTTACTTCTTATATGTATGTATATTTCGAATTATTTGACTCAATAACATTTGTAAGCAAAATCACATCAATATGTTGACACATGTACATACATTAATACAACGAAAAGATTCATTAATTTCATGAAATATTATATTAAATGCCATGAAACGTTTCTCAAGTTTGCTTTTAAACTAATTAAAATTACAAGCGAATTTTTCGAATTTGTTTTGTAGTTTTGAAATAAAGTTCAAAATTTTGTATTTGGCATACTACCATTAACCGTCGCTTTGTATGGAAAATAACATAAAAACATTAATATAATGAAAATTTTCATTAATTTCATGAAATATTATACTACAGTAGAAATTATTTTTTTTTGAAAAACGTATTTTTTTAAAAAATAAAAACACCACAAAATATATTTCCTTTCGATTATTTCAATAAAATTTCATGTTTTTTTCTAACAATTTTTCTCAATTCAGTAAAATGTTAAACTGCTACAGTAAAGTTTAAAATCACACAAAATTCCAATACACGTCTTAAGGTTCGGTCACACTTGGCAAACATTTGCCCAAAAAAACGTAACCACAAATTTTGCATGGGGTTAGTGTGATTTAACGTGATTTTTATACCATAAAATGCAATTTTTATATTATTTTTAATAAAATATTGGAATTAAAGAAAATGCAAATTTAGATTGTCTGGTGGTCACGTTTTTTTCGGCAAATATTGGGCAAGTGTGACCGTACCTTTACATTAAATTAGGTTGGGCAAAGAAGGGTAGTGTGAACCATTTTTCCATTTGAATCAATTGTGATTCCCTTCTGTTTGCACGCACGTCTAAGCAACCATTTGACTGCATGCACATTGCTACAGCAACTGTATATGGGTTCATTTAATTTTTATGATTAAAAAATTCCATCACCATCAAAAACAATCCAAATTACCAAACAAAAATGTCGACGACAATTAAATTTAAAATTAATTTCTTGTATTTTTTTATTTTAAGTACTTTTTACTTAATTATTTCATTGTCCAAAAATTGAATGTATTAAATAAAATATATAATAAAATTATCACTTAACACAATCGAGATCAAAGTGTATCGAAAAGTAAAAACAAAAATCAAAATAGAAGAAAATTTAAAAAATGCAATGCAATAGAAAGAAAAGAAAAAGCGGCAACAACAAGTATACAAAAAAAATAAAAGCGCAATAATTTAGTTTAAGCAAAAACAAAAACAAGAAATAAAAAGCAAAAAAACCGGCCGGTTAAAACAAATTTGAAAAATGGCATAAATCATTTATTTATTATTTGATCGATGAAATTATTTGATCATTTAAATGATGACGGCAAGAAATCAGCTTGGCATTGAACTACAAAACGTTTGGAAAAATTAAAATCTATTTCATATTCTAAAGTCCCATTTAATTTAAATTTGAAATAATAAAAACACGTCTGACTGACTGTACCGCAACAAAGAATGATAGACAAGAAATCATGTAAATAAATGCAATCGCATCGAAATTAAAATTAGACGCCAGACAACAAGTGATAACGGTTTTTACATATATATTGCGCTATGACATCAATTTAATAAGATTTTAAGCGATCGAGGAATATAGAATTGAGAGAAACTGGAGAAATCATTTATTTATATTTTTTTTTTTTTTTTGTAAATGTAAAATCTTACCGCTTTAAATTTGGAAATTCTTAAAAAAATATATTAATCCTGGAAAAGATTTTATAAACAGTTAAAAAATTTCTTTGATTTGATATCAAAAATTATTTTACTTTTTCGGTTTTCTTTTTGTGTATTTTTGTTTTTGTTTTTTAAAAAAAGCACACAACTTTTAATTAACTCAAACTGTTCCACAGTACAATTAAACTACAACTGAAATTAAAGAGTCTTCTTGGGATGGGAAATTTTCAGATTCTGTTTTAGGAATTTTCGCTGGAAGTATTAATAAAAAATCCCATTTGGTCTTTTTTTTTTGTTTATTTTTTTTTTTTTTTTGCTTATCACCACTGACACTGGGTTGAGTCTAGTTATTGAGTTATGTGCGGTTTCTATAATACAAGCAATTGGTTTGAGTAGAAAATTTGTATAAAAACCACTCAGTTTTTTGAGTGATTCCCAAAACAAAATTTCTACACAAGTAATTTGTATGTATTGTGGAAACCGCACATTAATATTTCTTTCTTCTGTACAATGTACAAACATATTTGTATGTAATTATAAATCTCTTTCTTAGCCAGGACTGGAAAATTGAGTGCCAGTGTGTTTTGTTTAATCGCATTTATTAGAATTGATTTAAATTTGTTCAAAATTTCCTTTAACTTGCCAGTATATGATTCATATGATTCATATGAGTCACACAATTTAAATGTGTTTTTGTTTACACTAGCCAGCGAAAAAAATCCCTCATTTTATCTATATATAAAAATGAATCTGAGTTTTTATACATATTTATTTGTTTGTATGTTCCCTATAGAAAACGCGATCATCATGAAATTTTTGGACCGTAATATTCACCCCTATCGTGAGTAATTTTCCACATGAAGTTTTTGACTTTTCACGTATTTGCAATTGTGAACAACTCGCATTAAAAATTTTATTCAGCCAAGAATAATAACGTGAAAAAATGTTCCCTTCAAAAAATTCTCCTAATCGTGAATGATTTTTTTCCCGCGAGTTTTTTCACTTTTCCCTTCAATTTATTCACTTTATTTTTGATGGGGAATAGAACAGAACATGTATTTACTTCTTCTTATAATTTGAATATTAAAGCTCGCAAAGTTTATTTTAAGAAAAATATCTGATAATAAGGCATAAACTGATGTATTGGTCAAGAAAATGCAAAATAACAAGTAGATTGCCTGCAGATTTGTGAATCTTTAATTTTTTAGAATTCTTTCATTTTGTTGGCTTTCCAAAAAGTAGCCGATTTTTTTACCACATAAAAGTTAGAATGCAATAAACAAAGGCTGCAAATAAACTATCGCTTCAACACTGAATACATCACTTTGCTTTTGTATGTTTTCTTTAAAATATATATGCCCGTGTATATTTTTGAACAAAAATTTCTTTGATTTTTTGTTTTTTTAATCTTCTTTCTTTTTTACATTCACTGATAACTGATAACGGGAATAAAAATTTCACGGGAACAAAAATTCCACTTGTTATTCACGATAGGGGTGCTTGATGACCCTGGAATTTAAATAGTATAATTTTTTTTTAGTATTTTAGGGGGGAAGCATACCCTCATACACAGAAAATATTAATATTCACACATCTCTGCAAATAAACCAATAAATGTTGTGGAAAATCAGGACAATGTGGTACGTTTTTAATATGGATAAATAAATAACTAAAATAAATAAATAAATAAATAAAAACGGAGAGAACTGTTATCCCGTAAAAATATATTATTACCAATAAATTTCTATAAGTATGTATGTGCAAGTAAAGCAATGAATGTCATGAAATTCGCTGTGGGTCACTTCTAAAACAAAATACAACTGATAGGAATGGCAAAAAAAGCAGTATATAAGAATTAATAATTTATACACACAGAGAAAACAGATTACTTGTGGCAACCGAATTTGTTGCCAACCAAGTTGTGGCGGTTGCGACAACCGATAAAATTGGTTAACACCATGAAATCTTAAATGGAACCTAATCGGGTTTATTTACACTCATTTTTATCCTGGAACACAATTGAAATGATATTTTCAATATTTAACTAAATAAAATTGTTTTACTTCCTGTTTTTGAATTTAAAATTTATTTTGGTCTATTATTGGAATTGAACATAGAACTCACATGTTTGAAACACATCGCCTTACACAACACAGCCACATGAGTATTTTAAGATCGACAAATATTGAGAAAGTACTTATTTTAATATAATTGGTTACGCCAACCGAATAATCGGTTAAGAGTATCAATCAAACCATATTCGTTACCAATTATTCAGTTGTGCTCGCCATTTTGACATTTAGAAGCAGCAAAAGAATGAATTCGGTTAATCCAACAAATTAAAGAGTTGTCACAATCGTATATTGGTTATAAGAATATGTACATACGTACATAAGTAGAAAAAAAAAAACATTTGGTGCACAGTTTGTCAAATAAGTTTTATGAAAGGTCGAACAAATTACAAAAAAAAATGCACTCACTTAATTTTTTTTCATGTTAAATCTTGAATTTAGTAAACTTGTAGTGGAAAAACAAAATCAGCTGTTTGCGAATTTAATGTTAAATTCAGGATTTGACATTCAGTGTGGAAACACTATTAAATAAAGTCAATATATTTTTCAGTCGATGCCAAATATTTTTGCAGTTTTAATAGATGAGTTTTTACAAAAAATTCCGAACAATCGGCAAAATTATTAATTAACTAAAAATACATTTATGGTTTTTTTTTTTGTTAATTTATCTTTAACATAAACAAGCAAGTCAGTCACTGCCTCGCCTATAAATGCGATCCATTTAAATAGTTTGGATGGCAGCTTTACAGTGGCTGTAGAATGTTTTCTTTAATATGTATTTCTTTTTATTATCTAGTGATAAAATTTAAATTTATTTCGTACTAAAAAATTTTTAAATATTTGTCAAAAAAAAAAACGCTCGTAATGAAAAGATAATTAAAACGAAATTAAATGAAAACAAAATTTCTTAATACATTTTCTTGTGCCACCAATTATCTTAAAATTGTTGCTAGTTTTTACTATATTTTTATATTTTTAGTTATTTTTTTTTTATTTGTAATCAACAAATTCATAACGGGTGTCCGCCGGGAAGGTATAATACTCGCAGTAATTCCATTGTAATCCTGGCTGTATGCGTTCTGGCACCGTCTTGTTGATACCACATGTTAATCAAGCCCAAAGCGTGCAGTTGTGGCATTGAAAAGTTTTCAATCACATCACGATATCGCTCCCCATTCACAGTTTTCATTTTCAAAGAAGTAAGGTCCAATGATTCTTTCTGACCAAATTGCACACCAGGCTGTCACTTTCAATGGATGCAAAGCTGACTGTTGAATAATTTGAGGGTTTTCCATTGCCCAGAACCGATTATTCTGTTTATTCACATATCCATTCAAATGAAAATGTGCCTCGTCACTCATTATGATTTTTTCATGAAAACCGGTGTTGTCATGGGCGAGCTGTAACATCCTTCAAAACACGTTGGTTTGTTTATCGAATATTTTTCCATAATCAATTTGCCACGTGTCTACTTCACGACTGCCAAATATGAACTGTCAAGACTAATGTTTACCAAAATGGCGGCAAAACAAAGTAGTATACCTTCCCGGCGGACACCCTATATTATATAACTTTTTTGAATCATAATCAAAGAAGAAGAAAAGAGACTGCTGCTTACAAATTCAATTTGAAATGTTTTGGCAGAACACATTTCGAAATGTGGGCCACATGTTGGACCGCATAAGAAATTTCTATTGCATTTTAATTTCTTTTTCTTGTCTATTTATAAATAAGTTAATTAATATTGACATGATTATAGATCTAAAATTATATTCGTAAGCCAATTGGTTTTATAAATATATTGTAGTAAAGTAATTTTTGCAAAATTTTTATTCTGCATAAAAACTAAAAATAGTTGTTCGTAAGAATTTTAGCTGAAACTTTTGCAAAAAAAGAAAAAAAAAGTAATATATATTTTGGAAATGCCGAAAAATATGTTCAAGTGTTTTTTTTCGGAGTGGTTTTAATTCAATTGTTTTTATCTTTTTAATATCAACTTATTGAAAATGTATTTCAAATATTTGTTAATTTATATTGTTTGTGAGTGAAAAATTAAAATAAGAAATAAAACTAACTACTACAACAAGTTTTTTTAGAGTGTTCAGTATGCGGAATTCTGACAAAATGCATTTATAAAAAATTTCCGTTGAAAGTACATAGTAAGTGTAGTGTAGTTAATATGAAATAATTCCAGCAAATGGGCATTTATTGCATACGGAATTTTGACAGCTGATTGGTAATTTAGTATACTTATAGCCCGTTCAGCGTGAAGCGAAATTAATTTTACTTACTTAATTTTTGCGATAAAATCCCTTTTTGTTCCAACCGTGCTCATATGTACAATCGTATTTACCCAGAAGAAAGTGACGTTTGCTTAAAAAATATATTAAATTAAATATTTAAAACAGAAAATTTTAATTAGTTGTTTGTTTTTTGAAATTTAATAGTGTATATATATGCACATATTACAATGACAAAGTAAGTATATGCATAAATATCATAAATAAATTTTTAAGTAATATTGTCAGCTGTTCTCAAAATTAACTCATTTGTCAAATGTACCAGCATAAACACCTTGAAATTACTTAATTTCGCATCACGCTGAACGGGCTATTAATAACAATTAAAAGGTTTAACTTCTACAAAACGCTAGATATACACCACATTTTAAATGTCATATTTTCCACATGAAATATTCAATGTTGCTCAACATTTTCAATAAATTCGAACAGAAACCGATTTTAATATTATGTGCTTAATAAACTTACTGATGAAATTACTCGCTTTCGAAAAGTTTCGTTCACTCAATAATGAGGATTTGTTATTAAAGTTTTTAATTTTTTTTAATCAATTGAAATTTCCTTAATATAAGGTTTTCCAATAAGAGTAATATGATTTCTTAAAAAAAAAAACAAACTTATTGTTAAGGAAATTCTAAAGTTTTTTATTTAATGTGAAGTACAATCGATACAATTAAGTTCTAAATAGAACGTCATTCAAATGCCTTCTACGACTTCTTCTGCAGGAACGAATTCGATAAACCCAATTTTCGAGCCTTTTTCTACTAAATCAATTCGTATGTCATGAATGGCACGTTCAATATTGTCATGTAAAGCTTGAAGAGAGTCTGGTTTATTTCGAAAGACCAATGACTTCAAATAACCCCACAAGAAATAGTCTAATGGTGTTAAATCACAACTTCGTTTAAGTTTTCCAAAAATTTAAGGAAAAAAAATTTTTTAATAATTTTTAATTGATGACTTAGAAGTTTCAAAATATATATATATATTTTTTTTTTTAATGTAAGAAAATCCGAGAGGTGGCAAGATGTAGAACTGCAGTAGATAGAGTGACTAACAACTAAACTGAAGTACCTCGGTTCGAGTCCCAAAAGAATTTGAAAATGCATCTACAAGCTGTAAAGAAGAACCCCTGGACGGTACAGCGCTATGATCACACCAAAATCTTAGTTGTACTAGATCAACGATTGAGAAGAAGGGAAAACATAAAAATGAGAAGTGCTTAGCAAGATCAACAACCGAACACCAAGGAAATAAACTACTACGCAATTACATGAAAACATTGTTTATTTAATTTTATTATAATTATATAAAAATATCCTTTGAAAAGTGAAACCTGTATTTTGTATCATTAAGGATAATTTTACAGAATTTGTTAAAATAACGACATTGGAACATACGACAAGCATTTTTAACTTAAATTTTAGCTAATTCTTTTATTGTAACTATTTTTTTTTTTTTTTTTTTTGAAAGCCAATACAGAAAATAATTTTAAGTGATAAAATTTACTATGATTTGAAAGCTTTTTTTTTTGTTTCTTAGTACCAATAACTTCTCCAAAAAGAACTTTTGTAAATAAATTTTCTTTAATTAACAACACTAATGTATTCACTGCAAATAAAAAAAAGCTTTTTGAAAATTGTAAACAAAAATACACTCTCTTTGTGTTGTTTTCTTTCTGGTTTTCATCAAACCAGAAAACTTACAACAGAAGCTTTCTACACACATGCCATCAAAAATTTAAGAAAATCAGTTGAGTGCGTACTCTTAAAACTAACGGTAACAAAAAGCGAAGAAAAATAACGCAAACGGAAAGATGTGAAAACTAACAAAAATAACACATAAATTACAGTAACAACACAACCATTAAAATAAATCAAAAGAGTTTAAAAAAAAAAGTTACAAAATTAAAGATATTAAGAAAATATTAAGAAGAAGAAAAAAGTTTTCCCAAAAATAGTAAAAATCCATAATCGTTATTAGTGCAAGCCTTCATTTAATAGAAATAATAAATTAATTGTGCATAAATAACACATACATACATAAATATATATGTAGTCTATGCATACATCACATTAATTTTTTAAAAATTCATGCTATTTTGTTTAAAAATAAAATGATTTATTTTTTTCATAAAATTCCTCTAATGAGACAGGAAGAATTTTCATAGATTTATCTAAAATCTTATACAACATACGAACTACACATGTTTTAATCCTGCATCGTCTCGCACTCGTCGTAGGCAGATCAGACTTAGACAGCCCCACACTGATTAAATAGTGAATGCATCGAATGTGAAAAAATGTGTGAGTGTAACAGGATTTTATGTATTTTCTATAATTTACATACATACACACATACATACATACATACATACATACATACATACATACATACATACATACATGCAGACGTATATGAATTTGTGCAAATAATAAATGCGGGTGTTAGATGAGCACTAGTTAGTTGTCAATTCAACACAAAAAAAAAAATGGAATAGAATAGAATAGATGAAAAGTACTAGACAAAATAACGAAACATAAAACATTAACAAAGTTAAAAATAAAATAAACAGGCTGCTGCATGTTGACTTTGTCCCATTAAGCACACGCATGCATAAACAAGCATACACCTTCATATGTACTACATACGAGTATGTACAACATATTTCAGCATGTGTTGTACCATTACGTTATACTCATAGTAGTGTTATGGGGTATAAATAACTGTGTTGGTATCTACCTGTTCTTTGTTTTTATTGTATTTTAATTACATCTTTTATTTGGCTGAAACAAAAACAAACCTTTATAAAGACTGATACAATAATAACAAGTTAATTAATAAAAACAACAATAAAAGGAGATGAAATAATAAGTGGTTTAGTTAAACAAATAGTTGAAAAAAGATTACTAGACACTTATGTATGTATATACGTACTATGTATGTATATAAGCATGTACGATTATATATGTGTGTATATGTATGTACATATTTATGCAGCTACAAGTCCAGCGAACACTTTTTGATGGATTTTTAGCCGACTTCAACATAAAAAGAATGTTATCAATTAGAGGGACATTTTGATACCCTTGGCCAAACACGTTTGTCATTCCATGCGCGACTTCCAGAATATTCCTATCAAATCTATAAAATATACTTATATATTCTGGATCCTTATAGATAGAATGAACCATGTCCGTCTGTGAACCTTTCTATGTGTCTGAATATGAAATCGATTTTCCGAAGTCACCAGAAGATTTGGAAACGTTGTTATTAAATTGATGTGTAAGGATTTGTGTAAAGACGACTCGTATTGAAAATTAGATAAAAGAAAATATCGATTCCGATATTTTATTATATGTAAACATATGGGCATATATTCGTATATTTATAGCCATTTCCGAAAAATATAGCTCCCTGGATTAATGAAAATCCTTTTTCGCTAATACGAGTAATGGCGAAAAAGAAATTCTTAGAAAAAAAAGGTAATCGAGCAATTGTTGAAAATAATTTAAAAAAAAACTAAAAATGCAGAGTAATAAAATATGCTACCAAAACATCCATGAATGCTTATTACTAAAGAAATCTGGAGAGTCTGCAACAAACCCCAAAAAACGGTTGGGAATTTTTGAATGAGATAGAAACGCAAAACGTGCGCTACAACTAAATGATGACAATGGTGATATTGGTATTGTAGAATTTGGTGTACTGCAAGAAAATAGAGTAAAAACAACAAAAACGTTAAATTACAAAGTAGTATACTTTGATAATAACGGACTATGAGTTTGTGTTTATTATTAGTAATTTCCAAACAGTGATGAGGGAATTTCGTACTAACCAGCACTGTTTCAATGTAGAATAAAAAATGAATTAAAAATTAATTCTCGTATTCTATTTCTGTTGAAAACTGGTTAAATAGTTGATATTCTTCTCAATTAGTATTCACTTTACGAAAATTGTAAGGATGGACAATTGAACGCTGATGAAAGGTGTAGCGGCCTTGAAATCAATACTGATACGTTCTGCTAAAAACTGATTGGATATAAATAATATGTTTGACGATTTTTAGATAAAAGGGCATCTGGCAAGAAAGTACACCTCTTTGTTTTAGGAAGTTTTAAAGAACCTTCGCCAAATTTCTCAGAGAGTTTTGTTCCAATATCTCTGAATAATGATAGAAAAATTTGTGATAATAACATATGATTTTAAGAATTGATACTTATAACGACGTTTTCTGTACTATTGTCGCTGAAAACTGTATTTCGACTTAAGTTCAATATTCTTCTCGAGAGATCGAAAAAACAAACAACGCTGATAAAATGGAGTTGCAGCCACAAAATCCGTGCTAATTAATACGTTGTGCTAATAATTTAGATTTACTGTAATTAACATATTGAACTTGCGCCGAAATCATTACTTTTAATCGATCATAAGTATAGAATTGTTGGTGTTTTCTTTTCTACACACAAAATGGCACCTTGTTGAAAGGTAAATGTATAAATTGTCTTGGTCCCTGCCCAGACTTGCAATTTTATTAGTTGCAATTCTTGGTTTTTTAGGTGAGAGAGGTAAGAAGCTTGGGGAGGGGTACAGAGTTTCATGTGCTCGGCAATTCTCTTTTGCCTTGCAATTCGCACTGGGTTCTATGTGTATTTGACGTTTTATTGTATTTTTTCAATTATATGAAAAACAAAATAAAACGAAAATTAAATTAATATGTGATGCATTACAGTTTTTTAAGTTAAAAATATTGAAAATAAATTTTTCTGTGGTGGTGTAAATACAAAAATTGCAAAATTATATTTTTATAATGTGGACACTTATGCAATTTCAAAGCAGAATTTTAAAGAATTGCAGCCAATAAAATTACAAATCTGGACGGGGACTTGCCAACCCTGTAATAATGCAACTTGTTATTTCACTAGAACCAAACACAAATTACGAAAAAGTGGAACGCCCTGTTTTTAATAGCTGACAGCTAAGTTTTACAGGGCACTATCAACACTGTCGATTTTTACGGGGCATAAAGTATAATGCCTTCCACCAATAGTGAGTGCGATTTCTTTAGAATCAAACACAATATGCTGTTAGAGAGCATAACATTTTTATGAAACGAACACCAAACTACATCTTCTGCATGGAGATGTACCAATTTTTGTAGAAAAGAAAACACCATCGTAAATAAGAAGTGAAATTTTTGTTCACGTGAAATTTTAATTCCACTCAAAGAGAAAAATGGTATCATGAATCTCCCGTGAAAAATTATTCCCGCTATTAGTTCTTAGTGAATGTAAAAAAGGGAAGAAGATTAAAAAAATAAAAAATCATAGAACTTTTTGTTAAAAAATATACACGGACATATTTATTTTAAAGATAACTTCAAAACTCAAAGTTAAATATTCAGAACTAACTTTAGTTTGAATGCTCCGTTTGTTTATTGAATTCTAACTTTTATGTGGTAAAATAATTCGGCTACTTTTTGGAAACCCAACAAAACGAAAAAATGCCAACAGATTAAAGTTCTGCAGGCAATCAATCGGCCTGTTTTTTTTGCATTTTGTTGAGAAATACATCAGTTTGTGCCTTATTATCAGAACTTTTCATTAAAATAAACTTTTTAAGTTTTAATATTCGAATTATAAGAAGAAATACATAAATATTATGTTCTATTCCCCATAAAAAATAAAGTAAAAATATCAATGTGAGAAGTGAAAAAATTCCGAGGGAAATATTTATTCATGATAAGGGGAATTTTTTTTTCAGTGAACATTTTTCACGTTGTTATTCTGGACTGAATAAAATCTTTTCATGCGAGTTGTTCACGAATGCAAATACGTGAAAAGTGAAAAAATTTCACGTGGAAAATTATTCACGATAGGAGTGCATATGTATATACGAGTAATTATTATATGCATACATATAATTATCAATTAGAATCATGACCATCATTTTGCTGCTAATTCTCCAACCTACGAGAAAATATTTATCTATTTATTTTACATTAGTATTTACCCATGACTTCGTCTACGTTTTATATTAATGAAAAAACAAAAAGTACTAAAAGCAAAATGCACCATCTTTTCCTTATATTGCCTCCAAGTAAGTGCACTGTAACCCAAAGAAAATAATATAATAAAAAAAAACACAAGTACCAAAAGTACTAATTTCTCCGTTTTTACCCCTTAAAAAGCACTTTATATAAACTGGGTAACAAGCTATCCACCAAGCTATCTACCAAATTTCATCCACATCCATCAAGAGAATTTCTGAGGAGAAAAAGTAACAAAAGTAACAGTTTTTTTTCCTTTACAACCCTCAGAAAACTATTTTTAAATGTTATTGCAAAAATAAAAAGTACCCAAATTATAATGGAACACACTTCCAACAAAACAAACTTTCACATTAATAATATTTATAAAAATTATATCTAAGCAAAAATTGGCAATAAATAAATGGCAACTATTAGGAAAACTTAAATTTTCCATCGGACAAGTTGCCAAATAATGTTTACTGGGTATACACACATAGATACCAACACAGCCATGGATACATACATACGTATGCATGTTAAGTACGTTCATCCTATTTAGGTTATCTTATGTTTGTATTCTGTTATACTTTCATATCAATTTGCCTTAGAATTTATTAAAAAAACTGAAATGATCCTTTATCCTTTAGACATGTAACTACAGTTGTGGTAAACACAAAGGAATAGCAATGAGTACATGATTTACAAAAACAACACTAACACTCATACATTCCTGTGCTACATACATACACTTGTATGAAAGTCACAATCTTCAATCGGTGTCAAAACTTTTGTATAAATTTAAAGAAAATATTATTAAAATAAGAAGTTTGAAATAATTAAATTAATATTAAATTGTTATTACTTTCAGCCATACTGTATTCCCTTTTGCTGTTTTAAGTTTCATTTTATCAAAAAAAAAAAAAAATCGGATTATTTAACTTTACTAAAAGTATTTAAGCCTTTTAAAAGGATTCGTATACATTTTGCACTTGACACTTAAAATGAGCATGACAAACACATGTTCATGTCACCGTTGTCATTCGTAATTAAAAAACATTTCTAACGCTTTTGTTTTTGTTTAGAAAAGTTTGAAAAAGTATTTTTATAACACTTAGTGGTAGTTTTGTTAAAAAGATTAAAACACTTTGAAGCATTTTAAAAAGTGGTAAAAGAATACATAAGCTTTTTGACTGACTTCAATAAATGCAGGAGGTTATCAATTCGGTTGTATTTTTTGTAATGTTTGAACATTCATATTTCTATTAATTTATTGGATGATTTTTTAATTTTTTTAAGGAAAAATCAGGGAAAGTCCCCCTTCCCCAAATTTTTTCGAACAACTATGTTTTTTACTAAGCGATTTCGAAAATATTTGCTTGATTTTTATTAAGACATTATTTTTTTTTTAAATTGGGACCAGTTATCCTCTAAAAATATATTGTTTATTGCATAACTCCGCCATGTATTGGGTTTTCTTGCAGTTTGGTCCCATAAATTGTATTTTAAAAATGTTCGTTTTACTATTTTTTTAAATAAATCTCTATATTTTCTTTAAATATTGAAGAAAATAAACGAGTTTAACAAATTCATTTCGTATAGATGGGCGTCCAGAAAACTTTGTCCGAATTGGACCTAAACCTATTGTTACAATATTCCGTTGAAAAACTTAAAAATTCGAACAAAAATTTTCTTGCACACAAACCATTGTGACCCTAATGTACATACTTAATTACATACATACAGATTGTTTTTATAGAGTGTCACAACTTTGAGATGGCATCACTGCTTTAATTGAGCACCCATTTAACAGCTGATAGTTGCATTTTGTTTAGTTTTCTTTGAAATTTTATTATGAATCGACTTACACCAGAGCAACGCGTGCAAATTGTAGAAATTTTTAATCAATATAATTTTTCTATTCCTCAAACTCATTGGGCAGCGGGCGCTACAATTGATTTACTCAAAGAAACTTTTGATGAAAAAATAATTTTAAGTAATTGCCCAATTAATTGACTACCAAGATCGTGTGATTTATTTTCCTTTGGGTTATGTTAAGTCACTTGTCCACCTCGATAAACCACAAATAATTGAACATCTGGAAATCAACACTCGAAGAGTTATCGGCGAAATAAGGCCGCAAATGATGCGAAAAGTTGTTGAAAATTGGTATTCAAGATTGTGCCTTCTACGCACCAGCCGTGGCGGCCACATGGCAGAAATCATATTTAAAAATTTTCGTTCCAATAAAGCCCGTTTCATTGATATTAAAAATATATTTCCTTGTTTTATTATGATTTAAACTTGTGTCACTCTATAAAAAAAAACACCCTTTACTAGATTTACTCAGCCAACTCGCAAAATCTCCCAATAAATAACTGAAATTTAGGCCAAACAACTTTCGTCTCTATTTAACCCTGCAATACTTTTCGTATGTTTGCTTTCATTTAAAAATTTAACAAAAAAAAAAACTTTTGGAGTCATATCCCGTAGATATGTCAGGTTTCCTACCATACGTACAACTTTAGCTGAACTGGGTTCATTGGCATTTCTCTATTTAGTTTGCCAGCCTGATAAATATCTTTAAATAGAATCATAAAATCGAAATCGAAATGGAATCATAAAAATGTACAAGATCAAATATGAGTTTAATATATGTATATATTTTCTTTTGCAAAAAATAAAACTATAAAAATGTAATATTAATTTTCTCATTTATATGTCTCTTCTCTTTCTTTATGCTAATCTTTTATTTTACAAATAAAGAATTTTTCACTTATTTTTCGTAAATATTTTTCATACGTTAAATTTGGGAGAAAAAATGTGCAACAATAAATCAAAACGAAATTTAAACTTCCTGTCCTGTCCCTTGAGTCAATTATTTGCTTTTGCACAAGAGTGAGTGTTTTTCATAGAAAAAAAAAAAATTTGCCCCACAATTCATCATACAAGAATGTGTGAATTTAGGCATTTGCTAAACAAGAAAATTACCTACCCAGCATACGTTTCTTGTTGTGAAAATTGTCAGAAAAAATTTAATTTTAAATTTCTAGTACACTGAAAAAAGAGTTTTACATAAATTGAACGAACTCCCGTTCTTTGAATTAAATTCTTTAAAATTCAACGTATTATACGTCGTTTTAGTAAAATATTCCTTGAAACTAAAAGTAAAATTTTATGTATTTATGAACTCAACGTTGAAATCACGATTTGATTTTATTCGTTGAATTAAACAATGAACTAGTTTTTTGATTTGACGTATAATACGTTGATTTTAAGAAACTCTTTCATTTATTTAAACACAATGAACAAATTCTTTGATTCAAAGAACCTGTTTTAAGTAATATACGTTGATTTGAATGAATGAAGAAAATTATTTGTTGTGATGTATTTAAAATTTTTTAAAAAAAACTATTTTGCTTGTGCTTTAGTAATTCGCACATTTTATTTGCGAGTTTATGTATGAGTAAATGAGTTTTGGATCTTTTCAAACATAAATGCTAAAGATCTATTGATGAGTTGGTATTTAGCAACAAACGAAATGCTAACCCACAAGAAATAATTAATTTTTTTTTAAAACATAAATTCTTGAGTATTTGTTCGAATAAATTTCCTATTTTATATAATTAATGTACATATTTATTTTTTTTAAATAAAACACTCAATTTAACTGACGTAGTATTATATTTATTTATAGGTAAATTTCGGTTAAAATTCATTCACAGTTATAATTGGATCATGGAATATGTTCCATGAACTATTTTCTTAAATTCAAAGTATAGATACGTTGGGTCAAGGAATAAGTTCGTTGCAACTAACATATAGTTTCAATGCATTTAGGTACGGTTTCAACGTATGGTTTCTTAACTTCAACGAACTGGCACGTTTGAATCAACGAATGTTTTCCTTTAATTTAATTACTTTTTTGGTTGAGTGTAGTCTGAAAACTTTTTACAAAGTAGGGAATTTATACGTTAAGATTAGTGGAGGGGCTTGAAAACTTAATAACGTGAATAGCGCCTTAAAAATTGGGTTTTTTTCTTAATTTATAAAATACACTTTACCTCATTTGAATTCGTTTAAAACGCATATCTCCCTGTTTAAAAATTTATGTGATTTTTATATTTTTCTTTAATGAATGTTTATTATTATCTCTGAGTTTATACAAAAAGAATAAAAAGAAAACTTTTTTTTTATTTTTTTGTACAAGAATGCAATGCCAAGAATTTAATGATATTTTCCACAAACTTTTCCGAAAATATGTACGTGTGTGTGAGTATATTTTGTTTGTTTTTGTTGTAATTGCTGCTTGTTGCCGCTTGTACAGTAGTTGACCTCTTGGCGTCAATTTTATATGATTTTAAATATGTAAAATACTAAATTTATTCACGTCATTATATTTGTATGCATGCATGGGTATGCGTGTGTATGCATGACAATAAACAATGAAAAAATTTAAATAAACGACAAATAAGAATAGGGAGAAAACGTGCAACGTACATTTGTTACATTCACCACTCATGCAACTAATGCCCGTAATGGTCTTGTTTACAAAATAAAAATATTGTAAAATATTTCGTATGATTAACTTGAATTTAAAAAAAAAATTCTATTTAATTTCAATTGCATTTTACATTGCGGCACTTAAATTAATGAAATTTTGCGAATTCAAGAGTTAACCATCTATAATAATTTTATATAAAATTCTAACTGGCTGTCGGTCATTTTAAATTCAGAATAAAAATAAAAAACATGATTAAATAGTTCAGTATTAAATATTCTTGCTTTAAATCCAAAATCGACTTTCATCATTAAATCTTAAATACTTTTAATAATTAAATCCACTTAGCTCAAAGTCAAGCAATAAATTTCTGTTTATGTAGATAAATTAGCAAAAACGTTTTCTATTTCCTTGGTGAGGCTTCAACCTACCAGACAAAAATAACAGTATAAATTTGTGCTTAATTTTGATCATAAAAACATAATTTTGAATCATATTATTATAATATAAGTTCATAATATGTTAAGATTTTATAATTATAGTGATATAATGAATGAATTATTTTTGCAGAGTACACAAAAACATGTTGCAAATAACAGCTTTATCATTATATATCATATTATATTTACTCTTAACTTGTCATCACGTCAACATGTTTTGCTTATTTTTGTGATATGTAACGAAAAATGCATCCAATAAATATCGTTTTAAAACTTTTATGTTTCTATCGCCACATGTCGGAATAAATCACTTTGACATAATTTTATTTAAATGCAAATTAAAAAATCCAATTTATAATCAAATATCATTTTATTTTAAATTTTTCATTGCAGTCATTTATTCGTCTTCTAGCAATCATCAACAATAAGCGTTCAATTGACCAAACAAATTAAAAAAAAAAAAAATAGGAACAACAATAAATAGCAGTAAAGCGTAAAAACACACAATTATTCAATGCAACAATTTAAAGGTGAAAGAAATAAAAACAAAATTAACTAAACGAATAAAATTTGTTGCACTAACAAATGGTTTTATTGGCAAAAAAAATTGCACTAGTGAATAGTAGTATTTGTACGCGAGTAATTCTTTTTCGTGTCAAAAAATAAAAAAAATGTTGATTGCTAATAAAAGTCAAGAAAAAAACGAAAAATTTTCTGGAATAATAAGAATTGGCGTGACAGAAGGACATGCAAAAAGGCTGAAACTAAATTCCTAAATAAGTATTTTTTTTTTGTTATTATTTTCATAGTTAATTTCTGCTTAACTTAAATGTTTATAGAAAAATAAAGCAGCATTGAAACAACCCTTAATCACTTGTTAAGTGGATAACGTTTGATAAATGCTTTAAATAACAACAAGTCTGAATTAAATAAAATGATTTGACAAAAAATAACATGTGAAATTAAAAAAAAAAACAAAAAAAAACTAAACGAACATAAATAAATAAATAAAGAAACACTATAAAAGCTACTTCCGATGCCTCCTTTCTTTTGTTTTTTGACAATTAAAAAAAAACTATTGCTCAAGTTTTATACAATACAAAAATAATGAAAATAGTCAAGCCAGTCGTCACCCAGTAGAGAAATAAATAACAACGCACAAACATACTATGCAAACGATGACGTCATTATACTCAAAAAAAAACTTTAGCTTTAATGCAAAACACCAAAGAGAGAGAGGAAGAGAAAAAAAGCTCACAAATTGAAATATTTACTAATAAATTAGTTTCTTAAAAGAAAACTAAAAGCTCAATACAGCATTAAACTTTCACCAAATAAATTAAAGGAATAACGGAAAAAGCATTTTTTTCACCATACACAACTAAACAAATACATATCTATTTATGTGTGTACTTCAAAAGGAAAGAGAAATTTATATCACCAAAACAGAGAGAGGGCATGAATTTTGTTAACGATTAAACTATTTCCTTTCAATTATTTCTCAACAAAAATCAGAGAACAACAATAAACATAGAAAGCTTTGCAGCTCTGCTTCTGATAACGCCATCAACAACATAATTATAAAATAAGACTAGTATTAAAACTATGAGAATTAAATAATTAAAAAAAAAATACCTCTCTTTTGCTTATTCTTCATATCCGGTTTATTGTTGTTGCCGTTTTTGTTTTCTTAAACTACAAACATGGATGTGTCATTTACAGCAACGTCACTGCTATATTGAATATACACACACACACATACGCCCGCAAATTTTTTATTTTAAAAGGAAACGTTATTTGACGATAATTTGTTTATTTTGAAAGGATTTATAAGGTTCATCAAAAGGCAGTAGTGTGACATCTAACAAATAATACAATGTCAGAAAATTTACCTTCAACTTCAACAGGTGAGTAATTTATTTATTATAAAGTTTTATTGTTTTGTTTGTTATTGCAACATTGACTTATTATTCTTAACCTTGCACGTTGTCAAATTTAAGTATTTTTAAAATTATTAAGGAATTTTATTTACAAAAAGTAAGTAAATAAATAATAATCAATAGTTTAGCTAAGAATCAAATTGGTTCTACAGTTCAAAAAGAAGACATTAAAAATTTAACACTTTAACAAAGTGAGACTTGTTGTACAGTGTTGCGTTCTTTTATAAATATAAAAAATTTTTTCATATACCTATTTTTGTTTTTTTGACTAGACTCTTCATAAAAATATAAAAATGTAACAAGACGACAGTTTTAATGTTTTAGTTTGTGTGTATGAAAATTTTAAAGCATACTTTGAGAATGTTTTTTTTTTTATTACACAATCACACGCATTGTTTTGTTTTAAAATAACGTTTAAAATAGAACAAAGGCTAAGCAATGAAATGAATTGTTGAATTGAGGCCTTGATTGGGTTAACACCTATACAAATCTTTATAAGATCCTCTGCGGCAATGGCCGCTTATCAAATGGGTATCGGTAACTCTGCTCGCTGTGTTGGCAACGGGCATTCATCGATCCTGAATACATTATCCTGCAGAAAGCTGTTAGGGATGCCTAGCGACAGGATAATTTGTGAACTAAGATTCAAAAGAAGATTCAATGTCACAATTCCGCTTAAGGCCACGTGGGAGGATAATAGTCCCTTTGTGTATTCCAGAAGTTTATGTTGGTATACGGATGGATCCAAGACTTTAGATGGAGTAGGCGCTGAAGTCTGTGGACCCAACGTGAAAATCTCAGTGCCCATGGGTAAATGGCCCACGGTATTTCAGGCGGAAATACAGGCAATCACCAAATGTGTTCATATTAATTTGAGCAGAGGCATTAAAGGCGCGCATATAGCTATCTTTTCCGATAGTCAGGCTGCCCTTAAGTCCCTACTTTCATGGGAATTCCGTTGTAAGCTTGTTTTAGACTCACTACAGAAGCTATCGATACGGAACAAGGTTGGCCAAGAGGGCCTCTGCGGCTCCTCTTATAGGCCCAGAGCCCTTTTGTGGCGTAAATTGGTCGACTGTAACTACTCTAATCAGAGAGAACGACATGTCGACCGCTAAGAAAATTTGGGTGGCTTCTCCCGGTCTAAGTCAGGCCAAATCATTCTTACAGCCATTTTCATACAATGGCATCCTGAATTTCAGCAGGATAGACTTACTGCTAGTTACTGGTTTCCTCTCCGGTCATTATGGACTGAACTACCATCTTTGGAAAAATAACGTAGTTCACTCACCCTTGCGCCGTTTATGCATGGAAGAGGATGAGACAACGGCACACATTGCCTGTGAATGTATAGTCTTATGTAATAATAGAAGGCGTGTTTTTCTTTTTGAATTTTTGTGTTCGGATGATATTAGGCGGGCTTCTCCAAGCTCTATGCTGACTTTCATAGGAAGAGTCATTCAGAGCTTTGTTTAATTTAGAGATCCATGGCACAAAAGATCCAATAGGAGTCGCAGTTCCGGTCCTTGGACCAGATCTATCCACTTATCTATCTATCTATCTAAGCAATGAAATGGTTATGGAAACCCACAGGACAGAGCAATTTGTTACTTTATTTCTACTTTGATTTAAAAACGTGATGAAGAAGTTAAAATCGTAAAATACGGCAACGCCCGCGACTGTTGTTGTCCTTAGCGGAATTATTTCACACCAGTTACTGCCACAAAATACAATAACTTTGCCCGTTTTTCAAATTGGCTCTGTTAGATCTGATTGCAATAGAATTTAAGAAAATATAAAGGCAAAACCGTTTTTTCCACAACCATAAACATGATTGTGACATTGGCATGACATTTTTGCCGCAGCCATGCCACAACCATAATTTTACTTTGCGTGCTTGTAACATTTAATACAGATTAAAAAATGAGTACGACATACTTTGTATTATTCAATATGCATAACCTTAAAGTTTTTTTAGAATTTCATAGAAATTCATATTTGCTGCCAAATCCTGCGTTTTAATTCCTGTACTGTGAAAAAGTCATAGCATTTGGAGCATACAAATTAAAGTGCAAAACTTCTTTAATTGTAATGTTGTGTCATGCATAACAAGACACTACACTACAACAACTACTTAATATAATTAAAATATAAAAAAAAACTGCGAGAGAAACTTTAAATTCAAAACTAATATAGAAAACTAACGACAAAGGAGTGCTAATGCAGAAAATTCTCAATTTAAGTAAAACTTTTCATATTTTCACTTTGTTAAATGGCTTTAATTTTATACTTAACATATAATTCACTTTTCCTGGCCAAAAAGACTTTCCAAACAATAAATACAATAAATATAAACATATTGCCAACATATGGATGGTTCAGTAAACAACTTGGTCACATGAAAACACATAAAACGGTGTTTTGGATTACAAGTGAAAGTTTTACATGTCAGCTAAGAGATAAAAGGGATTCATGAGGAAATCAATATTAAGTTTATCGCCAAAAGTCATGTTAAAGTGAAACAATACAACAAATATGACATCATAAAGACTATGTTGTGCAAAATAATTGAGAGAATATTAAATGTGTCACTGAGAATGATAATATTTACACCACAAGTGTGTAAAGTGTAATTCACTTTGGAAAAGTCGTTAAATAAATAACACTTAATAAATGCTACAAGAATTCTTAGCTTTAAAATTTGATTACAATCTGTACACCAAAAAAAAAAAAAAAAAAAAAAAAAAAAAAAAAAAACTATTGACTTTAGAATGGCAAAAGGATAAGAAGAAAACCAAACGAACAGAAAACCAACATGTGCTTTTTAAATTAATTTAAGTACGTCAAGTTAAAACATTTATTTAAAAATATTTAATTATAAATATTTAATGGGACACCTCTGTTGTGAAACCAATTAAAGTGTTGTCTCCTGTGAGTATGAGTAATATTTAATTTCTTTATCATGACAATTATTAATCATACGTCACAGCGAACAAATATTTTATTATCGCTGTATGGATACTTTAAAACAGGGATCACCAACTGGCGGACTGCGGTCCGGATCCGGATCATCACCAAAGGTTGTTGGTATTTTTGAATAATTTGAGGCTTTCGGTCGCTTATGGGTTCAGTGTTTTGTTTTTAATTGAGTGACGGACGCCAACACGGAGTGCTCCAAATACGATTACCCAGCTACGCTAAGTGTTAAGGTACCCGATTAAATTTGCAAGATATTTTTTTATAATGGAACGGAAAAAAAGAAAGGTGGAAGTCGAAAATAGACAGTTTTTGCCAGAATGGACCGATTTGCATCATTTCACGCTGCAAATAATGCCAGAGCAGTACCGATGTGCTTGATTTGTCAACAAACAGTTGCGTTAATTAAAAGTTCGAATATAAAACGACACTATGAGACTAAACAAAATTCATTTGCAGACAATTTTCATCTTGGCAGTAATCTGCGTAACTCTAAAATAGCAAATTTATTGTCAAGCTACGCATCGAAGACTCAAATCATGAGTCGTGAAGCTTGCTTACGTATTTCTTGGATTCTTGCTAAGCATAAGAAACAGAAAAGATGTTGTTGAAATTATTCGACGGAATCCGTTCTCTGAGAGTAACTGAAAACTCGGTCTTTTCAACATTGATCTGGATAATGAACGCCTGCACTTCCCTAATTAAAAAAAATCTGCAATGACAACGAGCTTGACGTCGGCCATTACAAGACGTGCATTGAGGATCTAAAATCGGAATTTGAAAACAGATTCGCAGATTTTAAGAAAATTGGGAATGTCGTCGATATCCTCAGTAACATTTACTCTTTGAATCCTGGGAATGAATGGAGTAATGAAGCTGCAAATGTTTTCGGGAGTAATGAAGTTTCTCTCCAGATGGAAATGATCGATTTCCAAGAAAATACAGTTTTAAAACACCAAAAACAGGAAGTTTCTTTTCAAGAGTTTTGGATAAAATTTGTTTGTGCCAATAAATACCCAGAATTAAAAAAATTAGCCTTGAAAGTTCTCACTTTGTATGGGTCAACATATGTTTGTGAAGCAGCATTTTCTAAGATGAACTTCATTAAAAATAAATTCCGGAACTGACTTGCCGATGAACATCTCCAAGATTTAATGAGAATAGCCTGCACAAGATTTACTTCAAACTTCAGGCGGATAGTCCAAGACAAAAATGTAATTTTTCTCATTAATATTGTAAAAACCCTTAGTACTCACTTCTTTTTATTCAAAGCATTTGTTTATTATTTAATAAAATAATACACAGAAACCCATTCGATTTATTTGTCCATTGATACAGTATCTAAACATATTATTTAAATAGTTCAATTTAATACCTTCCGGATCGCGACGGTCGTGATTTTTAATGAAAGTAGTTGGTGACCGCTGCTTTAATAGAATGAATTACAAAATGTGTATACACATTGTTACGAATTATTTTATTTATTTCAACAAATATTCTGTTGCTATTTATTCAGACATGCTAAATTGAAGTCTTTATTATGCTGTGACAGATGTAAAAAATAAGCTTTTAGTGAATTGAAACACACACATACACAAATGAAAATATTACGGAAATTATTCAGAAATAGGCAACAGTTTGCTGAGATGTCTAGGGAAATAAAAGTAATAATATTAAAAGACAACATTAAATATTTCACACGAACGGGTTAGTTTTCTTTTTTGTTAATAAACAAACAACAAAGCCGATAGAAACTATCAATGCTATAAAATTAAACTATTTTTAAAACAAATTTAGAGTATTTTAGGAATTTGTGCATGCCATCACATACATACATATTTGCAAAATGCTTCATCTCACTCTGATCTGTTTAGTTAACGCAGTAACTTAATCTCTTATTCATAGATTTTGTTTTTCTAATAATCTTTTGCAAAAAATAATAAAATTGATTAAATTGAAAGTGGAAAATCCATTAATATTTTATAAACTGTGCATATTTTATGAAATTAATTGAATAAATTTAAAATCACAATTTCAAATTCATAGAATTAAGATTTTAAATAATATTTGTGATGAGAAAATTAAATACTGATACACAGAAAGACAGAGACAGAGGCAGATCCAGAATATCACAAAAATATGATTTCTTAAAATTGTTGTTTTATTTTCTTATATTACAAATTAGAGTATGTCGTTACCTAAATTATTATATTGTATGTTGGCATGAGAATACAAGTATTCGGCATTTTGGTATATTGGTATATTTCAACAAACACGTCCTTTGAAAATTTCCCTAAAATTAACACAATAATATTTAGCATATAAATAATAAATAAGTTAATTGTGTGGTCGTAGCATAGAAATCACTGCTAAACTGTTATCTACCGTAAAAGCGCAAATGGACTTTTATAATTGTTAATTCGTATACGTATGAGTGTGCGAGAGTAAGTGTAAGAATTTTATTTATGGAATGAAAAATATCTCTTAGAACTTATTTTTGTATCATTTGTTTTTTATTTTTATATTTATGCCAAATACATATTGATTAAAGTTTAGGAGGGAGCTGTTAGAAGTTTGATAAGAAAACACGCACACACACAAACAAACAAACACTCCTTTGTGTTACAATTTCAGCTATAATCTGTTTAATATCTATTAAATAAAATTATTCTTCTAAGAAGGGGTAATTTTTAAGCAAAATTAATCTTTTAATTTATTTAACTGTTTTGTTGAATGCAAGACGAATAAAGAGGTGGTGACGGGGGGAGGGTTATGTGCTATAAATTTTATATGTTTATCTGTGCATATGTTCAAGAATATTTTAATTTGATTAAGATTTTTGGCATACGGTTTTTTTTAATAAATAAAGCGTTTTATAACATTTTATGTTTAGTAGAAATATTAACTATTTAGCAAACTTTATTTATTTAACGAAATTGAATACTAGAATTTTTGACACTTTTTGTATTAAATTTAGTTACTAGTAAATAAACAAGCCATTTCTTTTCTTTTGGCACGGTACTGGCGCAGAGAAATAATTTTTTGCAATTTTTAACATTTTCATAAAATAACTTTATTTAAGAAATAAGAATACGAGAATTATTGTAAATTGTTCAATTAACAAGTTAAATAAATTTTTGATTAGTATGAAATTTTAGCGTTTAGAGTAACTTTTCAGGCGTGGGGAGTTTTCTACTAAATATTTAAATTTATTTAACTCGTATATCGAATTTAAGAAGTTAAAATACTTTTCGTATTATATTTCCTTAAATTAAAATAAAATAAATTTTGCTTCACCAGGCGTTGAACCGTTGATAATCGTCTTCATATTCGCAGACACTACTAACACGTCTATAAGAAAATATATGGTATGCAAGTTAATGAGTCTACTATTCAAAAGTAATGCAGACAGTTATAGGTGGGTTATGTTGCTAAGTATTTATGATGTTTTGTATTTTGTATATTTTCTTTTTTTAATTAGAACCAGCACTCCGGGGATGACCCATACGTATGCAGTGCATTGTGCCGGGAATCAGGGAGAGGCACCGACACAATTTTTTAAAGATTTTATCAGACAGAATCAGTAGTAGGATCAGGAATAAAATAAAAATATCGCACTGCTTTTAAAAACGCGAAAAACTCTACAAGATTTCATTCGCAATAACCAGGATTATTAGCAAACTGCTGCTGCTTGTTTCTTTATTTTGGATTTTAATTAAATTTCCAATGTCTTGCCCTCTCTGAGAAATTTTTCAGATTATTTTAAGATCAGAATCAATATATTTGCCTTTTAGTTGTCACACTATGTTCACAGTGGGAATATTTTTCTTTGTTAACAAATATTATTGAATGCGTTCAGCAGACACAGTTTGCTACACAACTGTTGCTCAACAATCTGCTGAACGCTTTGATTACTGAGCGATGAGCGTACATGTTGAACGAGCGCTCACTGTTTTTGGTAGCAAAGAAAAAGTACGATATAATTCATCAAATTACGATATTTCAGTTCAGTGTGACTTTTGATTCAAATGTCATAATATATTTTTGAATTTTAATCATTTAAATTTACAATTAAATTAATTTTTTTTTACATAATAAAATTCAATAATTTTTATTGAAAAGTAATATTTTTGACAAAAAAGTGAGCCTGTATAAATATTAACAAATATAAATAATAAACAATGCGTAGTAATTTAAAAAATTACAATTAATAAACAGTGAGCAGACCGTTCAGAAAAATTAATCAATCAAAAGCTGCTACATCCAAACTGTACTCGTATAGTAGCAGGCAAGGTATATTAATTAAAAGGTAGTCGCATTAGCTAAAATTGACATCAGCTGATTGATTTTTTGTTGTCAAAACTTTGTTATGTTTTTATAAAAATATTGTGACATTTTTTTTTATTTAATTAAAATTTAAAAAAGTGAAAAAACAAGCGTGAAAAATTTTTAATATTTAATTAAAATTAAAAATATCGGTTAAAATGCGTGTATGTAGTGTCTGCAAAAAAAATTTGCAAAGGGGGAAGGAAAGTTGTTCCAAGTACCCAAATAAAAGACACATCCTGATTTTATACATACATCTATCAACACCTTTTTGTTTTCTGTATTGTAAATAATTTTAACTTATATTTTTATTTTATGCAATTGATTTTTTTTTAATTTAATTTTTGTTTTGTTTACACATCACATATTGACAACAGCCAAGTTTTTACACTAACAAAGTGCCTGTTGTTTTTGTGACGTTGTATTTGTTTTAGGGACAAGACTACCTTATTTCTTATACCATGGTAGCAGGTTTTCTCCTGAACATGACCATTGTTTTCTCAAAAACAGCTGGTTTATTGTTTGCCATTCAAAAATATTTGATAGTCACAATACAACAAACAAATATTTAATATTTTTCATCAAATGTTTCCTATTGTGAACGTACCTTTAGATTTTTAAAACTATGTATACAAGTATATATGTAAATAAAAATTCAAAATAGATGTTGAACATGTGTACCAAAATGGAAAAAAAATTTATAAATTCGAACCGCACTAATACTTTACATATCTAATTTTTAATACACTTACACTTAATACACGTACACTTTCAAATGCAACCGGAGAACAGCTCTAATAATAAAAAGTTTTATATTGTAAGGTTTTTTGAAGTTTTATTGTTATTGCAATTGTTTGTGAGTTTTATTTAACACTTAAAACATTAAATTAAAATACGTGACCTTGACCAGCATCATGAACCATTAAACTGAATAATAAACTACCACCTACTGCATTCACTTGGGCATAGAATAAATTATGACATGCTGCCAAAAAAAAAAAAAAAAAAAACAACTCTCAAATAAACATAAATGTTATAAAAATAATATACTGCGTTATTTATGTAAAAGTTTTCATTTCTAATTTAGCTTCTTTTAATATGCCACCAACAAATGTATTCATTCGTATCTAATGTCTGTAATTCAGTCATAGTTTTAATACACTTCGGATGCACACCATTTGAACTTTGCTCTTGCACACAAATTACACACTCGTTCACTCACTCACTCACTCACCCACTCTCTCACTCATTCCCGTTAAAACTGTAAAAAGAAAAGTATTGCAATTTAAGTAAAACAAATATATCAATTGAAATAAAACATGCAACATGTAACTAAATAAAATTGTAAAAATATCCTCGTTCAGTTAAAAGAAAAATATTCTCTTATTTTACAAATTAATAGAAGAAGACATTCATTGAGTACAAAGATACCTACACTTCGGAATAATGTGAGTATGTGTGCGAGTGTAAGCAAAACATTTGTTTTCTACCGTTTTATTTATTCAAATGTGGGCTAAACGATAAAAATAACATTTAAGTGCTGTTTACACAAGACGAACAAGTGATTTGAGAGGAAATTTTGTATAGAAACCACTCAAAAAACGGAGTGCTTTTCATACAAAATTTACAATCAAATTACTCGTTCGTCTTGTATAAACAGCACCTTAGATAATAGTTTCACATGTCAGGCGAGTAATTTGAGTGTAAATTGTGTATGAAAAGCACTCAAAATTTTTTAGTAATTTTCATATAGAATTTTACACTTAAATCATTCGTCTGTCTTGTGGCAACAACTTCTTAGACTGAGAAACTATTTTATTAGTGGACAGTAGAACCTAATTATAAGAGGCAAATTAAGGTATGTACAGACGATTGGCACATCTTACAAACTGAAATCTCTTTGACACTTTATAAATATGTCACTGTATGTTGTTTGCCAACACAAATAAAACTACAAATATGTTTCTTTATGATAATAAAAAAAAAATAGACAATAGTTTTGCGCACATTATAAATACATACAACGACAAAAGAAAAACAACGAAGGAAAAATCCTTTTACAAATCATTCATGTACATGTTACAGAAGTTGATAGAGCCAGCAGTAGTATTAGTGTCTGTTCGACTTTGTTGAGTGTAATAAGTAGTGTCAGTGTCAGTGTCAGTGATAGTGTGGTTCAGTTTTCAATGAGAAAAACCAAATGAAACATGTAGCAGTCGTGTAGGAGCTGTATTCGTGTTAAGATTAAACTTTGGCTTTCAATGCGTTTCACTGCAGAAAAAAATTAAGAAATTTAATAGAGTTTTTAAAAGAATTTAAAGGAATCAGTTACATAAAGAGAGTGACAAAAGTGTTTAAAAATAAATGCAAGAAACACCTGGCATTTAGTTAAAATTCAAGTGAAATGTTAAACAATTTTAATTTTTAATTTAAACAGTTGTTTTTTTTTTTTTTTGTATCTTGTTCCTGTTTATTGTCAATTCAGTCTATTGTGGCTTTATTATTGGAATATTTTTTTATAACTTTGATTGTTGAAGGGTAAAATGAAAGTTGTTTAGTTCGGCATGTTGTTCAGTTATTTATTTTTTTTTTTTTTATTTTGTTAGGCCTGTTAGTCATTTGCTGATTTTTTTTTTTTTTTTTTTGTGCAAAATAAGTTTTGGAAAACAAGTTTTATGTTTTAGTGCTTCCTTTTCGAACAACTGAGGAAAATATATCGCCAACATTTTTTTTTGTATGACTTGAGCAAAAATTAAAAAAGTTTTTCTTTCTTTTTATATTTCTTTTAAATTGTGTGTGTAGCAGCTGTTATTTTGTTGTCTCATATGTTTTTACTTTTACTCTTGACTTTCTTTTACTTTTAATAATGAAAATTTCATGTGAAAAAAATTTTCTGTGTTCGTGATTTCCATAATATTTAATTATTTTGAAAAAATTCCACTTACCTTTTCTTTAATATGAAAATACATACTGTTTCGTTTTAGCGAGACTTAGCTTCTTTTTTTGTCATCTCTGGTATTTCAGTGCGGTTGACTTCGCATTTCTCTTTCTAAAATATGCAAAAATAATGATATATTTAAGAATTTTGTCAAAGTAACGCTCAATACATTCTTTAATGAATTTCACAGTTTTTGATTGCAAATGCCATAATCAGTACATGTTTAATAAATAATTTTTGAAGCTCGGCTTATCTTGGGAGTAGATTTAACAAAAACTTTTTATTATAAAGTAAAAAGGGTGTTTTTTATAGAGTGACACAAGTTTAAATCATAATAAAACAAGGACATAAACAGTCCAACAATAATAAATTCAATGCCACACTAATGCACGTCAGAAAAATTAATGATGTTGAATGACTTGCTCTGGCCAGAGTTTGAACCCAGGCCCCAAGTCATTGTTTGCTCAGTAGTCAACGCGTTAACCACATCAGCCAATACCACCCTTACAATTATTATTTTTTTAATTCGGAAAAATATTGATCATCACGTAACTCCGCAGTTTATGAGCATATTTATAAAATGCACGCTTGCTGTTTGGTCCCATAGAAATATTGTTAAATAAATAGTTTCACTATTTATGCACCGATTTTAAATATATATAAAGTATATATATATCTGGATCCTTATAGAAGTTGAATGAGCCATGTCTGTCTGTCTGTCTGTCTGTCTGTTCGGTTTTCGGGGACGTCCCATATTATTAGTATCAAACGAAATGATTTTCTAAGAAGACAGCTGATAATAAAACGTAATCATTATAAATTCAAAATGGCGGACACTCCAAACGCTGAACATAGAAATTTGTGTTCTTTATTTCTAACGCGTATCAATAGTATACACATGTAAAAGGTTTTCCAATAGGGATGATATGATTTTGAAGTGACGTTTCGGCCATTTGTAATATGATATGTTATTTTTTTTTTCATCGTACTCAGTAGTGTCTACAATTTCATCATGGAGAGCACAACGTTTACAAATTATTCGGTTTTTATATCAAAATAATTG
The DNA here is from genome assembly GCA_947311025.1 of Lypha dubia. NCBI lineage: Eukaryota > Metazoa > Arthropoda > Insecta > Diptera > Tachinidae > Lypha > Lypha dubia. The sequence continues at coordinate 53,625,276 of OX371264.1, forward strand.
TTCTCCAATTGCAACTTTTCGTGCGCTTTTGCCATTTAATAATCGTCCAAGTGTGCTCGCTATTCGTCGTATTGTTGAAAATTTTGAGCTCACATTTAATTTAAATAATGTTCAAGTGCCAATAAGACAAGGAACCGCTCGAAGTAATGCAAATATTGCTGCCGTTCAGGCAAGTGTTGCTGAAGACCGCAATTTGTCGATTCCAAGACGTTCTCAACAATTGGGACTGTCTCAAACCACAATCGATTGATGATAACTAACTTTTTATGGCCGAAATTGGAAAAAGTTGATCTTGTCAACATTTGGTTCCAACAAGACGAGGCTACGTGCCACACAGCAAATGCAAATTCAATATCACAAGAAATTGTGTTATTGAATGGCCTCCAAGAAGTTGTGATTTAACACCACTAGAATATTTCTTGAAGTCATTGGTCTTTCGAAATAAACCAGACTCTATTCATGACATAAGACTTCATTTATTGGAAAAAGTGCTCGAAAATTAGGCTCATCAACCTCGTTCGTGCAGAAGAAGTCGTGGAGACATTTTATTTAGAACTTAATTGTATCGATTGTACTTCACATTAAATAAAAAACTTTTGAATTTCCTTAACAATAAGTGTGTGTGTTTTTTTTAAAGAAATCATATCACTCTTATTGGAAAACCTTTTATATATAAAATTCATATATGGTGAAGAGTGTATAAGAGTCGGCATAGCAGCACATAACACTTCTACTTCTACTTAAGATGGTATTTTATTCTTTCGTGAAAGCAAAATATAAATTATAAATGGATTATGTCGTCTTTTAAGAGTACCCATAGAATGATTGAATGGCTTTCTGGGTTGAAGTCTGTTTTCTATTTTTTTCGCTAGAAATATTTACTTTGGGCCCCTCCGTCTGCCCACTTCACTACTTCTTTTTTACCCAAAAATTATTTTAACATTTATCAGTACTCTTGAGCATAAATTTTCTTAAACACAATACAAAAAAAAATATTTGAATTATTGCTTGCATTAAGTAAAAATGATTTCATATTTAGTTTTGCTATAATTAAATTTAGACAACATTATTTTAGAAAATAAACGAGAAATTTGTTCCTCAAATCTTGTAAATTGATCTTTGTTCTACATACTTGCTATAGGATTTTTATTTAAAAGCAATAGTCTTAATAAATTAAGTAAATAATGCAAGAACATATTTTGTTCTCACTATGAATAAATCAATAATCAACCATTGAGAAACGCTCATGACCTGCAGGCTTATAAAAAATATTTCCTTAATAAAAAAAATACATAAACAATTTATTCAGAGTAAATTTTGTTAAATAAGGATGGCACAATAAGCAAAACATGAGCTGTAGTTGCCTGTTTATGCTTTAAAAATATCAGAATTCAGTATAGCAGAGAAACAAGCAAAACAAAAATGAAATTTATGTGGAAAATTAAGGCCTCCAGGTTAAGAATAAACTTTAAAATTAGAGCATAAAGATCTCTTCTGTAAGCAAAAATGGTATACCAATCGATCGACTGGTTTTTGACAAACAGAAAACGCCTGTTGTAGGAACAATTTTAACTTTTTTACTTAAACAAGTTTATAACCATAAATTTCCCTACACTGAAACAAATTGTTATGACTGGCAATCAATTACAAATTATATATTTTATCCGTAACGAATCAGCCTTTTTTGCATTTTTATTCAATGAATAACATTTTCGGACCAATTAAATAATTAGCCATGAAATAATCCATTTATTTATTTATTAACAATAATTGACACTCATAATCAAAAGAATATTTGTGCTGTTGTAAATATTTGCTCTTGTGATTTTTATGTCCTTTTCATGTTTCAACCTTTTGAAAACCATAAAGATAGAAATGCTTAAGAATTCCATACATTTTTAATAAAATTCTCAACTGAGAGTACGAAATGAGTGAATTATTGTCATGTTGTTTTTTTTTTCATTACAAGGATTGTAATGGATAAAGGAATTTGTTTTGACGTGAACGATCCAAAAGAATACGATGGCTTAATTTATTTATTAATAAATGTCAACTGAAAATTTATACAATGAATTTTAGTTGTGAAAAAGTTTTTTAATTTAATTGTAAATTTTGGACTGTGGAATATTGTTGTGAATTATATTTAACTCAATAAAAATTAAAGGATGAAGGTCGCAGCACAAAGGCAATTATGATTTGATCGGAAATGTATTTTAAATCATTTTGTTTTTAAAAAAGTTTTGCGAACAAACTGTTTTTTTTTTTGCAACACATTTGTGCTAAAAATTGGTTATAGTAAATGGATAACAGCGAACATTTTGCGAACAAAATTAAAGTATACAAAGCTCGAAGAAAATTTAGTATCAAAAAATGTTTGAAACTGAAAAAGATTTCTCCAGGTAATTAAATAAATTATTAAATACTCACGATTTTATTCTGATTATTTAAACACATATGCTCACCAAAAATTTTATTCAAGTTCAAAAATTTATAATTTTCTAAAGTAAAATACATAAATGTGCACGAAAGTGAAAGATTTTATGGTTTCCACTTAATAACGTCTCGTTTCACATTTCAGATGATTTAATGAAAAAAGTTTTTTTTTGTAACAAAAAGGCATGCAAAAAATAATTTCTTAAAATTTTGAAAATACATATCTATTTATTTTCTTTTTTTATGGCAAAACTAAAAGCACAAAATTTTTCAGTTGTTAATTTTTTTCAAAATAATAAATATTTTATTGTTCACTTTCGTACAAAACTTGGTTTGTTTTATAAATCTTATACTTTCCTGTTTTCCCCTCCTCTGCCAACTACTAATCAACTTTTTTTTTTGCAATCTAGCTGTAAATAACTGATGTTGATATCACACACACAAACCAAAATATTTAAGCTCTCTTTAAGCAGTTTTAAATCCTCATAGAATCTCACACATGAATGAAATAAGGTTAAATTGCAAATAGAATCATATAAAATATAAGAGACAACAAATAATAAAAAATTTTAAATTAAATACAAAAGTATATAACAAATCTAGGACGTATAATTTTAGATATATTTATTATTTTTTAGTACATTCTAATTATAAGTGCAGGTAAAATTTACATTCTGAGAAAAAGGATATATGGGAGGTAGTGGTGTCCTTGCACCGAATAAAGCGAAATTTATAAAACATCTAGGACGCATAATTCTATAAATAAATATTAAGTTTTATATATTATAATCATAATCATACATCTAGAAATTAGTTTCTGAGAAAAAGGATATACGCGAGGAAGTTATGTTTTAGAACCAAAAGCAATCAAATTTACAAGAGCAGCAAATTACATAATTTTAAAAATATTTATTAGTTTTTAGTGCATTCCAATCGAAAATTGTGCTAAAATTTAGTTTTTGAAAACAAAAGGATATATGGGAGAAAGTTATGTTTTTGCATCAAAAGCAATAAAAATAACAACAACGCATAGTCTTAACAATATTTATTGATTTTTAATGCAAGCTTATCATAAACACAGTTAAGCTATAATTTAGTTTTTGAGAAAAAGGATATATGGGTGGTATTCATTTCCTTGCATCGAATGAAGCAAAATTAACAGTAAAGCTAAAATGCATCATTTTGTAAATATTTATTTGTTTTTAGTGCATTCCAATCATATATTACGCAATAATTTAGTTTTTGAGAAAAAGGATATATGGGTGGTATTCATTTCCTTGCATCGAATGAAGCAAAATTAACAGTAAAGCTAAAATGCATCATTTTGTAAATATTTATTTGTTTTTAGTGCATTCCAATCATATATTAAGCTATAATTTAGTTTTTGAGAAAAAGGATATATGGGTGGTATTCATTTCCTTGCATCGAATGAAGCAAAATTAACAGTAAAGCTAAAATGCATCATTTTATAAATATTTGTTTGTTTTTAGTGCATTCCAATCATATATTAAGCTATAATTTAGTTTTTGAGAAAAAGTAGATATGGAAGGTATTCATGTCCTTTCATCGAATGAAGCAAAATTAACAGTAAAGCTAAAATGCATCATTTTATAAATATTTGTTTGTTTTTAGTGCATTCCAATCATATATTAAGCTATAATTTAGTTTTTGAGAAAAAGTAGATATGGAAGGTATTCATGTCCTTTCATCGAATGAAGCAAAATTAACAGTAAAGCCAAAATGCATCATTTTATAAATATTTATTTGTTTTTAGTGCATTCCAATCATATATTACGCAATAATTTAGTTTTTGAGAAAAAGGATATATGGCAGGTATTCATGTCCTTGCACCGAATAGAGCATAATTTATCAAATATCTAAAACGTTTAATTCAAGAAATTGTTTCTAATTTTAATCTATTCTAATCATAATCATACAGCTAGAAATTATTTTTTTTTTAGTAAAAAGATATATGGGAGGTAGTTATGTTTATGCTCCAAAAGGAATTAAATTTACAACAGCAATAAAACAAATAATTTTAGAAACATTTATAAATTTTTAGTGCATTCTAATCAAAAATGTTGCTAAAATTTAGTTTTTGAAAAAAGGATATAAAATTATATTACTTGGAACTTTTCAAACATATATGGTAAAGATCTACTGTTGAGTTAGTATTTAGCAATCAACAAAATGCATATTTGCTAATCCACAACAAATAAATATTTTTTTTAAAAAAAGGACATATTTTTTAACTTTGGCGCACTCTAGTCTTAAATCCATCTAAGCTTTCGTTTTTGAATAAAAGGAGGTCAATCGAGTATATTATTACAGCAGCCACATATTTGCTTTTTTACAAACCCCTTTTTAGCCTTGTAGCTAAACATATATTTCAACAAATAAACCCCACCCTATACACATACCGAAGTAGTATTGTCTTTTCTAGAAATAAAAAATTTAAATCCTTCATTTTCCATAATAAATGTTTTCTTAACATTAAATAAAACATAATTTCAATTTAAATCTTGCATAAATAATGAAATTTTTTACACTAAAGTAATCATTGAACATTTAAAATTACTGAACTCTTAACTTTCCTCAACGTTTAAAACAATATGCTGTCATAGTTAAATTTTCATTTAAATTTGCATATTTTAGTTTTTATTTAACGCTCATTTATTTATTCATCAGTCTTTAATAATTTCTTAATATTCCAGCAACGAAATTATGGCTTAACATTAACATGAGCAACGCGTGTCACACCATCTCTTGTAATGACTCATTTTCAAGGCATTTATGATGTTTTAAACGTCAAGTGCTCTCGTAAGAACATGCAGCATATACATTTATTCATACATACGAGTACGCAATAAAAAAAGGGATAAACTTATAGAAGAAATATCCTTTCACAATGCTACACAGCACATGACTATAAGAGAAATTTTATGTAAAATATTTCTTGGCGTTGAAAAAAAATGTTTGCCAGAAAATCATTAAAGTGCTGGAACCAAATTAAAGCTGAAAAAAAGTTTTAGAACATTTTCTTGGCTCCAATGACACATTTTTTGTGTTTTACGGACTTTTTACTTAATGTTTATTTATTTTATGTTTTTAATAAGAAATCACAATCGTAAAACAGTTACTCAACTACGATGATGGTGGTTTCATATTTATTGCACCAAACAAAGAATATCGTATACAAGAATTATTATAAGAATTAGTGTAAAAATCACTTGGATTTTCCAACGTAATTTTCTCTCAAAGCTTAATTGATCTGCCTAGCGCTGCATTTGCGTGCCTAGTCCTTTGCCGATTACCGATAATTTTTAATACACAGACCGTCACATCTACATACAGTGCGACCTCGATTTGCGCAATCCCCGATAATTGCAATACCCGGATTACTACGAACAAGTATTTTTTTTAAGCTATTGCATAGCTTCTATCGCGGGCTTTGAGGCGACCGAATCAAGAAATTTTGAAATGTTTGTTTCTTAAGTCTTTTGTTTATGAAACGAAAAAACCTGGAATTTGTTTATGAAACGAAAAATGCTGACACTCAGTTTGTTTCTTAAGTAATTTGTTTTTTGAAGTGAAAACTTCTTTTTTGTATAGTCTATGTATGATGACTATACAGTGTTGCCGCTTTGGACATTTTTTTCAATTTCCAGTGTTGCCACTTTTCTCGGGATATTTTCCGGGATTTCTGGGTTTTTTTAGGTGATTTTTGTCCAAGTTTTTGGAAATTTCCGTCCAGTGTTGCCACCATTTCCCGGGAAACTTTCCGGGATTTCTGGGTTTTTTTAGGTGATTTTTATATATGCTTGTATATAAAAGAAAGTCGTTTTAGCTACACTATTTATAACTCAAGAACGGCTGAACTGGTTTGGCTTAAAATTGGTGGGCAGGTCTTAGAACTAAGGTAAGGCACTTTTTACCTGGGGGGACTAGGGTGCTCCTTCTTTTTATGGGGCACTTCCAGTATAGCTAGAAAGCTGAAATTGAAATTGCATAAGTTGATAAAAAATGCTAATGCAATAGCTTTACCGCGGCAGTCTCCGAGTGCCACACGTCTTTTACATTACAGTCTTTATAAGTCCAAGTTTTTTAAAAATGAGGCTCGAAAAGTGCAAAGGAATCATTCCTTTACAGGTCTTCTACTGAGCTATTTTGACAATTGTACATTTATTTTACACAAACATAAAGCCTGTTGGTTTTTTATTTTTTAAGCTTTTGCCGAGTTGCATATACTCTATATTCATATATATGGTTGGCAATAGGGATGATATGGTTTTGAAGCGACGTTTCGGCCATTTTTTATATGCCATGATCTGTCATTTGTTCTTCATTGTATTCAGTAGTGTTTAGAATTTTATCATGGAGAGAACACGTTTACAAATTATTCAGTTTTATTATCAAAATAATCGTTCTTCAATTGCAATTTTTCGTGCGCTTTTGCCATTTTATGGCCGTAATAATCGTCCAATTTTTGAAAATTTTGAGCTTACATTTTCTTTACATAATGTTCAAGTGCCAATAACACAAAGAACCACTCACCTAAATTGACAGTTTGATGTGGTTTTTGGTCTGGTGGAATCATCGGTCCGTTCGAAATGAAGCTGGTAACACCGTTACTGTCAATGGAGAGCGGTATAGATCGATGATAACCAACTTTTTATGGCTGAAATTGAAAGAAGTTGATCTTGACAACATTTAGTTCCAACAAGACGGGGCTACGTGCCACACAACAAATGCAACAATTGAATTATTGCGAGAAAAGTTTGGAGATTCGATTATTTCAAGAAATTGTGATATTGAATGGCCTCCAAGAAGTTGTGATTTAACACCATTAAACTATTTCCTGTGGGGTTATTTGAAGTCATTGGTCTTTCGAAATGAACCAGGCACTCTTCAAGCTTTACAAGTCAATATTGAACGTGCCATTAATGACATACGACTGGATTTAGTGGAAAAAGTTCTCGAAAATTGGGTTCACCGAATTCGTTCCTGCTGAACAACGACGTTTTATTTAGAACTTAATTGTATCGATTGTAGTTCAAAAAACTTTTGAATTTCCTGAACAATAAGTGTGTGTTATTTTTTTTTTTTTTTTAAGAAATCATGTCACTTTTATTGGAAAACCTTATACTTTGGTTGTAAATAAAGTTTTTATATGTTCACAGAAAAATTATTATAAAAAATCAGTCATACAACAAACACAATACAATTATTTCATGGTACATTTGCATGAATTCGCAATATATTTAAGATAAACGCAAAAGCAAACTACCTTGCGCTTTCTTCTCTTTTGTTTCTTTAACATTCCTACAATTCTTTCATATCCAAACAAAGAAAACTCTTATAGTTCTTATACTTTCTTTGCGAAACCGGTTGAAGAAAAAGACATGTATGGTTTGTTTGTTTTATTTAATTTACATGCATGAGTAAGGCTCGTATCTGTACTGTTTTTCGTAGTATTGTACTGTTTTTCGACATCAAAAACTGCGTACTGCTTTTCTCCCTCAAAATACTGTTTTTCGATACATAATAGAAATAAAAACGGCGAACAGCGAATTCATGCAATAATATTGTTTACTTCAAAAATAAGTATTCTCCTCGAGAATGTTTCGATTGTAGATCGGTGGGTGGAGATATTTTTTCATCTCAATAACGCCGATTGCGAATTCAAAGAAATGGCCACGATCGTTGAATATATTTTATGTTTGCCAGGAACTTCAGCATCGGTGGAACGAATCTTCTCTGCAGTGAAGAAAACTTGGACGTCAGACAAAACCCGATTAGATGTGCAAACATTGATGGCGATTCTGACCGTCAAATGTAATTTGAAGTACAAATGCTTTGATTTCTACAATTACCTCAAAACGAAGCCGGCATTGCTTATTCAAATTGCTTCAAACGACAAATACAAAACAACAACAAAAGCTGATTTTGATGGAAATGAATCAGATGATTTAAATGATTGTTAATTTTTTTTATATATTGAATAAAATATATACTGCAAAAAGTACTGTTTTTCCAAATCGATTTTCTGCTTTTTTAAAAAATTTCAGTGAAATGTACTGTTTTTGGTCCAAAAATATATACGAGCGTTATGCATGAGTAATAAGCAACTTTAAACGCGTACACCTTACAATATACTGAATCGACAATAATTCACAATATCTTGTTCACTTTTGTGAAAAAATATTTTTAAGTTTTTATAAGTTTTGCCAAAATCGGTTGTATAAGGACTGCATAAAGTCCATCACTAAAAACCTTATTGCCTATTAATTAAATAGATATAACAATGCTCCAGTATTGAATCTGAAATTTAAGATTAAAATTCAACAAACTTTCCTTCGTGCTATTGAGGCTATTATGAAATCTTGTGACAATTCGTTTCCTTATTTATAAACAATTAATAAAGGTAAAGTGTACGTACATTAAGGTCACAATAACTTTAATAATTGTTTACCATTAAGAGTGAGTTTTTAGGATAGAGTTTAAACATAGTTTCAAACTACGTTTATATTATATATTAATCTGAATATAAATTTAATCGAGTCTAATTGTGTTTGCTGTTTTTAGCTGATAGCTTAAACCGTGCAAAATGTCCATACTGAAGACTAAAAATTGGCAACACTATACATCAAATGGCAATGTTTTTTTTTCCAAGCAACACTGAATTTTATGCAAAAGAAGAAAAAATTGCACCCTTTTGAAACAATAAAAAAATTTAAAAAAATCTCTTATTTATGTTCTTATATTTTTTGCTTTGTAATATTTTGATAGCTGGCTTTTTATATTACATGTTGTTGTGTTACCATATTTCAGTAAGTTTATTCCCACGAACATTGGCCGTTTAAACTTTCAAGTAAATGTTGTTAGTCGTCAGTTAATTCAGATTAAAGTTGTGTAAATCTCTGATCGGCTAACTAAAAACTCACTCTAAGAGGTTTAAACTGTAAATTTAAATTCAGGGGCTTTTGCTTAAGTGTTGTATGAAATTTGATTTCAAACTAATGATTTATTTCACTTTTTTTTTTTTGCAAAATACCCCACAGTGCATTGTAAGGGTATTTGGTTTAAGGTAGAATTAGTCTTGACTTTCTGTTCTGTTCCGGATCAGCTGTTCATTTTTTGTGTATGCAAAACATGTATTTTCAATTAGTTGTTCTGTTCTGTTACGGACCATTCTGTTGAAAACTGAATTTTACTTACAGTTCTAAGTGACAGCAAGAGACAGCTGCTTGTTTCAGTAAACCAAGCCGATCGGAACAAAATTGCCGCGTAATCGCTGATAAATTTTTATTATGACCGCCACCATCGACTTTAAACACATTAAAAACAAAACGATTTTTAATAAAAAATATTATATTCATGAAAAATTTATAGTGAGTAGAGTGCTTTTTAATTAAATAACGTTTTTAACTTATTTGCTTTAAAATTATTCAACCTGATAATTAAGACGAAGCGCCGTTTTAAATTTGTGAACACTGCTGCCGCCGCCGATAATATATGTTTATTTGGCTATGTATATTCTGCAAGAAACAGCTGATACGTTTTTACAGAACTTCTAACTACAAAAATTCAACAACAGAATGGCACAGAACAGAACAGAAAGTAAAAGTCAAGACTAATGAGGCCTTTATCTAAAAACTAATTCCAAGGCAAAATTTTATTTGTTATTTTTGATTTGAGAAATAATTATTATTAAGTTCAGTTTTATTGAATTAATGAAAATTCAAATTAGAATTTTTATTTTGAAAAACATTAGTATGTACAAACAATCAGGCTAGCAGAACGTATCAGTATACCGATTTCAAGGCCGCCACACCTCTCATCAGTGCTCGTTCGTCCATTTTTACAATTATTGTAAAGCGGATACTAATTGGGAAAGAATATCAACTATTTAACCAAGTTTTCAACACAAATAAAATATGAGAACTATTATAATTCCTGTTTAATCCATTTTTACATGTTGAAAAAATTTTTGGTTTGGTACGAAATTCCCCATTTCTGATTGCTCACTGCAAATCTGATTTATTACCATTATATTTTTGCGATTGTGTAACCAATTGAATTTTTAAAGGATAAAAATTTATAACTATTGTTTTTTTTTAAATCCATGCCATAGTGCATGGCAGTGTTTAAAGCTGTATTAGCAGGCATTTTATTAATTGTTTTACTTCGCCGATGTTTCTGCTAACCGACGAAGGAAGGCCATGTTGTGTACATTAGCTTGGAACAGCATCAATCGCTGTCGGAACAATTTTTAGCGACCAGTGATATGCCTTCATCACTTAAATAGTCCGACAACAATTAATAGAATGTCTCACTAATGTACATTAGAGAAATTAATGGTGTTGATTGACTTGCTCTGCAGTTGTTTGCTTAATAGTCAACGCGCTAACCACTTCAGCCAACACCACCCTCTTATCAAAAGCTTTCTGAAAAATTCTAAATGACACAATAAAAAGCACTATTCATTCACAATTTAAATGAAAATTATAAAGCAAACTGTTTCACAAGATTTTTCATGGTTTCTCTTTCAGCTCGCATTCATTACAGCGATGAAGCTCTGTTAAACGATGAATATCGTGCTGCATACAGACGCCAAGAGTTTGCCAGCAAAGAATCCATTAATGTAACACCTTCCGCCTCGCCACACGGCTCACCACATTCTCGCCAAAGATTAGGTCAACATCTAAGTAAATCAGCTTCCGAACTGAATGGTCACCAGCAATCACCACAAGTCTCACCAAAAAGACCCAAAAGTGCAGCTGCTCCCCATACGAGTAGCAGTTCCGGTTCGGGGGTATTTCAAAAAACTCATGGCTTCTTTAATAATCTCAAACATCGTTGGGGTCGTGCCAAAAGCAAAGATCGTGTAGGTCGAAAATCACCAAGTGATTTTCTCGAAGAGAGTACCGACTATGCGGCCGATTACAGTTCGGAGAGTAGTTCGGTTACACAAAGTCCCCGACATCGTGCGAAAACTATAGGTGGTTCACCTTTAGCCGAGGAATTTAAGGCAACAGCGAAAATGGCTCAAGTCATACAGGGATTTTGTGGCTCAATGGAGGGTAGAATAGATGAGGATCCGGAAAATGGTAGCACCCCTTTGGGATCAGACTGTCAACTGACCCCTAGACAATTAGAACATTTACAGGTTAGTATTTTCCACTGTGTGTGTTTGTGTATTTGTGTGTGTGTGTGTGTGTGTGTGTGTGTGTGTGTGTCATATATTGCCCGAAAAGAAGCATGTTTGTGCCTAAAATTTTTTTAATTTTACATTTCTTTTTTGTGTTGTTTTATTTCACTACTTGTTGTTGTCTTTTCTTTTTTTTTTTTTGGAATTGCAGGCTGAAGAAATGCGCCACAAAAGGGAGGCACAATTACGCCAGTATGTCTTTTTTCAATTGCGTGTTCATCTCAAGAGTGGCAGTGATTTAGTGGCCATGGATAAAAATGGTTTGTTACTGCTTTCAAATAAAATATCTGATAATGAAGAAAATTTGCACAAAAAGAAACTGAATTGTATATTTTTGGTTTGCCTTTTGTGTAGGTTTAAGTGATCCTTATGTTAAATTTAAAATGAGCGGCAGACTTTTGCACAAATCACGTACAATACATCGAGATTTGAATCCCGTGTGGGATGAAGTATTTGTGGTGCCAATTGAAGATCCTTTCGAACCAGTGATAATTAAGGTAAGTATTTTTTATTATACTCATGGGCTTACATTTAGAATAAAATATAGCTTGAAGCAAAAATTTTATGGTGATAGGACGGGGCAGAGCGTAAAGCATAACTACCCTTGCAATGGCTTGCTGGCATTTTCCTTTTTATTCTGCTTAGTTCGCCCTTTGCATTGAATTTTTCTTTTTTAGTCTATTTTATAAAGGATTAAGAATTTGCGCCTTAAGAAATTATATATTTTCTTATTTTCTCTTAATCACATATACTTTGCACTTAATTGTTAATAAGACTTATGGTCCACCATAACTACATGTGGCCGTAAATCATACAAATAATTACCAACAATAAATAAATTCTTTACCAAGTCGTCACATCCGCGACACCACAGGGGGTTAGAGGCAGGCAGAAATAATAAAAAAAAACTTAAAACAAAATTCAATTATTTGCTAAATCTTAGAAACATTAATAAAGAAATCAATATCAATTTAATTATTTGCTTCAACTCTTATTCTATCTTTTTCGTTTCATTTCTTTAGGTCTTTGACTATGACTGGGGACTACAAGATGATTTTATGGGTTCAGCTAATATTGAATTAACACAATTGGAATTGGGCAAAGCAGAAGACATTAGTTTGCCACTAAATGATATCAATCATCCGGAACGGCAAATGGGTGAAATATTGATTAACTTAACATTGTGGCCGCGTTCTCAAGAGGACAAGGAAATGGTAAGTTGAATTGTCTCTACTCAACAAATTTTATTTATCGCCTTTAGCCTGTAGTAGCTCATCTCATGACAATTAAATTGTTAGTCTAGTTACGGAAATTAGTTTTTATTTAAGATTAAATGCAGGATGAATGTTGGAAGTAAAAGTATATGGTATCGATATTACGTGATGTCCCACACACACACACATATGTCATCTATTTCATACTACAAGGATTGATTTATTTTGCTCTTATCTTTAGCAACATCAAATGTTTCCCACATAAATTTTTCTCATGTCTCTCTCTCTTCACACTTGTATTTCTTCATTATCAGTTTGTCCTATTCGAAGCATGTTGTGCATATATGTATATTGGATAATTTACTCATTGTTTCTTACATCCATCAATCGATAAGATTTCCTAACGAAATATGATAAATATCCGATTTGAAAAATATAATGAGTTAGCGATTATGCATAAATAATAATATTACCATTATTTAAATATCCAATTTAACATTAATTTGTCTAAATTCCAAAAAAATTTATGAGACACATTTTTAAGAAATAAATAAATAATAAAATTCATTTGTTTTTGTCAAGTCCTCTTTGTGGTTTTTTAATAGAGATTTCACGTAAAAGGATAGCGATGTTGTTAAGAAGCAATTAGAGAATAAAAAATCGTTACTAAAAATTACTGAATCGCACCACAGAAATAAATAATCTTTTGACTGAAATTGAAAACTATAACAGACCAACCTAAAATGATTTTAAAATGTAAAGAAATTTCACTTTATTTATAAGAAATTTACATGTGTAAATTTGTTTGTAATTTCAGAAGTAAATAAAATGAATTAATATAATTGTTGATTCAATTAAAATATTATTGGGAAACTAATTTTTTCTGAAGAAACATTTATTTGCAAAAACTAGATTATAAACTAGTTTTTACCACAAAAAAATTTTTTAATGCATTTAAGCAATAATTTAAACTAGTTTCAATTAATTGCGTAATTGAATCAATTAATAATCATCAAATCAAATACAAATTTTTTTTAAATTTTTTAAAGTTTGGCGTAATTAAAGATTTGAATTTTAGTGATGGACTATCGTAGGTTAAATTTCAACAACGATATTAATTGAATCCGCAGTTGTTGTAATTCAATTAGTATTTGACTCTTTTCTGTGCGTGAAATAAAATATTAGCAGATAAAATCTACCAGTCCGGATTTTTAAATTGAAATTAAAAAAAAAAAATAATGGTTATTTCCAATCCCTGGATTATTTAATTGGAAAAGGCCTTTATAATATTTTATTTAATATTGTTTGCTATTTGTGCAGTGGAGTTATCTATCTTCAATACCTAAACTATAAATTTCATAACTGATATCAATGAAGTAATTGAGAAATTTACTAAAAATCAGTTTGTTTGTTTGCTTTTCTGTATATGCATGTAACCAAAACTTGTCCAAACAAGTGTCTACTGTTCAAATGATTTCAAAACATCCGACAAGCTGTAAATATGTTAATGAAAAAGTCGTTCTTTAACTTATGCAATCACATTTTTAATTATTATTACAATATTTACATTTAATAGTGACTCACATTTCAATTTTTTAAAAATAAATGTATTTATAAACTTATGCAAAAAAAAATAATACAAAAGGGAAGTAATCCTATTCAAAATGTAAGCAAAAAGTAAAAATTAAATACTTAAAAAATATTATTTCTCTCCCCCTCTTTCTCACTGTAAATAGAGAGTTGCAACTTGTAAGCAACAACCCAGCGGGAAAAGGTAATGAATAGTAAACGAGAGAGAAATGTACTGCATATATAATTTTTAATTCCAGTCCTAGGAAAGTAATGAATTCGATTAATGTGTACGGAGAATAAATCCTATAATTCATTTCTTTTTAACAATTTAAAAGGAAAATGCGAACACTTGTGCACAAGCAAAAACCATACATTCCTTCATCGTAAGAACTTGTAATATACGTGGTAATTTTTGTGTGTGATCAAATTACCTTCTCGGTTCCAAAGGATTGCACTGCTTTGCCTTGGAACATAATATACGTTATATATTCCATTACATATGTAAGTAATGACCAGTTTTCCCGCTGGGAAGTTGCATAGTGTAAATACGATATAAGGCAATATAGATGAAAACTATATGAAAAGCCAAATTTGAATTTTGTGTTTCACAAATCTGATCGTTCTCCAATTGTCAAAACAGCTTTTGATTTTTCAAACAAATTGAACAGAAATTGCAGCTCAATTTGAAATTTTGTAGAAATGCATTTTTTTCAAAAGGTACTTTTTAATAAAGGTACCTTTTACAAATGTACTTTTTTAGAAACTCTTATTTTAAAAACTATGTTTTAAATCTATTTAATTTTCTTTAAATAACACTGTTCTAAAAGGTACTTTTGTAAAAACGTATTTTTTAAAAGAATCGTTCTTTTAAAAGGAAGGTTTTTGAAAATGTACTTCTTCGAAAAAAATTTACTTTTTTAATACTTTTTGAGTAAGGGGCTGTGCACATATTACTCAACGCTCCATGGGGGGGGTTAAAGATATGTTACGGATTGTAAATTTTGCACTGAAAAATTATTAAAAAGCGGTATGGAGGGGGGGGTTTAAAATCTCTAAAAACAGCGTTACGTAATATGTGCACAGCCCCTAAGGCCTTTTTTTAAAAATGGATTTTTTTCAAAAGTACTTTTTTGGAAAAATGGATTTTTCAAAGGAACGTTTTTGAGAAAGTACTTTATCAAAAAAAAATTACTTTTTTATAAACTAACTTAAAATTACAGTAGTGGATGGTTCGCCCAATAGGGGGCTCGACATCCTGGCTGTACTGCAAGGCAACTCCTTGCTTTGGTTTTTCCCATCTGTTTCTGCTTTCTACTCTTCTCTTGCTCTTCTATGGTCTTCCCTCATCTACTCTTCTTCCGACTCTTCTAATCTCCTTTCCACCATCACTCGTCTTCACTACAGGTAGCACAATGGGACCATATCAGGACCCAAGTGAGCTGGAATCTAATCTTCCATTTACCAGCAGCCTGCTAACCTAACCTAACCTAACCTAACTTAAAATTACCCTTTTAAAAACTTTTAGAATACGGCACTCTTTTAAAACTTCTGAGAAAGTAGTTTTCTGAAAAAAACGGTATTTATTGAATAGTAGTAGTTTCTAAAAGGATAGTTTTTTTCAAGAACTTTTTTGCCTGTTATCTCATTTCAACGTTTAAACTCTAAGATGACGTAGTACAAGACGTATGTATATTCAAAATACGACTATGGAAAATAAATACGTGTTTTTTCGATAAATCAGGTACTTTTTTGAAAATTTACTTTTTGAACAAAGGTACTTTTTAAAATATATAGTAAAAACCAATTGTTTGTTTTTTTAATTTTAGTCCAATAATATTTACTGGAACGATTATTGTCAAATAGCTTTTCAAATAATTTTTATTCGACAGATTTTGGTACAATAAATTTATTCGAATGATTTTTATTTAAGAACTTCAATGCGAATAATATTTTTATTATTTGTTTACTATGCGAATACTTTTTTGCCGCACGTTATTTGTTCGAATTATTTTTAATTGATAAATTTTTATACTTAAAACATTTTGAATCGATTAACTGTAACAGTTATTTGAACGACTTTTAATTGAATATGAAAAAATATTTGTTCCTAATTTGTAAATTATAATTGAAACATATTACCCAAGGCTTCTTCCATGGATACATTCTTCCATGGATACAAAATAGGTGGCTGCAAAAAAAAATCTGCACCTGCCTGTTTTTCAAAGTAAAATAAAAATTCTTATTATTACAATTTTTGTTATTTTCAATTAAATATTCTCTGATTCTCTATTTTATTTTCAAAGACAGACAGTTACATTGTATTCACAACTTTTATGACGACATGGAAACTTTCGTTATAATTTAAAAAATATATCTATCTATTCGATCAAAAGGGGAATTTCTTTTCTAGAAAGTGATATAAAGTGATCTTACGTCTTTGGGCCTTTTTGTTTGGCACATTGTGCTCATTAATTAAAATCATTAGTATTCATACAATAAATAATTACACTCACAAAATACTTAAATAACTCTTTTAAGCAACCATCCATTAAGACGATCGATCGCAAAGCTACTCACTACTGAAGCGCATACTTTCCCAGACACTTATGTGCGATTTCTGTAATACAAACAATTGTTTTATGTAGAAAATTTGTATGAAAACCACTCAGTTTTTAGAGTGATTCCAGTACAAAATTTCTGCACAAGTTATTTGTCTGCGTTGTAGAAACAGCACTTTAATTATTGTGTTGGGTGTTTTTCTTCTCATTTCGCAAATATTTTTAAAGCTAAAAAAATATTAAATCTTAAAACAAGCTTTAGTACTAGACACGTTGTGAGAGCGTGCATGACAAGCGGCCTGGAACGAACGAACGAACGAACGAACGATCGCATGGAATTAATAACGATTTTGAAAAGCCCAGTTTATTTATCAGTATCAGTTGTTAAGTGCAAATCGGCATGAAATATACGCTTAATATCAATGGGAGCAAGTGTGTGGCTGCGCAATCTTTGTTGAAACGCTTTCGTACAAAACGCCAACATTGGCAGAAATTAATAGAAGAAGAGGTTACAGATTTGTACGAGGTCAGGAATATAAAGACAAAAATTTTGATAAATACATTTCTGAGAGTCGTTGACACATTGAATAATTTCTTTTCTTTTATATTTTTTTTTTTTTTTAATAAAAAATTATCAATTCTTTGTCTTTTATTATTTTTTGTTTTAGCACTTTCAACGTAATTCCAAACTGGCTGAATCATCAAAACGTTTAAAGTCTCAAATCTGGAGTTCAGTGGTCACAATTTTACTAGTTAAAGCAAAAAGTTTGCCCCTGGGAGAAGATGGCAATAAACTAAATGACATCCATATAAAATTTAGGTAAATTTCTTTAGTTTTATTCCTGATTAAAGTACAGAAAAGTTAAATAGTTTCTTTTCTTCTGTTGCATTTAGGCTGGGCAACGAAAAGTACAAAAGTAAATCATCTTGGACAGAACGTTGGCTAGAGCAATTCGATTTGCATCTATTCGATGAAGATCAAAATTTGGAAATTTCTTTATGGAATCGCAATACTTTATTCGGTAAGGCTTCCATTGATCTGAGTGTTTTTCAACGTGAAACTACTCATGGCATATGGAAACCTTTTGAAGACAGTCCCGGTGAAGTGTTTCTTATGTTGACCATAAGTGGCACAACTGCCTTAGAAACTATAAGTGATTTAAAGGCTTTCAAAGATGATCCTCGTGAGGTGAAAATGCTTAAAGATCGTTATCGTTGGCATCGTTGCTTTCAAAATCTACGCGATGTTGGTCATTTAACGGTGAAAGTATTTGGTGCTCAAGGCTTGGCAGCTGCTGATATTGGTGGTAAATCAGATCCATTTTGTGTGCTGGAATTGGGTAATGCCAGATTGCAGACACAAACTGAATATAAGACTTTAACGCCAACATGGAATAAAATATTTACCTTGTAAGTAAAAGTATTTTTAAATTTTATTTATAAAATGAATGGATTGCTTCTTTTGAAATTTCCTTTCTCTTATTCACAAAAAAAAATTAAGTATTCAAAAGTTTTGTACTCACAACTAATATTCTACACAGATCCGAAAATATTAAATTAAGTTCGAAAATTCGAAATTAATTTCGAATTTTCCAAAATGCATTAAAACTCAATAATTTTGCATTTACATACAAAAAATTTAGATTTCTTTCTTTACATGTATCTATAAATATTTTTTTTTAAAGAATTTGAAAATTCCAGTTTAATTTTTACAAAAAATTTAAATTTTACTGTAGCAGAATTTACAAAACTATATTCGAAACTGAAACGTGAACAATATCACGTAACAATTTTCTTTGGTAGTTTAAGTTTGAAATCGGCTTTTTAAAACTCGAAAAGCTCAAAATTTTCTCGCAATTTTCGAACATTCTACAATTTTTCGAAATTTTAAATGTTCGAAAATGTTTTAAAATTTTAGGCATTTGTATTAATTTTTGAATGTAGTAGAAATGTTGTGACAACATAAATTTTTTTTTAATGCCATTTTTCGAAAATAAGCTAGAATTTTTAACATTCGAATATGAATAGGATTTCAAATATTAACAATTTATATTTATATTCTAGTCAAATTTTAAATTTCGAACTTAAGTTCAAAGTTTCTTGGATAAGAAAAGGACATTCGCCAATACGTATTCTGCTTCATAGTGCAGATTCGATATAACTTTTTAAATTTCGTACATATTCGAAGGACTTCTATTTTTTATTTTTTTTTATATAAAATCTTTAATTACACTGTACAAAAAATTTTAAATTTACATCTGGTACAAATATTAGCGGCAGTTAAATTTCACCTTCCTTCTCCGCCGAAAGTTTTAGAGACTAAGTACTACAATAACAAGGTCGGACTGAAAAAAATATTAGAACCTGTTCTTCATTCCCACCCTAATGCTGAACATATGTACATACATATGTATATTCCAATTTTTCTCTCAATATATTCGAATTTATAATATTACATAATATTTAATTAATACCGAGCAAAAAAATTTTTTTTTTCAAATTTTCGAATTATCATATTCATATCATAGTTCGAACTTTAAACAATATAATATATACCGAAATTTTGCACTTTCTGGTTAAAGAATTTTATTGGGCCCTTTACAATTGATATTTTACTTAATTGCGAAGTTTCGAAATTATGTTCGAATGTTCGAAATTTCGAACATAATTTTGGGGCTTCTGTTTTGGAACTTTTTCATAAAATATTAATATATCTCAGCCAATTTGACTTAAAATAGGGCTTTGTTTACAATTTCGAATCCAAAATTGAATTTCGAACATTGACGTGAACTTATAAATTCGTTACGGCTTGGCGAATAATTAATAAAAAGTGTAAATAAAACGCAGAATCTTTATTAATGTTCAAAGCAAATTTCATAAAATTCTGCCTACGTCTCTTTCTTACAGCAACGTCAAAGATATAACCCAGTCACTTGAAATCACTGTGTATGATGAAGATCGGGACCATAGAGTAGAATTTTTAGGCAAACTAGTTATACCGTTGCTGCGCATTAAAAATGGCGTTAAAAGATGGTATACACTAAAAGACAAAAATCTGTGTAGCCGTGCCAAAGGAATGTCACCACAGGTTTGTATTACAACACAGACATTAAAAAAAGTATTGTTTTAATTTATTTGATTTTTTTTTTTTTTATTTTTTTTGTAGATTTTACTAGAAATGCATGTAGTTTGGAATGAAATTAGAGCGGTGTGTAGAGTTTTACAGCCGAAAGAGGAAAAATTAATACAACAGGAGGCTAAATTTAAAAGACAATTATTCCTACGCAACGTGAATAGACTGAAAGATATTATAATGAGCATATTCGATGCCGCCAGATATATACAGTGAGTTAAAGTTTCAGAATCATTGCACAACAGCTGAACATACATAAATTGATGAAATGTTCTTCTTTATTTGTACTTACTAGATCTTGCTTTGAATGGGAAAGCCCTTTAAGATCAGCCATAGCGTTTACTTTATGGGTGTTAGCTTGTATTTATGGTAATTTGGAAACTATACCTTTTGTATTACTGCTTATTATACTCAAGTAAGTGAAAGTATTTTCGATATTTATATATTTTGTACAACCATCTAAAAAGTGAATGTGAATATTGTATAGAAAATGGCTCATTCGAATGATAACTGGCCAGTCAGATGCTGGCGGGGGTAATTATAATTATGACTACGACGAAGATGATGATGATGACAAAGAAAAGGAAGAAAAAAAGTCTATAAAAGAACGTTTGCAGGCAATACAAGAAGTATCTCAGACGGTACAAAATACTATTGGATATTTGGCCTCATTAGCAGAAAGCACTAAGAAGTAAAAGAAAACTTTCAAGTTTGATTAATTTTTTTTTTTTTTTTTTTTTGTTTGCTATAAAGCTTTTATTTAACCTTTTCAGTACGTTCAATTTTTCCGTCCCCGAATTGACTTGGCTGGCTGTGGTTTTATTAGTTGGTGCCATTTTAGTGCTACACTTCATACCCATACGATTTTTATTATTATTTTGGGGCATTATGAAATTTACCCGCAGAATATTAAGACCAAATACTATACCAAATAATGAACTATTGGACTTTTTATCCCGAATACCAGATGATGAGGAAATAGTAAGTTTTATTTTAGCATTTTTAAAATACAAAGAAATAACAAAACATTTAATTTACAGAATCAATATCGTGAACTACCACCCACAACTGCATCCGATGCTGCTCGTAATAATCCCAAAAAGAAATTTAAAGCCTCATAGTCCATAGCAAGCACGGATGAAACCGATATAATTATGAATTTATATGGTGCACGTGAGCCAGCATCGAACAAATCAATGGCCGTTTTACCCCAACATGTTGTCAATATATCGCAACGTTCGATGCGCAATGTCTCCAACATGTTTAAGGCCAGCACTGATAATTTTTGTGTGGCAGCATTTAAAAAATTAAACAAAAGTTTTCATAAATCAATTGAAAAGTTAGATTAAATTCAACAGATACATGGATGTATATGTTACATTCACACATTTCGTATGTTACATTAATATTTCTTAAGGGTTGTTTACAGGAAAATTTTTCAAAAATTTAACATCAAATTTATTAAAACTTCTTTTAATAATAAAAAAAAAACAAATTCTCTTGTCCTAAATTCAAATTAAAACATACATACAAACATATTTACATTTATATCGTCACTTTTTATTATGTATGATACACACACACAGCCACACGCCTTAATTTTCATTGTTAACTTTAAAATTTCAATACAAATGTTTCATTGAAATAAAACGATCGCACAACAATTGTCTCTAAACAGTTAGAAATTAAAATTGAAATACTTGATAGATATTAATCAAACATCACTTACTTACTTATTATTTAGGCTTACATTCAAAGTCTAGTTTGGTTAACTAAAACTAATCTCGAAAGTTTATCCAATGACATTTTGTATACACATACCATTGCTTAAGCTTTCGATATTAGTGTAAAAAAAAAACCAAAAAATTCTAAATCACATTTTTTAATTAATTATTGCGAGTTACATCATAAACATCAGCGAAATTTAAAACGAAAACAAAAGAGTTATACTGCAGCCACTTAAAGAAATTTATTTATGGGTCGATTATGGATGGCAACCGAACTGCAGTTGCGTTGTCAGTTGCTGAAAATTGTATTACGGAAGGCAACTGGCAACTGAGAGGTTACAGTTTCAGTTGCTATTTAGTGCTTTTCTGGCAACCACAAATTTTCAGTTGCCGGCTGGCAGCACAACTGAAGTTCGGTTGCTATTCATAATCGAGCCATTAGTTTTTTTACTCTGCTATAAAATTTTAAAATCTCTACTTACGTGATTTTGCATTTTAGTTAACGATATATGAAACGGTTTCAGTTCAGTACTTTTATTCCAACAATTTTTGGTTTGACTTCTTCAGACTCTGTTTATTTCGATTACAGAGTCAATAAAGTTTTTATACTTTGTGACCGTACATTTTTCTTTGTCTTTTTTATTATCCCTAAAAGTATGCTACATTTTTTCATTTTTAAATACAAATGAAGCTAGCGGAAAATTTTTTTTAAATTAAAACTCATCGATTTTCATTTGCAGAAAAAGCAACCAGTTTCAATTGTAATAGTATTTTCGGTACTATAACTGATAAGTTGAATTATATTTAATTTGAAAAAGAGAAGATGCATCAAACATGAGAAAAAAGTATCAATGGAAAAGTGGAAACATGTTTTTTCAAAAGAAGCCAATCGAACTCATTCGCAAATCTAGAACTCGTATCAAGTTAATTGCTTTGATAATTGGTTGTTGTCTGAACACAGCCGAAAGAACGAGTTGGACCCAGCTGTAGTTTGGACCTAAGTCTAAAATTTGAAAAGAAAGTTCTTTAGACTGAACCTATACTGACATAAGACAAAACTGTTTTTCTGTCTGATATGACAACACCAGATTATTTCTTATGATACAACCCACATCAAACGAAACACACGCAAAACTGTCTATTTGAGTTACTGCGCCATAATATTGGTTGCAGAAAATACATGTGGTTGGATACAACATGCCTGTACATTGTAAGACAAATCAGACTGAAACGAACATCGGCCCACATAATTGTGTACTTTCTTATGATGTAACCCACACTAATTAATTCAAGTCAAAACAAAAAAAAAATTAAGAAAAAAACATTGTGGTATTTCTGTCTGATTACCGGTTGTATTTTAAGACAAAAACGTTTTATTTTGTTATTAGCATCAAACAAGTCTGTTTGAGTTAAAAAACAAAACGAATTGTATTTCGTTGGTGTAGGTGGTTTCAGCCTTAAACACAATAAAATATTTTGTTTCAACCAAACATGTGTGATGAATATGTCCGTTTGTGATTAGTAGGACTCAATTTTTTTTTATCAAGCCCATTTAGAACCAAACTGTAGCTGATGCAAAATGTCTTAATTTTATCCCAGATTGGACAAAGTGCTTTTTGTACAATTAATCGATATCGACTACTTGTGAGACTTGGGCCATTTTAGAAACAAATGTACGAGTATATTAACAGTATTAACTGTTTGGTGCATTTTCTGTTGCATCTATTTGATATTGCAATAGTTTTGCTATTTTATAATGAGCGCTATTTTCGAAAAAAAATTTGCAATACTATTGCAAATTATGAAAAGATCAGTAGTATTTTTTTTTAATTTACAGCCATTTCCATATACTCTAGAAAACTCTTTTATGTCTTACACTGAATAATGCCAATGTTACCATATTTTGCAATACCATTTGCAACAAAGAAACACAAAACTTTTCGATATAAAAATGATATGATAATAATGTCATGTCTTCTCTGATATCCACACAAAAAAAATTATATAAATTAAAAATAACCAACCAGCACAGGCTTAAAATAATAATGTCTGCATTTGTGGATGCCTGATTCATATTTCTTCTCTTGATGCTCTTATTTTTCTCTCTTATTTAAAAATGTAAAAATTTTTCATTGTAAATTATTTCAATTCATAGCTAGCAAAACATTTTTAAATATTTTTATTTTTTTAAGTAAAACTATTTAACAAATCTTGGCTTAATTTAGATGCAATTATTTCCTAGAATAGACATTTAGAGTCAAATGCTTTTAATAGTTTACCTAAGACGGTATTATTACTCTTTCAAAGTACTATCAGTTTAATTCTTCCCTCCGAATAATATTTATTATTAATTAATATAGTTTAAACATAGTAAATTTTTAAAGTATACAATATTAGTTTAAAGTATTTTAAATTTGTTACGATTCTATGGTTCTTATTCATAGTAAGTTATTATATGTTTATAAAAGGTTTATAAAGCAGAAAGTCATACAAAACTCGTTTTATAAATCTTTCTTAAGAATTTGATAAGTAAATAACGCAGCATATAAATGAAAATTTAGTTAAGAAAAATAAGAATTAAATACAAGAAAATTATTTGTACTATTTTGTATGGATCATATTGCATTGGATTCGATCATTTACTGTACATACTTCAGATATGACACGTAGATATATCATATATGCGCACATATACATCACATAATATAATATATGTGTATGAACATATATGAAATACTCAGCCCAATTACGAATATTCCCTAGGAATTTCTCTCCCACGAAAAATATTTTTCTCGAGAAAAAATTTCCCCATTTATAAATTTTTATATGTAAATAAAAGGGAAAAGTGAAAAATCTCATGCGGAATTTATATTCATAATAGGAGGAATGGGAAAAGCTAAAAAATTCCCACGGAATTATTATTCGTAATTGGGCTGACTATCTTTTAACAGTAACTTTTTTCTGTATGCCAAATTTATGGAAGAACAAAAGTACCAAAATCATAAATTACTAGCAGTTCCTCATTTTACACCCAGGAAGTACACTGTATGTCAATGTAAGCAAATTTAAAAAAACACATGAACATTACCAAAAGTACCAGCTTTCCTAATTTTATTCCGCACAAATTACTGAAATTACCAGTTTTTTCTAATTTCAGCCCCCGGAAAGTACATTTGTTAATTTATAATAATTAAAAAAAAATTAGTACAAAAATAAAAAGTACCAACATTTCACTTTTTTATCCCTTAAAAAGTACCCAAGATTCTCATTTGGGGCACATATGCTATCTGTCTATCAAAATTTCATCCAAATCCATTAAGAGTAAAAGAAAAGTGCTAAATTGTTCTCCATAGTACAGCCCCCAAAAAGTATGTTAATTTATAAAATATTAGTAAAGAAAATAAAAAGTTCTCGAAACTATCAATTTATGTCTTTATTTGCCCTAAAAAAGCAAGCTCTATTTTGATCTGGTTCATATGCTATCCGTCTACTAAATTTCATTTAAATCTATTAAAAAAAATTCCTAAGAGCTAAAGCAAAAGTACCAAAAGTAAAAAAGCACAAAAAGTAAAAAAGTTCCATAAATAAAAAAGTACCAAAAGTACTAGTTTTTTTTTTTTATTTTAGCCCACAGAAAGTATGTTAATTTATATAATACTAGTACAAAAATAAAAAGTACCCAAAACTACCAATTTATGTCTTTATTTGCCCTTTAAAAACTATGCTTTATTTTAATCTGTGTCATATGGTCATTCAAATATGTATATTGAGCGGGTTTGCCGTTATATTGGAACAAACATTCAATCATACAAAACTTTCACATTTATAATATTATAGTGGGATATCTTAGCTGAAGTGCAAAACCACATAATTAACATAAAATTCTAAATGCCATTTGTATTTAATAGTTGGGGTGACATCCAAACACGCCTCCCTACAAATTTGCAAGTCTTGATCATAAACATGAGATAAATGAAAAAGGAATAAACAAAGTTCTACTTCAGCCAATTTAAGAAATTTATTTCGTTTTTTCATTCTCCTTTCAAATTTTAAAAAGTGTGGTTGCGTGAATTTTCATTTCAGTTAAAAATATATAGAAGAAGGCATACAACGTCAATTATCGGAACCAATGATGTATGATTTATTCCAAACTGTATTAATTGCAAAGTTCTATTTTACAAAATTTAAAAGATTTATTTCCAATAAATTATTTAAAAATTGGTAAATGTTGCTGGTAAAACCCTCCTAAATGAGTGCATTTCAGTAGTATTTCAAAAAACATGTTTGAAAATTATTCAAACTTGCATGTTATAATATTAAAAAAACTCTTACATATCATATGAGAGTTGCAATAATTATATTTGCTATTCTTATATATCAAACAGAAATATGTATTATGTTGTGATATATATCATATTTTCTTTTTTTAACTTTTTATCTTTTATTGACGAATTGATAAGTTCGCATCTATGTTCGAAAATCAATTTATGATTCGAAATTGCAAAGAAAGTCCGGTTTTAAGTCAAAATGGCTTAGATCTATTAAAATTTTATGAAAGAACTCCAAAATGGAAGTTTCTAATATATATTCGAAATTTCGAACATATTTTCGAATATTCGAAATTCAGTAGAATATCGATTGTATTGAACCTTATTTAATTCTTTAGCTAAATATGCAAATTGCCAATATATATTTTATATTGTTTGAAGTTTGAACTTACATATTTTAAAACATGATAATGGTTAAAGTTCTACAAGTGAATTTGCATTAGCAGCATCAAAATGAAGGCATATAGAATGGGTTAAGCCACAAGAAATAAAATTTTCATATAAGTACATAATTTTAGTAAAAAAATTTGTAAAAAAGCGTTTAACTAAACCTTCCCTTATAATGTTGCGTCAACAGTAGTACAGCAATAGAGAAATAGAAAAATCCCTATTAATTAAAATAATCTCCTTCTATATAAAACTAAGAAGTTATAACTGTTAACAATCAATTCCTTTTTATAATTAATCAAAATCGTATTGCCCTCCATTGTTCTCCCTTAAAGTATTTAAATTGTATTTATTTTTCCACATAATTACGTATGTATGTATGTAAATCTTTATGCTCCGACTAAAACTTTTATTAAACTATTTATTAATATAAAAAAAACTAACTATAACTGTGTATTTAAAAATAAATAAAAAAACTTTTTGTTAAAACAAATTTTGTGATATTTTCCAAAAATTATTTTTAATGTTCATAAATACATATATTTAAACTACAAGAAAAAAACTGCATATACAAAATGAAGTAAACAATTACATATAAATTTGTTTAAAATTAACACAGCTTAACTAACTCAGAGTTAAATTAGATCCAATTATGTAATTTGTTTAAGCCTAGAATAACCATTCAAATTAGTTGCCTTTTTCAAAAATAATAAAGAAATTAAATTAAATTTAAACTGCACGCCTTTGAAACTGATAAATAAAAAAAAATTAATTCTTTCAATTATTGCGTACAAACAAAGCAAACGAAAACAAAATACACTAAAAATATTAAATATAAAACCTACAAATCGTTACCTTAATGTAAAAAGGTCTCAACTAATTTTTTTTCATATCGCATATTAATCATATTTTTTGATAGGTAACCCTGTTATCAAAAAAAAGGTAAAAAAAGAACGCGATTTGGAAAAAATTTACTTATGGCCTTTCTATATTAAGGTCACGAAATAAATTACTAAAACTAGTTCTCTTTTAACAAATCACATTCAAATAATCAATTTAGGCTTCAATCTCCGTCTCACAAAATGAACAGTACCTAAAGTATATCTAATAATATCTATAATTTAACAGATACATACATACATAAATACTTCTTATGTACGTTTATGAAAACCCCGATACATTATCTATACTTTTATCGAACAAAAGAATATATTTATTAAAACTTTACTTACAAAAATATATATAAAAACTTCAATTGTAAATTTGTTCAATTAACTGCGATTCTTCCTAAATTATGATAAAAACATTACAAAAACAAAAAATATATTTAAAACAACAACAAGAAAAACAAAAAACCATTACAAAAATAAAATACAATTTTCAATTTTAATATATACTTTGCATATCGATTTAATTTCATTTTTTCTTTGATTAATTTGTGAAGTTTTTATTCGAACTGAGTGATGTTTAATCAAAGAAATTTTTAATTTTTCAGGCTTAAGTTCGTTTTCTCTAAATTTAATTTTATTATAAATTAAATTATTATTTAAATAATAATTTAATTTATAATTTTTTCTTTGTGATATATTCCGATTCGGGACATTTCGGACAAAAGCGATCAATAAGAATGATATTTTATTGGCTTGAAGGGATCTAGAATTTCGATTCTTGAATTTTTGTTTTATTGAGATCAAATGGATCGTTCAAAAGTTATATTAATTAATATTTAGCATTGCAGTGACTATTTAAATAAAAAAATTGTTAAAAATGGATGAAAAACCTGAATATTTTTTTTTTTTAATTAGGACCAGCACTCAGGGGATGACCCATACGTATACAGCGCATTGTGCCGGAACTCAGGGAGAGGGAACGAGTAGAGAAGATATATATATATATAATTCATCCGAGAGTTCCAGTTCCAGTAATGTGTCTAGCAATCATGCCAATATTTAAAAAAAAAAAATATTGCGAAAAAAAATAATATTTTAAATATTTTTTCAATATGTATTTTCTAAAAAAAATTTATGAATAATAATTTCTTATCAATATTTTCTACCAATCATGTCAATATTTTTCAATAAATACTCGTTTAATTGAAAATGGAGTTTTCATCAATTGAGTTTTTAAACCATATTTTGTGACAATCATGTCAATATTTTTTAATACTTTTGTTGTTTTTTTTTTTATAAATTAACACACATATGTAAATACTTTCTGGGTGCTGAAGTATGAACAACTGGTACTTTTTTACTTGTGCTACATTATTTTACTTTTGGTCTTTGTTTTACTTTTGGTACTTTTTTACTTGAAAAGTTTTCTGAATGGATTTGGATAACATTTGGTAGACGGATAGCATATGATCCAAATTAAAATATAGAATACTTTTTAAGGGATAAAGACACAAATTGGTAGTTTAGGCACTTTTTTTATTTTCGCACTAATATTTTATATTTGTTTTTTATAATTTACATATGGAGCATAAATACAAACATATGTATGTATGTACATACATATGTACATATATAATCTTTTGACAAAGCAAACTTTTATGGGTCGATTATGAATGGCAACCGAACCACAGATGCGTTGGCAGCAGCGTGGCCATTTTAGCATTTTCGCAGCTAGATTTAACATTTTTTTTTTTTGGATCTAGCAGCAAATTTTCCTCTAAGCAGTTAGCATTTTATAATTATGTATTTTTCGTACTTATGCTGGAAGTCCTGTCAGCCATTGAGGGTAACATTTACCCAATGGAAAACTGACTGTGACTCGTCATTTTTTCCGTCGATATCACTGGGCACATTTAAATTATCGTCGATTTCACTGGGCACATTTATATTATCATCAATTTCCGCGGCAGATTCGGTCTCATGGGAACCCTCAGTCGAATATTCACTTCCTGAGTCCTCAAAATCGCCATCAGAGTCTGACTCTTCTCATTCAATACGCTGAAGATCGTCAAGAGTAAGCTTCCTTTTTGGCATCTAAAATGTGGTTTGGGACAATTAATCCCACGAAAAAAAACTTATTGGACTGTATATCCGAATTTTATCAAATCTGCTATAACTCACATTTTATTATCACAAAACACCACCCACCAATTTAATTTGATAAACCGAACACTCTTTTATAAAAATCAACACAATTTTAGTAAATAACGCTGCTTTTACAACAGCTTTCAGCAAATTATCGATCCAAACTGCTTAAATTTGGACGATGTTGTGATATTCATTGTCAAGTAAAATTAATATGCTCACATGTACCGTTATATTTTTATTTACATTTCATAATTAACACTTAAATCTGCTTTTGGGACTATTAAGATAAGAACTTATATTGAAAATAAAGAAAATACGAAAGTTTTAAAATTTGTGGGGAGTATTATCCCAGTAGTCCCGAAAGGGTTAAGAAAAAAATCATATCTAAACATACATAGTTAATAAATCTCGATTCAAATTTTCTTTAATATTTTCCTCTATTTGTTTTTTAGCACATTTTTAATTTGCTGTTGATCAGTCGCAAATTAACAAATTTGGAGAGTAAAATTTCTTAAAATTCCTATTCTTATTTTACAAAAAAATAAAATGAAATTGTCTTAAAATATTTCCTTCTGTATACGGCATTATTATCTATTTAAACAAATTCGGAATATTATACCACCAATTAATTAATATTAGAATCTAAATTTCTTTACATATAAACTAGTGATAAGTTAAGATACTATCTTTGGGTGTCAGTGTCTATACTAGTTACGAATATCAATTTTTTGCAATCGCGAATAAGAATTTTAAAGTTCCGTACCGCTTAATATATCCAATTTACCTTTGTATCATTAACAATAAATTAAAAAAAAAAATAACTGTCACACTACTTTAGGTATTTAACCTTATTATGACATTGAGATGCTGAATTTGAAGACCACTACTGAAAATTTTTAAATTATTTTACCTACGTGCATTCTTTGAGATTTCGTTTTTTTTACTCTTTTAATTATTAATTTAGTTTGTTTGGGAGACCATATTTTCGCATATTAAATTTCAGTTTTTCTATTTTTGAAGTTCAGCATTCCTTTACTGAGGTTTGATTTCCAACTTAAGATAATAAAGTACAAAGTCCGAAAGCCTTAAAATTTATTTTTTTTTTTTAACTTGGAACGTCGACGTCACAATACCACATGTTGGACTCAAAAAACGAAAGACTGATGTCAGCACCAGGTGTTGGTACATGAATCTTATCATATACAATTTATACTGTAGTACAAAAAAATCCATTAATTTTCGAAATCAAAACTTCACTTAATACACAATAATTTATATTATTTATTTACATCATTTTTACTTTAGTTCTTCGTTAATCACTTAATTTTTTTCTTAATTTGTTAAACACTAAAAATTGCTTAAATTATAAATGCACATCTGGTAAGTATGTAAATAATGATCCTGGTTACTTTGGAAGCACTTGGTGTTTATAAAATATTGTTGGAAAAGTTTCGATAAACTTTTTATGTTATTAATTGTATTTTGTGTTTTTCATAAAATCATAAACCACGGAGAAATCTTTGTTACCCAAACCATGAGCCTTGAGAGTTCGGTACATTTGATGAGCCATGGCTCCCATGGGAATGGGAGTATTAGAGGCAGTGGCCACACCAGATGCCAATCCCAAATCCTTGGTGATGAGGTCCGTGGAGAAACCACCCTGGTAGTCATTGTTGGCTGGAGCAGTAGGAGTAACACCGGGAACTGGATTGTATACTTCGGAAGCCCAGCAACGCCCAGTAGAAGAGTTGATGATTTCGGCAAATGTATGAGGATTCAAACCCAAACGTATGGCCAAGTTCATGGCTTCGGAGACCCCAATCATTGAAATGCCCAACATCATATTATTACACAATTTGGCAGCTTGACCCATACCGTAATCACCACAGTGGGTAATGCGCTTTCCCATACATTCCAACACGTTTTTGACCGCATTGTATTCTTCATTAGTACCACCAACCATGAAGGTCAAAGTGGCTTGTTCAGCACCTGGTACACCACCAGAAACGGGAGCGTCAATAAAACGGGCCCCCTTGCCGCTGATCATCTTTTGCAATTGCTTGACCAAATTGGGGTCAATGGTAGACGAATCAATAAAAATTGTATTCTTATTAACACCATCGGCTGTCATTTCTTCATAAGATTTATTGACAATATCATTGTTGGGCAACATTGTTATGACAAAGTCCGAGTTCTTGGCCAATTCACTTGTATTGGCATAAACTTTAGCTCCTTTGGCTTGCAAATTCTCGCAAGCGGGCTTGGAGATATCATAAACATGCAAATGGTGTCCGTTTTTAATCAAGTTCGTGGCCATATGACCGCCCATGTTTCCCAAGCCTACGAAGCCAATATTCTTGCCACCAGATTTACTGGACATAGCACGCACAAGGGTTTGTCCCACAGCAGCATTAAAAGCGGGGTGAATGCATACCAAACGTAAGGCCATCTTTCTTTAAAATTGTCTAATTTAAAATCCAAGCAACAAGTGATTGTCCACGCAATTATGTAACGAGCAAAAATAATATCTATTAGAAAACAAAAAATCCACACACAAACATTTTACCAACCTGAGCTTTCTAACCACGAACTGGAACCACAACGATCACTACTAAACGAATGCTAAAAGCATACTAAAGTTTGCCGAATCATTCTTTAGAAAAAACACAACGTCACCATGTTTGAATTTTTCCAGATAGAAAACAAATAAAAAAAATAGATTGTGTTTTTATTATTAATCAGCTCCACCATTAACAAAACAACAACAATGTTCCAAACCCACTCACACAAACTTCTGAATATATAAAAAAAAACCATACCCACACCAGCCCCCTAATTAACGAATAATGAATCAAAACAAAACTTGTGAAAAAACATCAATTTAAACCAACATTAGTGATGCCAGCTAAAGAAATGATAATACAATATGGGATTTTTTATTACACAGTTCAAATGATTCCCAGAAAATTTTTCCTTTTTACCATTGCTTTTATTATAAATTGCGATATCCATAAGGAATATTATCAACCAAACAAATCGTTGTGTATGTAAGTATGCATATGTTATCTGAAACTGGTTTCTAAAGAGAAACCGATTTTGATATAGTTTGAGTTGTTCCGGTTTTTTATTTATGACCAGTTTTTTTTTACTTTATATTTAAGTATGTAATTAATTAATTTTTATTTAAATTTATGTTGTATTTAAATAGGGTTTAATTTTTTCAGTAAGTAATTAAAGTTCTAATTTAATTGCGATAAAATATGGTAGAACTACGTAATACAAAATATTTCCAACAAATTTTCCAAGAGAACAGCTGATTAGAACAAATAAGGAAAAATTACAAAAAAAAAATATTTTTTTATGTATGTTTTAAAAGAATAAAAGTAACTTTCAAAATTATTATAAGGCTAGCAACAAAACAAGACAAAATTTTGTGCAATTTGCTAAAAGCCAAAAAATTTTATTGGATTTGTTTTAAATAAAATGAACCAGCAGTCAAAAATATATGGAAATTCGTAAAACTTCATTATTATTTAAATACTCAATGTTGGGCATTTAATTATTAATTAAGTATTTTTTTACATATGCATTCAAAAACACTATTTTGTATTATAATAGAATTTAAAAATAAATTTTACCTATATATCAAGTCAAAAACTGGCGATAAGTGTGCGATGTAAGAATATAATCAATATGTTTTTTTACATAAAATTTTCTCGGTATTTTTATATAAATACATACATAAACCGTACTATTTTACAATTGTATGTCAAACTATTCAATTTTAAAATAATTCAAACGTCAATCATATATGTATGTATATTGTACCATGTGTATATTACGTTACTCTGATTAAATAGAAGCGGGTTCAAAAATGGTATAACATAATATATTAAGAGTCCCAAATGGTGCTTTGAATATGTTTGCACTTAATTACACGTTTATAGTCAACTAACTTAATTTTTTGAAGAAATATTTTGCGTAATTTTCCCGTGTCAAATTAATTTGTCTATTTAATTTTGGCGGCGTCAAAATTAATATAGAAGCAGCTTGGTTCTCTTACTGTCACAATAGTGTTTATTTTTTATTTTCTTTTTTAGTACAATAAAAATCGAACATTTACAAACTATAATTATTTTATTGTACTTTCATAACAAATTCAAGATTCTATTTGTTTTATATGCAGTAATGATTGCTCCGGGTAAAGCTTTAAATAAATGTAAATATTCTAGCAACAACAATGACCCCTCTGTTGTAAATCTTTTGTCGACCGATGATGATGATGACGATAATGAAGTTCACTCTGTAACCAGTGAGGTGTGTATTCTATGGCAAGAAAAAAAATGTTAACTGAATTGGTAATTTCTAATTATTTATTGTTACATCTATTAAGGATGATAATGGTATATTCAACCCAGCATTAACTTTGGAACACTCAATATTTGGTCATGAAATGCCACACAAAGTTAATAATGAAATTATAATACATCGTGTATTGGGACCGCCTTGTTGCTGCAGAAGAAAATGTAGAGAAAAGCTGGAAGTAAATCATCCCATTGTTATTTTCAGCTCGTTTTGGAACCTTCCGACTAAGTATCAGCAAAACTGCTATTTGCTTAATTGTATACACGTTGAAAAACCGAAAGGAGGAACCTTAAAAAGACTATTCCCTGAATCCAGAAGAACTATAACAGCATATTATTCAGTTGGCAATGGTAGAGGTGGATATGTTAATGTTTGCAAAACTGAATTCATGAATTTGCATGGACTTGAAAATTCCTTCAGTAGAATTAATACACTTGTGAAAATGAAGAAAGATGGAAGAACTTTTCCTAACCCAGAGACGCGTTATAGGCAAGATAGACGTGTAAATAGTAAAAAACAAAAAAGCATTCTGAAACAGAGTAAAAAGGGCGAGTTTTTAAACTAAAATTCTTAGCGCTGGCGTGATGTTCATTTATAAGTATGTATAAATTGAATCTACTTACATACTTATATTATTAGCAGTTTTCACACTTCGTTGTATAGTATAAGTGTATGCACAAGTGATGTTACGAATACTCGTATTCGACTATTCGCTATTTTAAGATATTCGTATTCGCCAAATTCAAGCGAATATTTCTCGAATAATTTGCACATACTTTCTAAAGAAAAAAAAAAATATTTAAATTTTAAAAAATTTTTATTTATAGAAAACCCTTTATCTTTGATGCAAGATAACAACCTTCTTTCAAAACAGACACAAATTAATATATATTTTGCAACTAGCATTTAAAAGTTAAAAAAGTCATATGTATATGCATATCATGTTAAGTTAGCAATCAATTCTTAGTAGATGAATTTTTGACTTAAAAAATGGAAGAACAAAAATTGAATATGTGAAAGTTCACCGACAAAATTGTCTGCGCCATATGCATAAACAGCACTGAACTACTAATTAAAAGCGCAAACAGAATAAGAAAAACGAAATTTTAAAGTATGTATGTATGTAGGTATAATAATTTAAAAATGTTCAGTAGTGGTCTTCAAATTCCGCATCTCAATGCATAATATTGATAAATACCTTAAGTGGTGTAACAGTTTTTTTCCATTTATAGTTACTGCGGCAAAGAGAGGGTGTTTTTCCAATTAAATTTGAAATATTACGTGGCTCTAAACCTTGAAAGTAATATTCGTATTCGGCGAATATTGTTTCAAATATTCGTATTCGCGAATACTAAAAATTGATATTCGTAACATCACTAGTATGTACATATTACTTTTAGCAAAGATTACACCAATTTTTTCACATAGTTTTCTACGCACTTGCTAAAGTGCAAATTCCAAAACCAGGGTGGTTACTCTGTGATTCGTTTCGAAAAGAAAACTGTTCGAATTTGTAGCTTATTTACATTGATCTTACTTACCACAAGAAATAAAATTTGGTTTCTCTGAATAAAATAGTATTGCAACACAATATTTCCCATAATTTTATAATTATTAAAGCTTTTAACCGTAACTTCCTTCACGCTTTATGTTAACGAACCATAAACTGTCTGTATACAAACTTTATCATAAAAAAAAGTTCCAAAAGCGAAAAGCACCATGTTTTTCTCATTTTATCGGACAGAAAGTACACTCGATGTTAATGTATAAAAACTACTAAACGTTTTTATCCCCTTGAAAAGTTCGCTATATTTTAATCTAGGTCATATGATATCCGTATACCAAATTT
This sequence comes from Lypha dubia, assembly GCA_947311025.1. Taxonomy (NCBI): domain Eukaryota; kingdom Metazoa; phylum Arthropoda; class Insecta; order Diptera; family Tachinidae; genus Lypha; species Lypha dubia. Next base: position 53,661,091 of record OX371264.1, read on the forward strand.
AGTCCAAAGCTCATAAGCGGTTTTCAAGTTATAGTGCACAACATGCAAACTTTTACATTATAAAAGTTAAAAAGTGGCATCACTGAATTTTTAATCCAGCAGTTTTGCTTATTGCCATTTAATTTTCTTATGTTTTTGTTTCCAATTTACGGTTTGCAAACATAAATGAATTTGTTTTACATAAAAAATTTAAAGAAATTTTAGAAATGAATAATTTAGCGATGCAAACATTTAAATATTTAATTTTTTTATTTATTTAAACTTAATTTTACAAAAAAAAAAAAAAAATACTTCAATTTTTATGTACACTCCCTTCTGTTTTCTGAGTGAACTATTTTAAGGGAAAAAACTAAATTCAAAGGCATTCAGAATAACTACTTTTTTCCCTATTCAGTTTTATTCCCTTTTACACGGTTGATAAAAATGGTACAAATATGAAGAAAAGGTAAAGTGAGAAATCTCATGCGGGATTTTTATTCATAATATTGGGAAAGGGAGAAAACTCCCGCCCGCGGAATGATTATTTGTGATTGGGCTGAATAATTTTGCTTTGCGAGCAATTGTAGAGGAAATTGGTGTTGTAGAAGAACAACAACAAAATAGCCAACGGATTACCAACGGATGTTGCAATTGCGCTTTACTTCAGAATAACTAATTTTTACTACATTTAGTTTTATTCCTTTTTACACGATTGATAAAAATGCTACAAATCTGAAGAAAAGGTAAAGTGAGAAATCTCATACGGGATTTTTATTCATAATAGGAGGAATGGGGAAAGGGAGAAAACTCACGCGGAATTATTATTCGTGTTTGGGCTGTATATAAGAGCAAAATACTAAAAGCGTTCGAATTGCAATGTAAATAGAATACAAATTCGAACAGTTTTCTTTTCGAATCGAATTACAGAGTAACCCACCAGTTTATTTCGAATTAAATTTTTTATGCCAGTAATTTTAATTCATCAAAATTGTGAGTTTTTCTCAGAAGTTGGTAAAAATACAACAAAGTGTGAATAGACAGTAGTTTTTTTTACAAGCGTTGAACAAATAATAATATTTTATATAATAAACACTACTACCTAAAATGTATTTCGTCACTTCTAGATTGATGATAAGAATAACAGAGATAAAAGTTCTTAATATCTTATTGCAAAAACAACATGATATTCAGCTAAGAACCTTTAAATTGGATTCATCTCTTAACTTAACATATTAACTTAAGTTTAACTAGAAAGTTGAAAACCATACCCTAAATTAATATGTCGTAGCAGAAAGTGCCCAGGAAAATAAATGTAAAATTCAGAACGAAAAAACTTAATTTTAAGAAAATTTAAAATTATTATCATGAAATGTGTACGGCAATTCAGGATTAATTAACACACAAATACATATGTGTTATAATAATTTACCACTCTAAAAGTAATATTTTTTTTAATTTGTTAAATAGAACTTTCTAACATACATAGATACATAGGACATATGTATTTATTTCTGTCTATAGTGAAAGATATCACACATGTCAAGTTGACGAATTCCCAAATTTTATTATATATATATATATTTTTTTTGGTATTTTACAATTTGTATGTACTCGTATGAGTACTTTAAATAAGTTGAAAACATTGTGCTGTTTAAGAGTCTCACTTTTTAAGATTTCATTTTGATAAAATCTCTTGATTCTAACTTTTTAGCTGATAACATACATAGTTTATACTCTTAATATTCTCGAATACCTTAGAGAAATGAAAATGTTTGGAGAAATTACTAAATGGATCACAGTTTATTATTCGATTGGAAAATGTATTTCATAAGAAATCAGAAAGTATTAAGAAGTAAAACATCTTTTGCAAAGTATGGTTTGAAAATTTAAAAAAAAAAAAAAAAAAAAAATCAAAGTGATTTTACTTAAGTTGTTTTTAACATTCGTTAAATATGTTTTTTTTTATGTAAGGCATTTTTTACTAAACTTTTTACAATCTACACTAAACTTTCTCCTGACAATTTAAATTAAACTACTTTGGAGATATTTTGCCAGAAGGTGGAGTCAAGATGCGAAAGTATTTATCAAACTATTTAATAAAGCCGTGGTTAAGTCGAAAAGAAATCTTAAAAAATTGTTGAAAATTTTTTTTTATCGAAATGACAAATGATTTATTAAATTCCAAAATTTTTTTAATGTGTAATGTTTTTGTTATACTCTTAAACAATTAAATTTTATATCAAATAAAACTGGCTATAATTTATTTGTGTATATTTTATTTTGGGGTTCACTGAAAAGAGTCGAGCGATAGAATCAATTTTATTTTAGTCATTATTACACTGTACTCGTTCTCGTAACGATGATTAATCTATGATCTATGCATATTCTTCTCTCTAGTTCTCTAGTTGTGGGATAATATAGGAAAATATTCTCAATATTTTTACAATGACGATGTGTCTGATTTACAAAAAAAAAATCTTATTCAAGTATGTGATAGAAATCGAATCAAATACTTTTAGGTGTGATGGAAATCGGGTCGATTTCATTATTCTTCTTTGTTTCAATAACTTACAAGTCTTTAAAAAAACAAATTTTTCCTTTTGTTTACAAATTAAGTGCCTGTTCGCCGATATCGAAGAAGTTCTTTCTTTCGGGCAATTACATTTGAAAGAAAAACAAAATCAAATTTTTTTTTTTAATTTCATTTACTTAAATTCTATTTTCGATTAAAAAATTAATTAATTTTGTTTGTGATTATTCGAGTGGATGCAATTTTTAGATTTTGATAATATTTTTTATTGAATAATTTTAGGGATTAAAGTGTTTTTTATGTTAAATAAATGTTATCGTATTAAATAGATTCTATTATAAAAATTTAACAAACGAATTGTTATTTAATTAAATAAAATCCATTCTTTCTTAAATATTTGAGCAGGTACTGGTTATGTTTTCAAAAATTAATGCATATATCGGGGTTTTCAACAAGAACTTTGTTTTTCAATTGTGGCAATACCAACAACATGATAGTTTTGATATTTTTAGTTTTTGAACGTATTCGTAGTAGATGCATTGGCAATTATTAAAATCCACTATGAAAATGGTGATTCTATTAAAGTTACATTTCGTAAAATTCGTTATATTTTCGGACACCAAAATCGTCCTTCTGAGACCGCTATTAAGAATTTGGTCGTTCAATTTGAGTCGACAGGCTCGATTCAAAATGTGCCAAGACCAACGCCTGTCCGACCGGGTCGTTGAACTGAAAACATCGCTGCCGCTAGCCACAGTGTTGAAGCAGATCCAAATTTGTCAATACCTCGACGTTCTCAACAATTGACGAAAACTACCACATGACGAATTTTGCGTAAGGATTTGGCTTTGAAGCCATACAAGGCTTAACTGGTGCAGGAATTGAAGCCGACCGACCATTCACGTCTATACGGAGCCAATCGAATCGATTGCAGCCTTAAAACTTAAAATGCGTGATGTGATTAACGAAATAGATCCGCCATTTTGCCAAAAAGTGATTAAAAACTTTGATGAAAGAATCGACATCTGTCAGCTTGCTCGTGGTGGACATTTGCAAGATATCATTTTTCATTCATAATTGCCGAACTTTTCTCTTCGTAATACAATAAAAATTTGAATCATCTTTGTCAAAATTTTAGAAAAGAAAGTTCTTGTTGAAAAGCCTTTAATTGTTACGGTTTAGCTAATCTATGTATATGCATTTCGTAGGTTGCTAAATATAGCATTCGAATCAGATTTAAATAAAAAGAGTACTTTTTAAGGTGTAAAAACGGTACAAATTAGTACTTTTTATTTTTTGGTTAATAATTTATGGTGTACTTTCTTGGTGTTGAAATAAAGAGATGGTCCTTTTTATTTTTGGTACTTTTTATGCTCGTTCGCTTTTTATGCACCAGCAGAAAATTCATCAACAAGTGCAAATCATTTCCATCATTTTATGCGAACTGATATCTTTATATATATAAAATTTAGTGCAAAACTTCCTGTGCGCATACTCATCCTAGACGGCTTGCCCGATTTCAATGAAATTTTCAAGGGTGATTGGGGTCTGTGTGGAGGGTGCACATAGGAAATTTGGTGGGCGTGGCCCCTTCCACATAAATTAAATAACATCATATATCTTGACTATTGTGATAGCAAGAGTTTTGAAACATTGCAATAGTACATACATATGTTACTCATGTGATAATCAGGATAAAAATGAGCGGGATCGGACAAGTGGGCGTGGCAGCTATCATATAAAATAAATTTTTAATATCAAATATCTAGTGTTATATAATAGTTAGAGCCTTCAAACTTTGTAGGAGTGCATAAATTAATAATATTAGCAGCTGAAGTGAAAATGGGCGTGATTGGACAAGTGGGCGTGGTAGATCTCATACAAAGTTTTAACATATAATATCTGGAGTACTATGACAGCAAGAGTTCTGAATCTTTGCACATGTACATATTAAACTAATCTGAAGAGTTGTGAAAAAAATGGGCGGGATCGGGATAATGGGCGTGGCAGCTCCCATACAAAGTAAATATTTAATATCATATATCTACAGTACTATAATAGCCATAGTCTTAGAAATTTGTGCACGTTGATTATATTATGAATAGTCATGGGAAAATTGGGCGGGATCATACCAGTGGGCGTAGCAGCTCCCATACAAAGTGAATATTTAGCTTATAAACAAAATTAATATTAAATATCTAGGGCTCTATATTTGCTATATAGCCTTCAAATTTTGTACGAGTCCATCAATCTATATATATATAAATGAATCCCTTTTTTCCTTGGTCACGGCATCACGCGTGAATGGCTGGACCGATTTGGACGATTTTTTCTTTCTAATGGTCGCCATGGTCCAACTTTTTTCGATTTACCTAAAATCAGAAAACGGCTCCATCAATTTGACTAATTCTTCTTTCAAATGTTCGCATTAATCCATTTTAAGTTTTCATCGAACGAAAAATTTGCCACGCCTTCTTTTATGCACGCCCCTTTTTAGGAAAATTAAAATCGTAATTTAGTCTTAACTACTGGACCGATCGTCATTAAATTTTCACAATAGGATATTCTTACGAAATAATAAATACATGACTATAAATACTTTCAGTTTTATTTTATAACGTTGTGGGCAGCGAAGCACACGGGTTTTTTCGGATTTTTATTATTTTTTTGCCGCAAGATTGGCAGTCCTGCCTTTTACTAATAAATAAACAGAGACAGTAGGCGAATGTTTACAATTATTAAAAAACATTGACATCGCAACATTGTGTGTTTTTTCCACATTTAATTCAATCGATTTGTTACATTTATTCGAAAAGAATACTTTATCGGACTTACATAGTCTATAAGTATGGATCCTTGGCTTTAATTTCCCATTAGTCCAAATGAGTGACAAACAAATGTTATAGAAAAATTCTCAAATACAATTGAGAAATCGGACTTAGGTAGTCTATAAGTATGGATCCTTGGCTTTAATTTCCCATTGGTCCAAATGAGTGACAAACAAATGTTATAGAAAAATTCTCAAATACAATTGAGAAATCGGACTTACATAGTCTATAAGTATGGATCCTTGGCTTTAATTTCCCATTGGTCCAAATGATTGACAAACAAATAATATAGAAAAATTCTCAAATACAATTGCGAAATCGGACTTACATATTCTATAAGTATGGATCCTTGGCTTTAATTTCATATTGGTCCAAATGATTGACAAACAAATGTTATAGAAAAATTCTCAAATACAATTGAGAAATCGGACTTACATAGTCTATAAGTATGGATCCTTGGCTTGAATTTCATATTGGTCCAAATGATTGACAAACAAATAATATAGAAAAATTCTCAAATACAATTGAGAAATCGGACTTACATAGTCTATAAGTATGGATCCTTGGCTTGAATTTCATATTGGTCCAAATGATTGACAAACAAATAATATAGAAAAATTCTCAAATACAATTGCGAAATCGGACTTACATAGTCTATAAGTATGGATCCTTGGCTTTAATTTCATATTGGTCCAAATGATTGACAAACAAATGTTATAGAAAAATTCTCAAATACAATTGAGAAATCGGACTTACATAGTCTATAAGTATGGATCCTTGGCTTTAATTTCATATTGGTCCAAAAGAGTGACAAAAATAAATGTGCCCACAAATTGCCAAATTCCGGTAGAGCTAAACAAAATTTACACAATTTTAGTATAAATATTTTTATTTTATAACGAGGGGGGTAGCGAAGCACACCGGGATAAGCTAGTGTTTATATATAAATAAAAATTATTTATTCAAGTACGAGTACAAAATTACTTTAACAACTGAATAAAACCAGGGTTTAAAATTAGTTTTTTTATTTTTATTTATTATACTAGCGACTAGTGAGAAAATATGTTCCGTTTCCATTTTTGATAGTAGAGAAACTAAATATATTTACCTGATAACAAATGAATTTCCAATTTTCTAAAAAAAATTTTGTACTTGACAACTAAGAAGTAAAATTTTTCACTAGCACACAAAATGAAAATAAATTCTCTGTAATATATTGCTCAGCAACAATTTCTTGTCAATGAAAACTAGCCATCCACACAAAAATGCACAAACACACATATACAAAATATTCTTTTCATACAATATGCCGCTATCAAAAATACCAAACAATAAAATATATGCCAATCCAATCAAACACAACTTCGACTAGTTGACAAACATGCCGATCTTACAATGACTAGTATTTAAAAATTTTTTCTCCTTGAATCAACAACTAGCAAACCAGGTGAGCAAACTAATCATACATGCGCATCGAATGCGTCGCTGTGATGCATTTCCAAACAGGCCCAATCTACGCAATATGTACGTCTAATAGTTCTGAATGTCTGATTGCATATTTTCACAGAGAAATTATTAATCAAACTCACTGCAGTAACAAAATTGTAACATTTTTTTCAGTGTGATTATTTTTATTTGAATTCATTTCATTAGGCTGCAAAAGTATTGGAAACGTCTTTAAAAACAACTTGAATTTTTTTTATCTGTTTATCTGAGTCTCTTTAAATTTGCCCGTCTTCATGTTACGTTTATGTTTTCAACCAATAAAATGAAATGGTAGCGGTTACATGTTAAAAAAATCGTTTCATAGCTAAGATACATTTATGTCATATTATTTTATTATAATATTCGATGATTATTATGATTTTATTTTCTATCTTTTTTTTTCAATTGTAACGCCACTTAAGTAATTTGATTTTTTGAATAATAATTTTGTTTTTGTAGTTTGCTTTAATCAACTTTCGAACTACATTTAGGCAAAATTGTTGCTAAATAAAACACACGTGAACAATTGCTGTGAATGAAATTTCGGTAATTTATATTTGTAATAAATAAACAGTTATCTCTCTTAAGCTGAATTCACCCATTGTTTCCGAACAAAAATTTTGTCCGGACAAAATTTTTTGTTCTGAAACAATTTTGCAACACGATTCACTCATTTCGAACAATTTGTCTGGAAAATCAAAGCTACCGTATGAAATACATGTGTTTTATTAATTTTGCAAGGTGGCAGTACAGTGACAGATGAATTTAATTTGGTGTTTTATTTGTCAAACGCACTTATTTTTTATTGTTTAATAAGAAAATTACATGTTAAAAAAATTAATAAAAGTCAGTTAGTTTTTTTTACTAGCAATTGAGCTTTACTTTATTTTTATTTTACTGGATATAAGTTACTATGTGCTTTTATTATACATACTTATAACATTATGTGGCAGCTCGCTTCAACTTTGGCTGAGAAAATAAAATAGGTGGCAGCTTATTTCAACTTTGTCCGGACAAAATTTAAAATTAAACCAATTCAACCAAAAAATGTTCCGAACAAATTTTGTTCTCTTTTTCTCTCACTCTCAAAAAGAGAAACCTCAAACTTCATATAAAAAAAATTTTGTCCGGACAAAAATTTTGTTCCGAAACAATGGGTGAATCCAGCTTTACATAGTGCAATAGATACACTGAAAAAAAACAATACAAGCAACATATTCACCCCAATTATTAAAAATTTTTTTCAAAATTCATTTCTTCTTTTATGAATTGCGATTTTCATAAGGAAAAAAGTAAATATTCTAAATGTGAGGGAGAGGGACAATTTGCTACTCTCTTTGAATTTCTGAACTGAAACTCTTTATATTCTTTAAAAAACAAAGATTTTTCGTTACCCAAATCTGAATTTAGCGCTGAATTTTATTATAAATCACTAACAGTGAGTTTTTAGGATAGAGTTTAAACGTAGTTTCAAACTACGTTTATGTTAATCTGAATATAAATTTAATCGAGTTTAATTGTGTTTGCTGTTTTTAACTGATACCTTAAACCGTGCAAAATCGCCATACTGAAGACTAAAAATTGGCAACACTAAACATCAAATGGCAATATTTTTTTCCAAACAACACTGCATTTTATGCAAAAGAAAAAGAAATTTTGGATTTTATTAAGTTTATATCTGAAAAGAAAATTGATTGCATAGAAAAGATTAAAAAACAGTATAAAATTAAAAAAATCTCTTATTTATGTTCTTATATTTTTTTTTTGTTTATAATATTTTGATAACTATAGTTATATAGTACTATAGTATATAGCCATGGCTTTTCATACATGTGCTGTGTTACCATATTTCAGTAAGTTTAACCCAGCAACATTGGCCGCTTTAACTTTCAAGTAAATGTAGTTAATTGTCATCCTAAAAACAGTTAATCCAGATTAAAGATTACTTTCGCATCGCATTTGCTATCGCATCGCAATACAAGGTAAGCCCCCTGTTTGTTTGCCAAACTTTATAAAATTTAATTTCAAATGACGAATTTACGCAATAAAATTTTAACTGAAAGATTCGTCCTGCTCGACGAAATTCGTCGATCAACCCAGTTGTGTTGCTACTGTTACTGAAAAAAATAAATTTTTTAACAAAATTGTTTGAGGCAATAATGGGCAATGGACTACCAAGAATTTCCTCTCTACGGCACTGTCTCTGTGATGAACATCTCGATGGGTTACATACAAAATGAAGCTGTGTTGGCTTTAAACTTATTTAAGGTATGCAACAAAATTTCTTGTTTTTACGCAAATATATTTATGCCACTATTTTCGAACAGTTATCCACAAACATACACACATACAAACATACATATTGCGTACTAAGTATGTATGCAGTATGGATGCAAAAGGCAAGTAATAGTCTAGTAGCTAATCACTAAAATACGCACGTTGCTTTAATCTTGTTTTAAATAAGTGTGTATGGATGTGTGCATGTACATACATGCATATGCATGTATTTTATGTTTTGTGTTTTTTTCATGCAAGCAACAACAACAATAAGAGACTCAATGGCAAAATTTTAAAAAGAGATTTACTATTTGTAATAGTTTTAAAGCTAAAAAAAACCAAATACAGCATGATGCAGTATTTTGTAAATTATGTAATTTTCCATATAGACTTTCTTGCAAGTAGCCGCTGGTTTTATTTTATTTATCTACACATATACTATAGTCGTGTTAAAATTGATATAAAAGAAATGTTTAAGAGTATATGGGTATAAAACCAGTACAATTCCCATATTATCTTTAATAATTTCGTAAACAAAAATACAATTTGGAAGAAACCAAGCAATTTTTTCTAATAGAAAACCACACGTGGATAAGTATTATCGATTTTTTTTTTCATACACTATATAGGTATTTTTATCTTTATTAAGCTGTAAATAAGCTTTTAGTTATAATATAATACAATATGTACTGCACTTTTACTTAATGCACTTTTATTTAATACAAACATACATCCATACATATGTATGTATGTACATAATAAGTATTACAAAAAAAGTAGTCCAACCTGCTGAAAATTTACCCATAAATAAATAATAATTTTTAATCGATTGACAATAATTAAGTTTACAATTTTTGTTGAAGGAAATAATTAATTTAAACTTATAGTTAAACCTACATATTTTAATCGCAAATTTAGTTAAAAATGGAACTGAATTTAAACACTACTTAGTTTTAAGTAACACCCAATTCACACCATGATTTTAAAAATCGCGATTTTTTTTAATTTTCTTCAAAAGTTGCTTCCAAAATCTTTGCAGATTCATACCATGATTTTTTCCATGTTTTAAATGTTGATTTTTTTCTCCGTAATCGGTTATTCTTCTTTATTATTTGTATAAAAAAAATCTGACATGTGCATGTATGTATGTACTAGTGATGTTACGAATATCAATTTTTAGTATTCGCGAATACGAATACGAATATTTAAAACAGTATTCGCCGAATACGAATACGAATATTTCTTTTGAGATTTATATTTCAAATTTAATTGGAAAAAATCCCTGCCTTTGCGTTAGTAACTATAAATGGGAGACATGATGACTTTACTCATGGATACAAGTGACAGTGACTGTGAAAATGGAGATGAAATTTCTCAACTTAGTTTCCCAGATTCCATTCATCATTTACTTAGAAAAACTATCGCGGAATATATATCGGAAAAACGGGCGGCAAATGACGTTAACCCACTGATATGGTGGAAACTAAATAAGGAAAAATACGAGCTTCTTTTACCTATAGTCAGGCAATATTTAGTGACACCACCAACGAGTGTTCCAAGCGAGCGAATGTTTAGTGGTGCGGGGCTTATTTATACACCGCATCGTAATAGGCTTGATGAATAAAAGGCTTCAAAACTTCTATTTTTGAAATTCAACATTCCTCTACTGAGGTTTGATTACTAATTTAACATGATATAAAATTTTAATTTTTGAATACTAGTTGCAAAATACATATAAATTTTTGTTTGTTTTTTAAGAAGGTTATTACTTTGCGTGAAATACAATGGGTATTTTTAATAAAAATTAATATATTTTTTTACATTTTATGTACTTTTTTTAAACTTTTGTATGATTTTTTTTGGAAAATGTATGGGAAAATTATTCGAAAAATATTCGCTTGAATTTGGCGAATACGAATACGAATATCTTAAAACAGGCGAATAATCGAATAGTCGAATACGAATACGAGTATTCGTAACATCACTAGTATGTACATCAATTTGTTATTTCCGTGCAAACTTCGTGCAAACGAATATGCGTATTGCCACATGAAAATGAAATATGAAATAAAGCAATGTAACAAAAAACGAATATATGTAAAGAAAAATATAAGAAAAATCACAGAGAACTGAAAATGTGAGTTTTTCTTTACCCCTTTTGCTTCTCTACCCCCTTCGCCAACATACACAAAAAATCGCGATTTGAAAATCATGGAAAAAATCATGGTGTGAATTGGGTGTAAATTTAGTTTAAAGTTAAGTTTAGTTAAACTAACTGAATTTTAAGAATAGTTTATAGTTAAACTCAGTTTAAAAACAAACTTAACTTAAGCTTTTCATTACTGATTTTTTTTTGTTGAATAAATATTTTGTTTAATGCCAAACGATGTAATTGAAAATATATAAAAATTAAGCAAATATAGTTTTCATAGTCTCTCAATAGTATTGACCAAATCTCTACTGCAGTGAGTTATTTCATACAGTTAGAATCAAACCAAAAGTTTTAACTGCATACGATGCATTACCAATGCATACACACATTGCATATATATTTGTATTTAACATAAACTTTTTACATTGAAAATATAATTAAAACCTGAATTACAAATCTTGAAATTCATTAGTCATTAATTCTACTTTTAAACTTAATGATTTTACGACAAAAACATATTGACCGATAGATCTAAAAACGTACTATAAAATAAAATATTTTTTACTAAATACCAGCATGCATTAACATTCATTGTACTCCATTTGGGGAGGGGAAAAAAGAAACTCAAATCCACTTTAAAATACTTTGCTAAATGTTAAAGCTGACAAATACAATAAATATGCAATTCATAAAGAAAGTCGTCGTAAAGTAAGTTCAAGGCATATAAATACATAAAATACATTTATATGCACATGCATACCCGCATACATATGTACATATGTACAGACAGACAGACAGACAGATATTCTCTTATGTATCTATCGATAAACCTGAAATGTAAAACAATACCAAACGTCACTCCACTGATTAAAATTTATTTCAAATCCACACAAGAAATTGTTAAATGACCACGTTTTGTGATCAACAAAAAAAAAAACCTCCAAGACTGAAAACAATTCAATTGTCATGTTCTGCAATTTGTATTACGAGTACTAATGCCGAGGTAAGATGAAAAAAAATAAAGTTAATGAAATTCAAATTTTCAATAATATTATTATTATTTTTGTAAAACTTCTTTATACATATTTTGGCCATCAATTGTGACCATAATGGCCGCAATGGGCCTGCTGCTATATAAAGCGTTTGCGACTCCATGACTAACATTTTGAACAATCATACACTTAAGTATCGTAAAGTGGGTATGACAGTAACTAAAAATATAAATATATACTTACATGCGGTGTATGCAGGTATGTATGTACGAGTATGTATGTATATAATCGTACGTCTATTCAGAAATGTATTAATTGTTCAATTAGAAATGTGAAAAAAAGTGAAATGATTTTCAATGTGAATATTTTTACTTGTGCAAGTGTTTGGCTGAAAGTGAAATGTGCTTTTACTAAAGAAGATGTTTTTGTTTCAATTTGTTTTTTTTTTTTTTTCAAAGGGTGACATGTCTGGAGAGACACATCGTAGTATTGCGAATAAAAATAGCAGAGTTAATTACTAGAAATCGAGAGCTTTTAATTGCAACAATAATAATAAATTAAGCATTCGTCTGCTATTTCCATTATCTATATCCTATCCACCCTAAACTTTTCCCCTGAATTGTCGTCCGAATAAAAAAAAAAAAAACCTCGCGCAGCCTAGTTTACAAAAACATTTGTATGTCCTTCTGTCAGCTAAATTAAAACGTAATTAGGAAATGTTGAAAAACATGCGAATTGAACTAGCAATTGGTATATTCATAGCGCCTTAAGCTATGCACAGACGAATGGCAGATCTTACAATATTGTTCGGTGAAAGTCTGACATTGACAAAAATGGATCGCTTAACTATCATACAACGCATAAAAAATTATCAAAACATACTACAAAAATGGCGATTCTGCCACAGCCACATATCGTGCTTTAAGAGGAGATTATGGTTTACATAATCGTCCAACTACGCAAGCAATTGGCAAAATTGTGAAGAAATTTGAAGAGACTGGAGTGGTTACAAATATTGTAAGGCCTGTGCATCATCATTTCGCTCGTTCCGCTGAAAATATCGCTGCTGTATGTGAAAGTGTTGCCGAAGACCCGAACGTGTCGATTCCTCGTCGTTCTCAGAAATTAGGACTGTCTTACGGCACATCATGGCGTATTTTGCATTTAGATCTACACCTACATCCATATAAAGTCCAGCTCACACAACAACTGAAGCTAGCTGGCCATTTACAACGTCGTAAATACGTGGATTGGGTGCTTGAACAACAGGCGGTGGACGGCGATTTTTCGAACAAAATTTTCTTCAGCGATGAAGCACATTTCTCACTCGATGGGTATGTTAATAAACAAAATTGTCGTAGTTGGGGTTCTGAGAATCCTCAAGTAATTGAAGAGAGGCCTTTAAATCCAGAAAAAGTCACTGTTTGGTGCGCTCTTTGGTCCGAAGGTGTGATTGGACCTTACTTCTTCGAAAACGACGATGTACGGACTGTCACCGTCAATTCGGAGCGTTATGGTCATATGATAACCGACTTTTTTTTTGCCTGTTATTGAAGAATACGACTTGAAGAATATGTGGTTTCAATAAGACGGTGCCACATGCCACACAACTCGAGCGAATATGGCTTTATTGCAAGAGACATTTCCTGGCCGCGTAATTTTTCGTCGTGGCGATATCAATTGGCCACCAAGATCGTGCGATTTGACTTTTTTTGTGGGGCTACGCGAAAGACCGTGTTTATGCCGATAAACCTTTAACTCTTGAGCACTTAAAAACCAACATTCGTCAAGTTATGGCTGAGATACCGCCCAATACCTGTCAAAAAGTATTTTGTAATTAATGAAAATGCTTGTTCAATTGAAGTTGGAAGTATGGGTTGAAAGCTCAAAGTTTGATCAAACTTGGGTAATTCGTTTGAGAGAAAATGTCTGAACTGGGTTTTCTTTCGTAATTATTCAGTAATTATAAAATTAAGGGATTTTCAATGGAGCTTTCAGTTTGAAATTAGCGGGTTCCAGTGATAGCGCACCTTGAAAGCCCAACCGTTATTAATACGAAATTTCTTCTTGAGTTTCTGATCTCGGCAGTATGCAGAAATATCTATTTGCTATTTTTGTTTTCATTTCTGTAGTGACTGCGTGAGTGATGTAGTAAATAATTTATTTTAAATTTTAATACATTTTTTAATTTCCCTTTTATTTGGCCAATTGAACATATTGAAGCGAAGGCTTTCGTATTAAATTTATTTGTACTTTTGCATTGAAATGTGTACGTTTTTTTCTTCTGCGAAATATTGATTAAAATGCATGATTATTGTCGACTAAAAAAAGACATGTGTGTTTTTAGTTTTTGAATTATACACATACATACATACTGAAATACTTATTTATATATATTATAAAATATGTATGCATGTATTTAAACTTACGAAAACAAAGTGTATTAAAAAAAATATATAATTAGAAATCGTCAACAATTGCTTGCATTTTCATTAGCAAAACGGCAAAATGTTAAAAGTGAAATTTTATTACGAAAACAAAATTTTGCTTTTTTTTATTTTTGGACAGTCGCACACGTTAATTGAAAGTTTTTTATATATTTTGTTTTAATTTTGACTAAAAATTCATTAAATATTACTTCAATTACTAACAAATGTTGTCCGATATTCAGTTAAAACATCAGGAAGGAAGTGGAGTTAAATACAATTTTTGCAGATTAACTGAAATAAAAAATAAATGAATATAATTCATGACACTTATAAACAAAAATGTTGTAAGAAACAGTTACATATTTTATATTTTTTGCGTATTTTTCAGTTTTTAGACCAAAGACCAAAATTAAACTGGTTGTTTGTTGTTGAAGTTGGTGCAATATCATTAATAATTTTTAACTCCTCTAGACTTCTGTTACTCAAGCAAGCAAGTGCCTGATCGTGTTATACTTACATACGTATGTACGAGTACGTATGTACATGTGTGTAACCAAAGACTTAGATCTTTAAGATCAAGTTAATGCAATAACCTGTTGCTGTCCAACATATTGATCATCTGTTGTGTTACAGGAAGCATAAAAAACTGTTGTAAATGCAACAAATTAAATAGAGGCGGTTTATGTTACAAAAAAATTTTTAGTTTTGGAAAATTATAATATATTTTTTTGTAAATTATGAAAATAAGGATGTTCAAGTTAAAAGAAAAACGGTTAAAAATTTATTTCAAATGAAAATTGTGAAAAACTTTCAAAAATCTGTTAAACACTTAATGACATACTATCCGAGAAAGGAGTTCTTAGAGAGAAATGCGGTAAGGGGCTGTGCACATATTACGTAACGCTGTTTTCAGAGATTTTATACCACCCCCTACCTTCGTAACGCTTTTTACAAATTTTTCAGTGCAAAATTTTTAATCCGTAACAAGTCTTTAACTCCCCCCACCCCTTGGGGCGTTAAATAATGTGTGCACAGCCCCTAATGAAGTCTTATTTAGAAAACTGATAATGAAAAGGGGTTTTAATGAAGCGCTAAATTTCTCATCTCTCAAACTCATACAAAAAAAAATTAAAAAGCTTTTCGATACCATTTTCTATAGAAAACTGTCAAAAGAAATTTTTTTTATAGAAATAATTTGAAATAATTTTTAACCAAAAACTGTTCGAAACAATTTTCGTAAAACTGCTAAAAATATATGTAATTCTATATAAAAATCTACAAAATAATTTTGTATATAATTTTTTTTTTTTAAATATTTTTCAACATAAAATTGCTGGAAAACATTTTTGTGTTGAGAATCTGATCGCTATTGTTTTCCGCAAGAAAACTTCCCGAAATATTTTTTATAGAAAAATATTGCACCAATTTTTTTATTGAAAACTAACGGAATAAATTTTTTTTCATATTCTATAGAAAATTGCACGCAATTTTTTTTATATAAAAAACTGTTAAAAAGCCAAAAATTTTTAAAACTCCTGTCCTAAACTCCTAAGCTCATCGCTAACTATTTAAAATAGTTTTCCATGAAAGACTTGTTTTTAATAGAAAATTCTTTGAAAATAATTTCTTTGGAAAATTGTGAAAACCTTCCTCTATTTTTCAAAACACTTTTTACAGGAAATTATTTAGGTACAATTTATATTTGCCTTCAATTTGTACAACCAAGTTTTTTTTCTAATTAACTTTTGCGTGAAGTGATGTCCAATATATTGATAGACATGTTTTTCTTTTTTTATTCCTCTTGTTGGCAGCAGGCACACTGCCTGGCACTACTAACATATTTTTAGTTTTATGTAACTTTTAAACTGTAATTAAATACAAAAATCTATGATTTCTATAAAGCTAATATTTTGGTAAACAATTCGTAAGAGAAAAACTGTTCAACATATAAAAATTTGAAAGTGACAATAAATAAATTTTAGCACCAAAACAAAAAAAAAATCATACAATAAAATGTAGAAAAAAGTACATTAAATATAAAATTATATTAGGGTAGGTCGTAAACCTTTATATTATTTTACTTTCTGCTAAGGAAATAAAAATAAACAACAACATTATATGCAGGTTTTCTTACTTAGCAACGCCTTAAATTTGGAATTCAGTAATTTTTTTTTTTTAATTTCAAGTGCGTGTGTTATCATCAACATTAAACCTACAAAGCTGAGCTTTCGTCAGCGAAAAACCCAACTAATTAAATAAAATCGCATTCAAACATGTTTAGAGGTGTTTTCTGTAAAATAATTTTTAATACTATTGTATGCATACATATGTTTTTATGTGTGTGTGTGTGCGTGTGAGTATTTTATTAAATGATCAACAACTACAAAAAGTTTAAGATGAAAATTTCTTTTTTAATAAATTTATTTAGACTTCTTTTTTTTCTTAATAAATATGGAATTTTTAAAACAAAAACAATTAAATAATAAAATAAAGTTAATTAAAATCTACGTCATTGTTATCACAATTTAGATGAAAAAGAAAAAAACAAATGAAAGAAAAATTATGCTCATGTTGCTTTCAATTGCTTAGAAAAAAAATGATATGTTTGTTTCTTAAGTCTTTTGTTTGTATGAAGTAATACTTGCTTGTACTTTATGAAAGTGCCAGTGTGTGTGTGTGTGTGCTTGTGTGATGCATGAATAATTAATTTTCAAGTACATATTTACCATTTATAGAGCAGTCTAAAATTCAATTATTCATGGAATGTTTTTTTTTTTTTTTGTTATAAATAAATGACTGACTCATTTTTTATTTAAAATTACACAGGATATCAATCATCCGCCCGGTTTTATTAAAAAAAAACTATTGGAAAGGGTAAATTAGATGGATAAATTATATTGGAATCAATTTAAATAAATTGAATTATGCATTTTATTATTCTTAATGTGCGATAAAAAAAACATGACTTTAGTTTGATACACTTTCACAATATCTTTCACAAAAAGTGCTAGAGCAAAACTGTCCCGGCACTGATATTTTGTTACACAGGTTTGCGGTGATATTAATTTATTTGTTAAATAAACTCAGAAACCGCCATGGTCTTGGCGGGAATAAAGGGTGTTTTTTATAGAGGTTTAGAACTTTGAATTGGAATAAAACAATGATGAATTTTTTAAATTGACATAAAATTTACTTTTAAGATAATTTTAAGATAATCTTCTGTCATTATAATTTAAATCAGACTTCTGGCATATGACCGCCATGCCATGGCTGACTCGGACGTAATCTAATCTGGCCGTCTAATTTTCGATGACTTCTTTTCCAACATTTGTGGTCATAAATCGGCAATAACGCTGCGAATGTTGGCCCTCAAGTGGTAAATCGTTTCGGGCTTATCGGTGTAGACTAGCGATTTCACATATTTCCACAGAAAATAGTCTAGCTGCGCTGAATTGCAAGATCTGGGAGGCGAATTCACAGCTCCTGCATATTAGGGTTGTTCATTTGATGAACGAAAAAGTCAATTATCATGGCCCATGGCGGTCACCATTGACTGTAACGTCCTGACCAGAATCGGTTTTAAAGAAGTACAGACCAATGATTCTACCAGGTCATTGCACTTGAGGATTATCATCACTCCGAATATGGCAGATTTGTTTATTGCGTATCCATTCAAACAAAAGTGAGCTTCATCGCTAAACAAAATTCGCTTATGAAAATCGGGATCAACGCCAATCTTGTTTTGGGACTATTTGCACAATTTGGAAGCATTGTTCATAAATGTTTAATTGTTCAACAGTACGTGTTCTGCGACATTCTGCAGCATGGCCGGGAAAATACCATACCGGCCCTGGTGATTTATAAGGCTCAAAGGTATTTACAGCCCACGCTGTTTTCTCCAATATTACCATGTCGTCCATTATCTACCTTGATTGCGCTAACGATAAGGGTTTGAAAGTATCCCACATCGTTGCCCCTCTTGCTACTTCCATACAGCCGGGAAAGTGAGTGTCCATAAGCACAGGAAGGGTCTCAGAGCTGGATTCCGTCCATGAGCCATCACATCTCTGAATATGTCCAGGGGACCTAGGGTCCTTAGACAATACTCGCCGAAAATTTGATAGCTCATTTACAGAATCAATGGCCTCACAGTAATTCCTCCATGAGACTCTTTTCGCCCTTTTGAACGTAGCTTTAAATTCACTTCAAATGAAAATTTGTTTGCTATTTTTGGTTTTCATGTGAAACTGCACGTTAAAATCTGGTATCACTAATATTTTTTAAACTATAATTTTAATTTTGCATGTGAAAGAAATCGGAAAAGAAGAAATACAAACTCTAAAATCATGCTTTACTTTTTCTTTATTTTTGTTTCTTCTGTTTTTTTTTTTTTTATTTTGTTAATTTTACCGGCTGTTTTACGGAAATAATTTTATTAAAATAGTCATGGCATCCATCTATAACGCAATTACGTCACTCTGTGATTTAGAGAAACTCATTTGCAACCATAAATATTTACAGACATCAAAAATGATTTCCTTACATTATTAAATCCTCAAAGATGCTTCAATTTATTTAATTTATTTGCTGAACAGCCAAAAAAAAAAAGTGAAATCTATTATATTGAGTATTGAAATGCAAACAGTTGCTTGCTTGCGGCAATAGATGTTGATTTAATTGATCTTGTCAAAAGATCAAGAGATTAGTGTCATTGAACGGTTTGATTAACGCCGAAATATTTCAATAGAAATAAATAATATTTGTTTGGCATGTCATTTAAATAAGAAATTATTACAATGAAATTTGGAGTTTATTAAGAAAGTCATACAGGAAAAGCTTATAATTTTCAAAGAAAATATACTAAAAGGCTAAAAGGCCTGCAATGAAAAAAATGACCTCAAACCAAACAATCAAAATAACCGCAAAGTTTTGCATTGAAAACCACATCACACTCCAATAATGATGGGGTAATTTATAATTTTTCAATTTGTGGCCATATTTCGGGACAATTTTTTCTAATTTTTCGGGGCCATTTTTTATTTTTAGTTTCCTATTTTGGGTCCATTTTTCCTTTTTTTGTGGTAATTTTTTTATTTTTTAAATTTAAGGCCATTTTTATTATTTTTGGGGCGATTGTTAATTTTTCAGTTTGGCCCATTTTTCTATTTGGGGTAATTTTTTTTTTTAATTTTTCGGGGCCATTTTTTTTCAGCCCATTTTTCAACTTTTCATATTTTGGTACCTTTTATATTTTAAAGTTTTTAATTTGTGGAGATTTTTCATTACCTTTGGATCAATTATTAATTTTTTAATTTCGTGGCCATTTTGAAATTTTGGGTAATTTTTCATTTTATTTTTAGGTAATTTTTCTGTATTTTGGGACCATTTTTGTTTTTTTCAGTTTTTAAACTTGTCCATTTTTCCTAATTTTCAGGGCGATTTTTAAATTTTCAGTAATTTTTTATTTGTTATTTTTGGACCATTTTTTGTTTTTTGGGTCACTTTTTATTTTTAATTTCTCATTTTGGGGCCATTTTTCCATTATTTTCATTTTATGAAATATAAAAAATCACCCCAAACTGAAGAATGCCAAATGGCCAAAAAATATTCCTAATGAAAACAAAAACAAAATTTGTTGGAAAATTTTCAATTTTTGGTTTTGGACCATTTTTCAGTGATTCACTTTGTTAAATTAAACTAATAGATCGGGTCTAATAATAGTGGGCACAATATGCCATATTTTAGATGCAAATAAATGTTTTTAATGATCATATAGAGATCTTGGAAAATAGTCATGCAACAACCACAACAACAACTACAATTAATAAATGTTACATTTGTATGTAAAATTTATTATAAAAACTTTACTCCGATTATTTACTTAGAAATAAAAATTCGAACATTCTTAGACGTGTAATTTTAATTTAATCTTAAATCTTTAAAAAGTTAAGACAACAAACAAAAAGGAAAAAAAAAACAAATATTCAAGTCATTTAATTAATTTAAATTAATGTAAGAATGTTTTATTAAAAATTTTCCCACAACAATTAATTTTTGCTTTAAACTCTTTTTGTTTTTTATTTTGCTTCTATGTTGTTTCCGCATTATTGAGTTGCGAGTTGAGTAGCACAAAAAGCAACTCAAGCCACCAAGCAAAAGTGCCTGATTGAGGTATGGGAAAATGGAGAGTTGGTTACAATAATTCCCCTCGCTCAAAATATATTTAAATAAATTCAACTGCTGTAACAAGTGAAGGTCGCTGAATAGTTCAACAAAGATTTAGAAAATTAAACAACACAAACAAGACATAAAAAAAATATGTTGCAGCCACTTGTAAAATTTGTTTTGTTTTTTTAGTTATTCACTATACGAGTCTATTTTGGTTATCAGCTATTTGGGGCTTTGCATTTAAATCCAACTGTTTGTTAACCCAATTTTCGGGACTAAGAGGTCATTTACTTAACAAACATGTAATTTGCAATTTGAAAATATTAAATAGAAAATGTAAATTTATGTTAATTTTTCTAATAAATTAAATTTATAACAACTTTTGACAAAACATTTGAGTGAAATAATTTTGAAAATTTTTATGTTATTTTTTTAAAAATTCATGTAAGAACATTTTAAGGTCGACACACGTACTAATCAGTATTCTTTTTCAGACAGTTCTTCGTATGGAACAAGATTTTCAAAATTATTATTAACCTTGATGTTTCACGTCATTCAAAATTGAAATGTTTCGCAATTTTGGGCGTTAATACTGACAGAATCAAAATAATGAAAAAAGAAAAAAACATTGATAGATACCCCTAATATTTTATTACTTGAGAGTATTACAAATTGGTAAAAAATATATCTTATTTCAGTGATATCTCCATCACATAATAAAACATGTTACTTATCTAGGCGCACGGTAGTGCGCCAGGCCAAGTTCGGCCACACAGTGTGTATATTTACAAGAAACCATTCGAGCTGATTTTACCCCCCTCATAACTTTGCTCCTCTTGATCAAATATAATGAAACTTGAAACATAAGGTCTCCCCACAGAGGTGACCTCACAGGTTCTACCATAAAAGCTTTCCGATATATTAAGGTGTGAAATGTCCATATTTTAGTACATATTCACTCACTCACTGACTCATCAATATTATTGGGCACTTCCAGTAAAGCTAGAGAGCTGAAATTTGGTACACAGGTAGGTCTTGGTGAGAAAATCTGAAAACGGGCACTTTCCACCCGGGGGGACTAGGGTTCCCCTTCTTTGTATGGGGCACTTCCAGTAAAGCTAGAGAACTGAAACTTGGTACACATGGGCCTATTTTTTTATTTAAACAAAAACAACGTAGAAAAAAGAAGTGAGATCCGCACAAAAACACAAATGTGAAAATAAGGCGAAGTCCCTATCCAAAATATATCGGCCGTAAAAAGTACTGAGATCAAAATAAGGACCAAGGGCAACCTGTAAGCTTTGCTCTCCCTCTAAGTTATCGATATAAACAAACAATTTAATTAATTCCCTTTTAAATTCTAAAGAAAAAACTTTTGGAAACAGGCGAAATAAATTGCTCTTCATTTCTTGTAAAATTTTGTCAAACCAACAATAAAAATTATGAAACGGAATCAATTATTTCGTTTGTTTTCTCTTTATTTTTCAATTAAAAATTAAAAAAAAAATCAATTTATTTCTTTCTGATGAAGTTTCAGTTCCAGTAACCTAAAAATTTTGTTACATAATTAGTTCAAATACGAGTATTGGTCAGCTCGCGTTTAACAAACGATTTAATAACCACTTGTCCAATCAAGATCAAGACGATGTGTTGGACTGAACAACACTTGTATGGAAGTAAGTGAAGAAAAGAAATTATTAAGTCGCTTAAATAAACTTTACTAATAATAATAATTTTGTTAATTATCCACAAAACGGTATTTGTCCAACAATTTTTATAAGTTCAGTGTTTTTTTTTTCTGTCTTGATGTTTTTTAAATTATGTATATGAAAAAATATATGTGTGTGTTTTTTTTTTATTTTAATTTAATGCTGCACATTCACAGTTGCTGGTTTAATAATCTCGTTTTATTTCTTTAAACTTGATTACTTTTCTCTAAATAATTGTTACAGAATTTCGTATTTGTATACAAAAACAAAAACAAGTGTCGAAAATGAAACTTGATACCTGTAGAGTCGATAAAATAAATTTGCTTCGTATGAAGAGGGATTAAAGTTTTTAAATATTTATTTAGTAAGTACTAACTTTTACACATAACTTCGTTCACGCTACAGGTTAAGGAAGGCATTAACAAATTAATCGAAGAAACAAAGAGGTCCCAAGAGTACCAACATTTTCTCATTTTATACCTTCCCCAACCCCGACAACAAAAAGAGCCAAAATGGTATTAAAAAATATTTAAGAAAAACGTACCAAAACCAAACAGTATTAGCTTTTCTTTATTGTAGTACCACAAAGAAAGTTCACTGGGTATTATTCGCCTTCTCTTAGCCCTTAAAAAGTTCGCTATATATTAATCTGGGTCACATCTTAGGGGCTGTAAACATATTACGTAACGCTCCAAGGGGGGGGGGGGGGGGGGGGGTTAAAGATTTGTTACAGATTGGAAATTTTGCACTGAAAAATGATTAAAAAGCGTTACGGGGGGGGGGGGGGGGGTATAAAATCTCTGAAAACAGCGTTACGTATAATGTGCACAGCCCCTTAGCCTTTTACCAAATTTCATCCAAACCCATTAAGAGAATTTAAAAAAAGTACATAAAGAAAAATAGAACCAAACGTTAAAAAATTCCATAAGTAAAAGAGTACCAGTTTCTTTTATCATTTCAACACCCAGAAATTATCTTAACCTATAAAAAATTTATTAAATATTAGCACAAAAATAAATAGAAACAAAGCTACCAAATTTTCCCTTTTTACCCGTTTAAAAGTACTCTATATTTCAATCTGGGTCCCATGCTATTTATATAACAAATTTCATACGAATCCAATAAGATAATTTCTCAAGAGAAAAAGTACCAGAAGTGCCAAAAGATAAAAGTACCATAAATAAAACAGTATCAGTTTTATATCATTTCAGCACCCAAAAAGTATATTAATTTAAAAAAATTTTAATATTAGTACAAAAATAAGTACATACTACCAAAACAATAAATTTTTTCCGTTTTTTATCGATTTAAAAGTACTCTATATTTCTATCTTAAATTAAAAAAAAAAAAAAAAATTAATGCAAGAGAAATACCCAAACTGAAAAATATATTGTTCGCTGAAGTGCAAAATATGCAAAAATATGCACGAACGAGTCCCTAAATTTAGAGAAAAACTAAAAATTAGAAAAAAATTTATCACAAATAAATTTATTTGTGGATACAAAAAATTCATATCAAAAAGACTCACTCAAAATATGCAGGAAACACAGCAAAATATGTCGTTAGAAATATGTAAATATATGCACTAACATATCGATACCTGAAATGAATTAAATTTCTGAGTAAATTCGGAACAAATCGATGGCGTGAGGGTGGTTATAAGTTTGAAAAAAATTCTCAAAAATTTCAATATTGTTTGATTCTTTTTTGTAAGTGAATATTTTCATTGAAGAAAAATTCAAAATATGCAGAAAAACCAGGAAAATATGCCACTAAGAATATTAATTCATGCTGCTGTTTAGTCGGAAATATGCTAAATTATGCATTAAAAAGTAAAATATGCAGCAACAAATTGATGTCAAAAATCTTGAAAGTTCCAAAAATTATAAAAAATATTGTTAAAATGTACATTCATTGCACAGGAAAAAAATATGCAAATGCATATTTGCGGTTTCCCTGGTTATTACATCCACATTTACACAAACAAATTTGTTGTTAAAAAATTACCAGACAAAAAAAAAACTTCCCATTATTATCACAACAAGAATGAGGAAGTTACACTGTTTTCCAAACATTTCTGTATCATAAATTTTAAACTAAATTCTCGCAATAATAAAACTAATTTTTGACTTCCTGTTGATGTGTGAAAAAATAGCAACCGTTTCCATTTCCGATTTTTTTCTTCTTTTTGCTGTTTTACGAGTCTAGGTTTGTTTTAGTTAATCTTTTAAATTGGAAAATGTTTAGCTAAAAAAATCACACGCATTTAAAATGGATCCGAAATAAATTTTTAACAAAGCCTGGCCATAAACAAAATAAAATATTCTATACATCAAACAAAACTCTACAAATGGTTTTAAAACCAATGTCGAAAACAAAATTTTAAATAAATTAGTAGCAGTTTGAAGAATGAAGTGTTGGCTTTATTCTAAAATGTAAAATATGATAATATTATGCAAATTGCTTTTGTTAGTTTATTGTTGTGTCTTTTTTTTGGTTTTTATATCTTCTAGCAATTAGTTTAGAAAACCAAAAACTTAATTTAATTAAACGTTGACCCTGGCTAGATATTTATTGCAGCAACAAATGAAAATTGTTGATGTTGAAAATATCCGCCAACAAATAAACTGCAGCCAAAAAATTTTTCTTCTTTATGCTGGTTTCTTGCTACAAATTTAGAAAATTATAATAAGAAATAAACATGCATTTTATTAGCATTCAACTAAACAAGTACATACTTTTATTGAAATTGAGTAGTAAAAATTAGTAAAAACCACAAAAAAAAACTTAAAATTTACTTATACAAAATGAAAAAAAAAAAAAAAAAAAATTGGGTCAGTTTTCGTTGATTATACGGAGACGTACTTGCGTTTGCCAAAAAGTTCAAGCTTAATTATGTATTTCTCCTTTTTTTCGTTTTCATTTGCTGTTCAAATAATTAACAGACTTTTGTAAACCAAAATTTTGCAAAAAATAAAAACTTTTAACAAAATTCCATTTTGATTTTTATAGTTAAATTGTCGCCACAAAATAAATAAATAAGTAAATTTATCTATTTTTGTTCAATTTCGTGCAATTGTTAGTCGTTACAGTAATCAGTGGTCGTGGTGGTTGCGTTATTGGTGTGGATAATTAGCAACGTGCTTGTGTCTTAAGTCTTTCGTTTTGGGGTTTCAGGGACAACGATTTTGAAACGGTTTTAATAAGCAAAAAGAATTTTTAATATATTTCCCAATGTTATTGCTTTATTTTGTTTTTGTTGTTGTTTTTTTTTTAATTTAGCGATAAAAATATTATTAATTGCAAAAAATAAAAATAAATAAAAAAACTAGCTAAAATTTAACAGTTAATTTAATTATTAGTATTTTTAAGCAGTTGATCACAATACATGCAAAACTGTAATAAATGCTTCTTGTGTAGGAATTTTTGTGATTATAAAAATTTTTATGCTGAGCACTTTTCCAATAAAACACTAGGAGGCACAATTTTGTACAACATTTTAAAACTCTGGCTGACTCTTTCCTGATTTGTCCGATATAGAATATGTCAAATACGCCCCCTTCTACACTGAAAAATACTTAAACGTTGTGAAATTTAAAAATTAAATGGTGTTCTAAAGCGAGCAAGATACATGTTGAAATTCTAGTGTGTATTGAGAACTGTAATATTCAGACATCGGACATTTTCACATTAAATACAAACTAGAGGATGTCACAGGATGGCAGTGTACCATGTCTTTTTGAAACCGTAAGAGGCACACTTTTGAAAAATATCGCCAAAACGAAAAGAAGAATCTGCAATAAATAACAAATATAAAAAAAAGCAAACAAAAATAAAAAGAAGAAGTCGCTGAAAGAAAAAAGAAAAAAATTGATGGATTGGAAAAAAACTGTCAAAAGAAAAAAAACGTCAAAGAAAAACACAAGCAAATCGTTTAAAAAATAATAAGTAAAAAAGTCGCCAAGATAAATTAATTTGCCCGACGGCGAAAATTTTGCGAAAAAAAAAATCCTAAGAAACTGCAATAAAAAAGAAAAAATTCATCGCTGTAACGAAAAATCGTCACAACTAAAGAGAACATGAAAAAAAAGTTGCAAAAAAATTAAGCGGCTGGAAAAAATTAACAAAAGAAACATCAACATCGTCCCACCAATAAAGCGACAAAGCGAATGATATTCAGCGAAATAAAACATGTCGAAAATAAAAACTTTTATTGCATGCAGAAAAAATTTGCCAAAAGAAAAAAATCACCAAAAGAAAGTAATCGCCTTGAAGAAATATTACCCAAAACCAAAGAACTATTTTTTGAATACCCGCGGAAAGCCACTAAAACGATTGATATAAAAAGAAAACAGCAAATAAGCTCACAAAAAACTCCAAAACTAAGACACCGGCAAAAAGGGATAAATCGCCAATATAAAAAATATTTAAACGACATAAAAAATTATGCTAGAACAAAACAAATAACCATAACGAAAAAAATAGGCAGAAGCGACAAAAAATCGACTAGACACAAATATTTTACAGTCTGCAAAAAAAGTGCCAAAAAAAACAGAAAACTACCAAAACGAAATATCGCCAAAACCAAAAAAATTTGTCAACCCACGATCAAACAAAAAAGTTTCAAAAACGCAAAAAAAAATTGCACAAAAATTAACCGACTAGAAAAAAATTTCCAAAGATATAAAACACGAAAAATTCTTTATACCGAAAAATCGCCAAAGCCAATAAATTGAAAAAAAAAAAAAAATAGAATATGTCGCAAAAAAAACATGGCAAAAGAAAAAATTCAAGCAAACGTTTAATTAATGAAACTGAAGCTCATTTTTCTATTAGAAATACAACTCTATATTAATAGTACAGACATAGAAAAATGTTGCGACCTTAATTTAAAGCAGAAAAATCGCAAAAACTGACAAATTCACTAAAACGAAAAAGCCGTGAAAAAAACAAGCGGCTGGAAATATTACCAAAACAAAAACAGATATCGCCCAGCTAGAAAAATCGTCAAAACACACATAAATGTCGTAAGAAGAAAAACCACGGCGACAAAAAAAAATATGTACTGAAGAGAAAATATTACTAACAACAAAATAAAAAAAAAAAAATAACTAAAACTAAAAATTTTGCCAGAAGCTGAAAATCGCCAGAACTGAAAAAGTCGCCAAAGTATTCATTACAATAATATTTATAATGAAAATAGAATAAAACCTTTTTTACGCAAACAATGTGAGTATTAAAATTTATTTCTTTTTAATTCATTAAGGCACTGTTTCCACAAGACAGACGAATGATATGGTTGTAAAATTTGTATTCAAATCATTAATTTTTTTTATGATTTCTATACAAATTTTAGAATTAGATCAATCGTCTGTCTTGTCTAAACTGCTAATTAGCCTTTTTTCTTAAAATTTTGAAATGCCAAAGATAAATTAAACATAAATCACTTGACAGCTGACAAAATGGCCTCCAGTTAGAAAAAAGTGTTGCCAACTTTATAAAAAATATCATTTATATAAATGATATAGCACTAAGTACTTAGCATGCATATGGCCAAAATCAGTCGATTCAATCTATAAAAAAAATGGGACGATGTGGTTAAAGCTGCCGAAACCCACTTAAAAAAATATCTTTAGAATCTTTATTTATTTTTGGACATCTAACAAACTGTAAAGCAATAAATCGATTAATCAAATCACTTTTCATTTCAAATCACATACCATTTTATAAGGGGCTGTGCACATATTACATAACGCCGTTTTCAGAGATTTTATACCCCCACCGTAACGCTTTTTATTAATTTTTCAGCGCAAAATTTCCAATCCGTAACAAATCTTTAACCCCCCCTCGGAGCGTTACGTAATATGTGCACAGCCCCTAATCAACAACGCATGCCTCTGCTATTGCACGTATGTATATATGTGTGTATATACGTTTCTTAAGTCTTTTGTTTAAGAATTGCTAAAAACAAAACTATGAATTTTCTTTTGTCATTCGTTTGAGTTTATTTCTCTATTTTTCTCTTAAACTTTTTTTTCTTCTTCTTCTGCTTCGTTCATACTTATTAATATCATTGTTTGAACTAGTTTCCTAATATCTTTCTGTTTTTGGGAGTGTTTGTAAGTGCAACGAATTCTACTTATTTATTTTTACTTCATACCAGACCATCATACCACATCCATAATAGCAGAAGCAAAAAAAGAAGAAAAACAACAAAACAACAACTCTATATTAAGCTAATCAATAAGTAATTTAGTTAATAGTTGTTTTTTTTTTAAGATTTTGCTTAACTACAAAACTGCAAGCAACAAAAAAAAAAGAAGAAAAACAGCACATACATGTTGGAAAATTTGTTACAGTTTTCTGTGTTGTTTGCCACAAATGTAGCAAAACAAACAGAGTAGCGTTTGTATTTGTGTTTAAAACATAATTTGTACAAAATATTGAAAATAAAAATTTTGTTTATTTTTTTTAACAGATCAACAAACTGAACTGAAAAGTTCATTTTACTACAAACAAAAAAAAAACAACTCTTAAGATACCATGCAGCGGCGAAATTGAATGTATGAAATCATTTATGCTGCAATTATGAATCACACTGATTGATGGTGTTTTGTTTTTCTAAAGGAAATGTATTCAGGCATTCAGTGTTCGGATGCAAAGGTCTTGCAAAAGTGTAAAATAAAATATTTATAGAATTTTCATTAAATATAACTAGGGATGCCTTGAAAAAAATCTTAAAACATACAAACACATACAAGATTTAGCATTGAGAGAACATTTTATTACCATGGTGCAAAGCAAAATAGAAGAAACAATTTCATTATGTATTCTATTTTGATTTTATGTTCTGCTTTTAATATGTTATTTCTCATAGTTGTCATGCAAAAAAAAGAGTTGAAAATTGAATATTTTGTTCAAAAAACTTTAAAGAAAAATATAAGAAGTATCGGCGTATCGACAGTAAAATATCGCCGATATCGATATATCGGAAAATCAGAAGTATAGCCTATATATCGGTATCGGTATCTGTTGCATCCCTAAATATAACATTAACAATATGTTGCATTTGCACTTTCATTTTTTGTTTTTTTTTTTAATTAGGACCAGCACTCAGGGGATGACTTCTACGTAAGCAGTACATTGTGCATTGAACTCAGGGAGAGATATGGTAGAGAAGATATATGTTGAAAATTTAGAAGGCTTAACTCTTTTACAACTCTGCTTTATGCGCGTTATGTTAATTTTTATAGCAGTGTTGAGGCGCCTCCGGTGTTAATTAGACGCATTAAATTTCTTAAGATGTATGAGCAGGCATTTTATTAATTGTTTTAATTCGCCAACGTTTTTGCTAACCGACGAAGGAGGGCGATGTTGTGTACATTGGCTTGGAACAGCATCAATCGCTGTCGGAACAGGTTTTAGTGGCCAGTACTTTGCCTTCATCACTTAAATAGTCCGAACAGCATTTAATACAATGTCCCACTAATGTACGTTAGACCAGGGTTTGAACCCAGGCCCCAAGTCATTGTTTGCTTAGTAGTAACGCGCAAAGCAGAGTTGTGAAAGAGTTAAGTCTTCTAAATTTTCAACATCTATCTGCTCTACCCTATCTCTCTCCCTGAGTTCAATGCACAATGCACTGCTTACGTAGGGGTCATCCCCTGAGTGCTGGTCCTAATTAAAAAAAAAAAAAAAATATTGCATATTTCTAATTGAAAATGCAAAAGAGGCAAAAGAAAAACAATTATGTTTTCTTTATCATTTTTTTAATTTTTTTCTGCGTCAACTTGAAGTCCTTAAAGTAGAACGTAGTTTTATTTTTTTTTTAATCTTTTGATTATTTTACACATTTTTCTATCGGAATGTTTTTAATTCTGTACTTTTATTCAGATTATTTTTGAATTACAGTCTTCACATTCCCATAGGCAAAGCTAAAGGTAAAATATTTTACTGACGATTCTAAAAGTATGCAGGGTTTTTATGGTATATGGTATACAAAAGTTTCATTAGACTCAAGTATCGGAATTGAATGAAATTTCGATCGGAGTTGAATTCTACGACATGACTATTTATGATTTTTAGACTATAAATCAATCAATTCTTTGAAAGCTCTGCATATCAATGACATGAGAGGATTGGTTGTTGGTTTAACATACTGCCAAACTAAATGAATGAATTGTCTAAAATGAACATATGAATGAACGAATGTTTAAATTGATGCATATGCTACTGTTTCCATTTCATTTATTGTATTTTCAAAGTGTTCATTTTACAAACGGATCAATAAAATACACTGACTAAACAGAAGAAGTCAACTTTAACGTTAACGACAATAGTTTAAACTGAACTTAAGCAGAGGCAAATACACACATAAACTTTAAAACAAATATGTACCTGTAAATGAATGGCAGCAAAGGCAGGCGCAAGCATTTATGTGTGGCGCTGCCAAAACCGCATTAAAATTAACAGCTTCAACTTCAAGCCACTGAACAAAACCACTCTTACTTACTAAGACAGCAAACGATTTTCAGTTTTTTAGTTTCTTAAAGAAACGCAAACGATGCAGACGCATTTTAACGGAAATAACCAATTGTGAAATAGTTTTTGCAAATATTAAAAAAAAAAACATATTTATAAAACATAAAACACAAGAAAAGAAGAAGCAGCAATATAAGAAAACCTAAAATAATTTTTTGCAATTGAAGCAAAAAAAAATTTTTTAAAAAAAACCTAAAAAAAAATTTTCGAAATCGAATTTCTAATAAATTTGACAGCTTAAAGAAATAATCAAGCCCATGTTTTAATGAATAAAATTATGTGGAAAAAGTGAGTTTTAAAATAATATTTAAATAAAAAAAAAATTAGAAACAAATTTCTTTTTAATTTAAAAACAAAAATTTGGTTTGTGAAAATTCAACACCAGCAACAAGCAGCAATACTTTGTTGTTAACTAAGCCTAAGGTTGTTTTATTTCCTTTCAAAAATTTGGTCTCTTTAAATTGGGAATTAAGCCAAGTTGTTATCGAAAGGTAAGTTTTTTTTCTTGCTCAAGTATAAATTTCAATTGCGATTTTGCCATTTATTAGCAACTTAATATTTATTGCCAGCAAAATTTTGAAAAGAGTTTTTTTTTTTTAGTTTCAGTTTTAGTTAAACAGACATGCAATTTTCAATTTCACAAAAATTAAAAATAATTTCATATGAGTGGCTTAAAAGTGTAATGAAAATGGCAATAATACTCTAGCCTGCTGCAGCACTGCTACACTTTTTAGCAACTCAAAGAAAAAGCGCACAAATTAATAAGAAGCAAAAAAAAAAAAATAAAAAACAAGAAAGTATTGTTTTATGCTCCAATTATCGAGAAATTTGTTGAAAGGTGTATTGAGTAGTTTGCTTTTTTTCATATACTACTTAACTGGTATGTATATATGTGCTCTGATATTTCTTTGCCACATATATTTCTATTTTTTTTCTGTTTGCTGAAAGAAGGAGATTTTACTTTCATGTAGAAAAAAAACATTAAATGTTGTTTTTGAATTTGTTTAATGAAATGTTTAAGAAAAGACAAGTGGAAAAAAAACATAAACTTGTGGAAAATTAATGAAAGAGAAATTAAAAGTTAAAAACAAAAAAAAAAAACAGACATATTAACAAGACCTTGATATTTAGTAGAAAATTTTAATGCTATAATTTATTAAAACCTCAAAATTAAATCAAAAAACATTAAACTGAATTTTAGCCAACATTAACACAAACAGAAAACAAAACAAAATGCGTAACGATTTTAAAAAAATGTTCGTTTCTTAAGTCTTTTGTTTTTTTTTTCTTTTTTTTTTTTTTTTTGTTACAAAAAAAAACAAACTGGCAACAAGCAGCGAATTGCTTTATTTGAAAAATTAAAACAAAATTGAAGGAAATCCCCCCAAAAAAATTTTAAACATAATTTTTGCTATTTCAATGAACCGATAAGGAAAGTGTGACAAATTTATGTTCCAAAAAATATTTATTTTGCATAATTTTTTGAAATTTTTTGGTTTCACCCAAAATTACTTTTTATCATATTTAATTTATAATTTATATTCCACTAGTGTTAACTTCTTCTTATCAATCTAAAACTTTAAGAAATACATAATTTAAAGGTCTAGAGCGGTAAAACAAACTCTGATGTTGAGACTGTGGTTAGTCTTGAAACGTCATGATGTCAGTTCAACCTTTCGTGCAGTTAAATTTTTCTTTGTCTGTTCAATTATTAACAACTTTTAGATTTTCATTTCTAATAAAAATAACAATTTAATTTATAAAAAAAATTAAATTTAGAAAAAACGAACTTAAGCCTGACTATTTAAAAATTTCTTTGATTAAACATCAATCAGTTTAAAGTAACGTTCAATATACATATGTACATATTTTTGCACATAAACACACAAATTAAAGCAACAGCAAACGTAAAAGATAATCTCCGATGAGTTATAAGAAATGTCATACTAACTATGCCCAATAATCGCTTCATTTAGTTTAAGAAATAAACAATGGGTAACGTTCAATACATTAATAGTAGAAATATTTACAAAATTTTAGGTATTTCGAATAACAATAGAAAACCTTCTGGTATTTCAGCAATAAAAATGGATAAAAAATAAACTCATTTTGTAAAAAATAAACTATGGGTAACGCTAAATACATTCGAATTGATAAATTGCGAAAAAGTTTATGTATTTAGAATCACAAATACACGTATTTCATATTAACAATGCACTTTAAGCAATAAAAATTAATAAAAAATTAAACTCATTCAATAAACCAACAACTATGGGTAACACTCAATACATTAAAATTGATGTATTGAAAAAGTTCATGTATTTATAATCACAAATACACGTATTTCATATTTAATTGACAGCAATAAAAATGGATAAAAAATTAAACTCATTCAATAAAATAACAACTATGGGTAACGCTCAATACATTCGAATTGATGAGTTGCGAAAAAGTTTATGTATTTAGAATCACAAATACACGTATTTCATATTAACAATGCACTTTAAGCAATAAAAATGAATACAAAATTAAACTCATTCAATAAACCAACAACTATGGGTAACACTCAATACATTAAAATTGATGTATTGAAAAATTTCATGCATTTCACAAATACACGTATTTCATATTTAATTGACAGCAATAAAAATGGTTAAAAAATTAAACTCATTCAATAAAACAACAACCATGGGTAACACTCAATACATTAAAATTAATGAATTGCGAAAATGTTCATGAATTTATAATCACAAATACACGTATTTCATATTTACAATGCACTTTCAGCAATAAAAATGGATAAAAAATTAAACTCATTCAATTAAACAACAACTATGGGTAACACTCAATACATTAAAATGGATGAATTAATATAAATGTCAAGTATTCAGAATCACAAATATAAAGAATTCTTGTATTTGAAATTTACAATGCAACTTTTGAAACACAAATGAGTACAAAAGAATTTAATTTAGTTTAAAAAACTATGAATAACGCTCAATACATTAAAAGTAGACAAATTGACAAATGTATTTCATTTCATCATTTTATCGACAACTATTAAATTACTTTGTAAATAGTTTTGGCCAAAAAACCGAGTTATATATAAAAAAAAACCAATCGAACAGATTCGATATAAAAAAAATAGAAAATCATCGCATTAATAACATATTTATGTAATAATCAACACTTCAGGGGGCAACATTTCGGGCGACATCATACCCCTTCGATTAATGGGAGCAATTTGCAAAAAAATCGGATTAACCTTTGAAAATCGGTCAATAAATTGGGGAGTTATTGGATAATCAAAATTTTATAGGGTGGAGTGTTGCCGTGTTTGCTAAAAATATGGTACTAAACTAAAAGATTTTCCAATAAGAATGATATGATTTCTTAAAAAAAAACCCACTTATTGTTAAGGAAATTCAAAAGTTTTTTATTTAATGTGAAGTACAATCAATACAATTAAGTTCTAAATAAAACGTCATTCAAGTGGCCTCCAGGACTTCTTCTGCAGGAACAAATTCGATAAACCCGATTTTCGAGCACTTTTTCCACTAAATCAAGTCGTATGTCATGAATGGCACGTTCAATATTGACTTGTAAAGATTGAAGAGAGTCTGGTTTATTAGGAAAGACCAATGACTTCAAATAACCCCACAAGAAATAGTCTAATGGTGTTAAATCACAACTTCTTGTTGTGGTATTGAGGGTGGTGTTGGCTGAAGTGGTTAGCGCATTGACTACTAAGCAAACAATAACTGGGGGCCTGGGTTCAAACCCTGGCCAGAGCAAGTCAATCAACATCATTAATTTCTCTAATGTACATTAGTGAGACATTGTATTAATTGTTGTCGGACTATTTAAGTGATGAAGGCATAGCACTGGTCACTAAAAAACTGTTCCGACAGCGATTGATGCTGTTCCAAGCTAATGGACACAACATCTCCCTCCTTCGTCGGTTAGCAGAAGCATCGGCGAAGTAAAACAGTTAATAAAATGCCTACTAATACGGCTTAACAAAGTTAATGCGTCTATTTAACATCGGAGGCGCCTCAACACTGCTATAAAAATTAACATAAAGCACAAAGCAGAGTTGTAAAAGAGTTAAGCCTTCTAAATTTTCAACATCTATCTTCTCTACCCTATCCCTCTCCCTGAGTTCCGTAACAGTGCAGTGCATACGTAGTGGTCATCCCCTAAGTGCTGGTCCTAATTAAAAAAAAACAAAAAAAAAACTTCTTGGAGGCCAATCAATATCTCAATTTCTTGAAATAATCGAATCTTCAAACTTTTCTCGCAATAATTCAATTGTTGCATTTGCTGTGTGGCACGTAGCCCCGTCTTGCTGGAACCAAATGTGGTCAAGATCAACTTCTTCCAATTTCGGCCATAAGAAGTTGGTTATCATCGATCTGTACCGCTCTCCATTGACAGTAACGGTGTTACCAGCTTCATTTCAAAAGAAGTGCGGACCGATGATTCCACCAGACCTGAACGGCAGCAATATTTGCATATCTTCCAGCGGTTCTTGTCTTATTGGCACTTGAACATTATGTAAAGAAAATGTAAGCTCAAAATTTTCAACAATTCAACGAATCGCGAGCACTCTTAGGCGATTTCAATTTATATATATACGCTTCTATTTAGAAGGGAGTTAAACTTTATGTGTGTGAGTTTTATTTTCAAAATATATAAACCGACATACATATACATAACTATAGAATTTAACAGAGCTCTGTTAGCAGGATAACATTGTTCTGTTGACATAAACAGTAAATGAAAGCACTAAAAATTAAGTTCTCTGAAGAAGGACTTAACGTGTGCGAATAATATATGATGGACAACATAGTCCTCTACAAGAGTCTATAAATAAATTTTCTAACAGTTTAAGTTGGAATGAGTTCTGCTCGATTTCTAAAGTTGTTAGATAAATTAAAATGTCTTTAAGGGTTAATTTCGTTCTGATTTACACACAGTATTAAAATAACCCTCAAAATGGATTTTTAGAAATTTTGAAAGTTGAAAAAAGTTTTTAAAAAATTTTATTTATTTGTTGGGGGTTAGCAAATCCATATGCATTTCGTTGATTGCTAAATACCCACTCATTAGTAGATCTTTACAATTTATGTTTGAAAAATTCCAAAACTCAAAGAAATTACACGATCTTGGTGGCCAATTAATTGGGCAATTACGCATAATTATTTTTTCATCAGAAGTTTCTTTGAGTAAATCAATTGTAGCGCCCGCTGCACGATGAGCTTGACGAATAGAATAATTATTTTGATTAAAAATTTCAAGAATTTGACTGCGTTGCTCTGGCGTAAGTCGATTCATAATGAAATTTCAAAGCAAGCTAAACAAAAAGCAACTATCAGCTGTGCTCAAATAAAGCAGTGATGCCAACTCCTACCCTTTTACTTATTTTCCTTAATGACCTTCTACGTCAAACTTCCAACCCTATCTACTCCTTTGCAGATGACAGCAGCTTAGTTCATTCATATTCATTCAGCAACAGGTCAAACCCGTCGGAGATCCGGGCAATGCGGCAAAATATGAATGATACTCCATCTGATCTCTTTATCCGACATTTATCCGACCGAAAATGGAATATAACTCTCATGTATGGGCAGGTGATTCAAAATCTATTTAAAAGTTACTCGACCGCGTACAGGATCGGGCGAAGAAGCTTATCGGTGACAGTAGGGTAGCCAACTCTATTGACTCACTGGAGCATCGGCGCAATGTTGGGTGAGTTTCGTTGTTCTATCGCTACTACA
This sequence comes from Lypha dubia, assembly GCA_947311025.1. Classification (NCBI taxonomy): domain Eukaryota; kingdom Metazoa; phylum Arthropoda; class Insecta; order Diptera; family Tachinidae; genus Lypha; species Lypha dubia. The sequence continues at coordinate 53,697,961 of OX371264.1, forward strand.
ACGGAATGTGCTCTAATGAAATCAGGGAACATGTTCCCGAAACCCATCACTTTTCACGTACAACACGCTCTTCATCAAGAGCACATCCCTTTGTGGTCGATATGTCAGTGAACCGCACTACGCATTACAGAGAGAATTCATACTTTGGCCGAACTGTTCGTATGTGGAATAAACTCTCGGTAGAGGTCTTTCCTGCCACTTTCAGTGTGTCAGGGTTCAAATCGAATGTCCACAAACACTACAACCTTTATCCTCCTTTCCAAAACCTATTTTCCTAGTTCCGGCTCAATGCTTTGCATACGTAGGGCTCATCCCCTGAGTGCTGGTCCTAATTAAAAATAAAAACAAAATAAAAAAAAAACTCAAAGTTGTAAAACTCTATAAAAAACACCCTTTATAATTGTTATGAAAATTGGAAGTATTTTCTATGTGTTTATACGCGTGAATATTTCTTGTAAACAAAACCAACACAAACTTATATATCGTTAGCTGAAATCCAAAAGTACGTAACTAACATTTTTATTAACAAAATATGTTACTTTCGGTTTTCGCTTATAAAATGTCTCATTTTTATTATATGAGAGTAAAAATTGGTGGGGGCATGGATGTTGATGCATTATAATCAATAAAAAAACCGATTTCTCATTTTTTGTTAGTTACGTGGTTTTGGATTTTAGCTAACGATATTAAAGCTGAATAATGATGGGTGTAGTAGCCGTTTAAAAATGGAAAAAAGCACCAAGACGACACTATTTCATTTATCTATTGCGATAAATTTAAAGCTTATGGAATTATTATCTATTTGTCTTTTAGGAGCCTTAAGTAAATAAATCCTAATGCAGGAAAGGAAAAAAATCTTAAAAGCTCTTAAGAACAAAATGACATTTTGTTCTCGATTTACTCGCTGCTATTTCCAATTTCCATCTATTTATAAATATAAATATAATTATAATTATAATTTGCACACACTAAATTATCACTTAAATGTTTTATGTTAAATTAATTCACAGTTGTTTCATTTAATCTCGCTCTAACTGAAATAACTAATCAAAATATTTTTTTTTTTTGTTATTTATTCTTAAAATTTCAATCAGCCAAGTTTATTCACACTTTATGATAAAAAGCGAAAGTTTTATTTATACTTTAAAGCAAAACAGCAACAAAAAAAAAAAAACAATAAAGCAATAAAATTTTTAATAAAAGAAAATAAGAAATAAAAAACGAATGAAAAAAGAAGCATTGAAACAATGTCACTGTATCAACAAACTCATTAAACTTTAACAAGATGCAAGAAGCAACAACATTTATGATGATCATGAACATCATTAAAATCATATTTATGATGATGATCACGAACATCATCGAACAGAGACACGCAGCTCCAAATGGTTGTCACTCAAATATTTCAGATAGAAAATAAAAATATATTAAACGTCTAAAACGAGCCACGATATTAACGAGACGGGAAATTTTTTGAAGAAAACAAACAAGATGAAAAATAAAACTAAATTAAATGAATTTAATTATCAAATGAATAGTTAAAAGACCAGCCATTTGTTACTAAAATAAGCAAATAATAAAGATTAAGAAAACCTAGTTAAGGTTTTTTTTTCTCTATTCGTTTTTAATTTAAAGCCTAGTACTCTGTTCGAATTTGTGGAAAAAGTTGAGCAACATTGATTGTTTCACTTGGAAAATATGACATTTAAAATGTGGTGTATTGTAAGTTCAGCTTTATTTCGCAGGTATTTTAAATTGTTGCCAGGAACATTTATATGTTTATCTACGAAAAAACAGAGTACCACTCTTGCAACATTTTTTCACGACTTTCCACGCAAATTTTTTATACCTGCATTTTGACAGCATTCCACGTGGAATACTGAACACAATACTGGGCTTAAGACATTAAAAAAAATTAACAGAGAGGATATTTTCTACAAAATAAATAATGAAATAAGTTTCAAACTTTATAAATATTATTTATGATAAAATAAAAATATTGGAGTCGTATGGAATATGAAATATTTGACGATCTTGAATATTTGAATTTATTTCAGTAGACTGGTTAAAAATTAAATTTGAATGGGGGATTAATGGGTCTAAACATAAAAAACAGAAATTAATAATGATGTTGATTGACTTGCTCTGGCCAGGGTTTAAACCCAGGACGCAAGTCATTGTTTGCTTAGTAGTCAACGCGCTAATCACTTCAGCGAACTCTACCTTTACAGTCTTTAGATACCGTTTCTTTTATATTTCGATTTAACATTGATAAATTTTTTTTATTTCTACCGGAAACAACGTTTGTTCTATTCAGCCGTGTAGTTTAAATCTAAGTAATGTTTGATATTAAAATTTTCTTTTGTTACTTGAAATATTAACAATGTGCAATTCTATGCGATCATTACGTTACGAACCTTTACCTATAAAAATCAAAATATGTAGATTAATTATTTCATAGGGAAAATATGAAATTTTCAAATGTGTTGTATATGTAGCGATTTCTAAGAGTTGTAACGTATTAATTGTGTTTAAGTATTCGATATTGTTGATTAGCTGTCAAAACTCTGTATGAATTAATGTCAATTTGCTTAATTCGGCAGTTCTCTTAAAATGTTGCAAGAAATATTTCATATATTTTTCTTCAAATACATTTTTTCTTAAACTTGCATTTTAATAGAATTTTGCCGAAAAAATAAAATAAATATATGTGTATCGTCGTTTTTGAATACTACGCCTGATATCCATTTTAGAAGGAGAAGAATCTTCCTCCCAGCCCTCTCTAGATTGTTATTTGAATCGGCATATATTCTATTCAACAAATTGTTAAAAATGCTAACTAAACATATTTTCTACGTAAAATGTCAGTTTCTAAAGATTTTCAGTTTAATTTATGGGATGCAAACAGGATAATTGACGAAAAAATTGGTAATTCAAGGGCGTAGAATAAGTAAAAACTAGTTCTCTCCCATTTTTGTGATAAAATTATTCTACAAATTTGGCTTTTTCTTTTTCAAATATATAAAAATTTCAAACAGTTATGTATGTTTCGAAATCTAATTTTTAAATGCCAATAAATTAATAAATTTTTCCTGCTTAAAATTTTAAACACAATTTTACTTTTTTTTTCATTTCTTATTTATTGATTTATTTCATTTATAAATTTTATAATTTATGCTAATTAGCATTTACCTGCCTTAAGATTTGTTTTTTTAATATTAAACTCGTATGTTTATTTTATTATTTGATTTGGAAAAAAAAGAAATGAAAGTGAAATTATTTTCCAACACGCACCCACTATTTTTTTTTTTATTTTTTATCGTCTTCTTTTTTCGTCTCATACTTGTTGTTGAGGGTCTATTATTTTTTTGTTTGTTTTGTTGTTGTATTATATGTAATTTCTACAACAATTTCTTAAACTTGCCTTATGGAACGTGCTTTTATGGCCAACGAGTGTAGCTTTAGCTGCTGAAATTTTTAATACCAAAAAAAAAAACAAACAAAAACAAAAATTTCTATTTAAATTTCTGCCTGTTTACTTTCATGGTCAAAGTTTTTTTTTTTTTACTTGACAAAAAGTTTGTTTTCTTCTTTTTTCTATTTTTTAAAATTTCTTTTATAATTTTGCGTGAGTTTTTCATGTATTCGTTGTCTTGTAGACGGTTTGATGTGTCTAGTGATTGCTTGGCCAGTCAGTCAGTCAGTGTTCGCTAGAGCGTGATCACAAAAAAATATATGTATATTATTTGATTTTCTTAAGAGTTTTTAGGTTTATTGCATTTCATAAACTTTTCAAAAATAAAATTGTAAGTAAATTAAAATTGGTGTTTTTTTTTTACTCGTTTTGGCATTAAGCCACTGGATCAAAAAGAAATTTTCGAAAGAATGCAGAAAGAAAAATTAAAGATTTTGAATAAAGAAATAATTATTTCTTATTTCTTCTTTTGATTGGTTCAATAAGAAAAATTCATTTCATTTAAGTTGACATGAAACAAAACAAAAGACTTAAGACCCAAACTTGTATGGTAAGGCGGTTGCGTGGATGAACCAATGAACTATTTACAACATTTTTTATGTTTAAGTTACCAACGAACCTAAAATTATTCGTTAGTTGTTGCATTTAAAACTTAGTTTTGAAATCAGAAAAATATCATTAAATTCTAGGGTTTATTTTAATGAGTTCCATCATTATTTGTTAACGCCTTAGTTGTGTGTAGAAGTTACTGTTCCTTAATTGTTTTGAAATTCCATTTTTTTTTTTGATTCGCAAGGTGATGGAAGGAAAATGTGTAGGCCCTTTGGAGCATTTTTTTTACACAAAATTACTTTTTAATTGGCATTTGCATTAATATTTATAAAAACTATTCATTCATTATTCATTCATTCATTTCATTCGGTTGAGCCGTAACGGTCATTTGATAAAATTCAAAACAATAGACCTTTGTAATGTCTACCGGTTGTAGGTTTGTAAGAAGTGTGACATCATTTTACGTTATGTGACCACTCACTGCCTTATGCCATAACTTCTTTAAAGACAGGGTGTGTCTTCCTAAATACCTAAAATTTGTATGATGCAACATGTGAATGGCCGCAGACAGTTAAAATTACTATTTTCCATATCATTGCAAAGACAAATAGTTTTCAATATACAATTTATAAAAAATTACCAAAAAAAAAAAAAATGAACACCATGCTGTCGCTTAAAAATGTGTAGTTTAAATTTATAGCCGATTCAGAGTGGGGCTAAGAGCAATAAAAACAAAAGGTTTGTTAATAAAAATGTGTTACAATAGTTAAGCGCCACAATAATTTCAATAAAATTTATTAATTCAATATAATTATCACATAAAGCCCATTATCCCATTTTGTGGAAAATATTGAGCAACATTGATTATTCCGTTTAAAATTTTTAACGAAAAATCAATTCAATTAAAACAAAATAAAATTTCAAAACAATTAAAAAATATTTTTTCACAGCTAAGAAAAATGTTGTTGAATTGTTGAAACATTTCGTATATTTTTCAAAATGATCGAATCGGAGTGCAACCACAGCAACATTATTTAAAATATGTTGCGTATAAATTTTTTTCATGTGGAATTCCACGTCGTTTCGGTCCAAAAGAAGATGCTCTTTGTTCTAATGACTTAGCGAAAACAATATTGTTTTCATCATTCAGTGTGAAGGAAGGACAATTTATATACCATGACTGGAAAGGGCCATATCAAAGTAGAAATTTATCGGCTTAAAATATTTTTTTCTCATTAAGTTAAAACTAGTTTTTGGAAAACTACTTACACCGAAAAAAAATTTTTATATACATTTTTTTACATAATTATTTTTTTTTGCAGAAATACGTAAACTTAATGTAAGCATACATTACTTTAATGAAAATATTCATCGAAGTTCAATGTTCAAGATGACTCAATGACCATATTTGTTGTTATTATTCACTTTGACAAAATCAATGAATGTTGAAATGAAATATTTAGAAATATCTAGAGTTAATGAATGCATACATTATTTCAATGAAAATATTTATCTATACTAATATTATAAAGAGGAAAGGTTTGATTTTTTGTTTGTTTGAAATGAATAGGCTCCGAAACTACTGGACCGATTTTGATGAAATTTTCAGGGAATCTTCAGAATATTCAGGTGGGTGACATAGGCTATATGAAGTTTTAATTGGACAAAGAGGCGTGACACCGCCCATATAATCCAAAAATTTAAATCGCCATATTTTGGGAATTTTTTGACCTACGTCGATGATATTTGGTACATATGGTATTGACATAATTTGGAATACGTACCAGGAGAAAAGTGGGTGGGACCACGCCCCGTTTTAGAAAAATTAAAAATCGTAATATAGTATTAACTACTGGACCGATCGTCATTAAATTTTCACAATAGGAATTTTATTTAATAACGAGAGGGTAGCGAAGCGTACCGGGTATATCTAGTACATAGAAGTTAAATATTAAACGTTTCAATTGCCATATTTCTGTTTCTCATACTTTGACAAAACCAAAGAATGTTGAATGAAATACGTAGAAATGAAATATGTAGATTTAATGAATGCATACATTATTTCAATGAAAATATTCATTGAAGTTAAATTTTAAACGGTTCATTGAAAATATTGGATTTTCTTATTTTTTAACAAAATTTATGAACTAAAAAAAAAATGACAAAATTTATGAACAATTCATTAAAACAATGAATTTTTTTCTTGAAATCTTGCTTCTTGTATTAATAAATTGCCTCCCATACTAAATGAAAGGGAATGTATTTCACATCATCATTATTATCAATTTAGTTTCAGGACACAACGTGCTACTGTTTAAAACACACAAACATACTCGTCTGCAAAAATGTTTTTTAACACATTGAGTGCCAAACGGTTTTGACGAAAACCTTTCCAGAAGGCCAAAAAAATTTCCTTTTTGTTAAATGAGTGTATTAGTGATAAAAAACGATTTCTGAGATATCCCTAGTCCATTCTACCTCTTACTTTTTTTAATAAAAGTTTTAATAAAAGTTTAAAAAAAATACATTTCATACATTTTTCACTTTATAAAACCTCAAAAAATCATCCTAGACCCAAGAATGCTTTTGCAAAAATGTTCAGTAAAGGATTCTTTATTTAAAAATCGCAACAAATTCGACTCAGTGTCGTATGTAAAAGAACTACATTCTCTAAGTAAAAACAATCACTGTCGTACGGAAACGTACGGTGTGGCACTCAATGTGTTAAAGAAATTCAAAATTAAAAATACTGCTCTTTCCTCATTATTGCTGTTATTTAAAACTTTGAAATACCAGTAGACGAACACTTAAAAGCTGTTAAAAAATATATTTAACTGGGAGAATATTCATCACAACAGAAATTGATTTTTTGATCTCATCACAGCCGTTTGAACTGCTCTGCATTTTATATGATTATTTAGAACCATGCTATTGCTATAAACAAATATATTATGATTAAATAAGTTGTAAAAAGTTATCTGTTTTTTTTTTCTTTATTTTCTCAAAATTGTTAAATTAGGATATTAATTTTTTTGTGTCCCAGATTCTTATCACAACAACGGTTACTTTGTTAACCTCTACATCCTGGCAGTATATTCTCGCACTGCTGTAATTAGACTTGTAAAGAAAGTATCGGTGTATCAATGTTGCTTTCATTCTCTACAATTTACAAACGGATTTTTGACAAACATGATATAGTAATTTTTTACATGCCCCCATGTGCAATAGATGATTTTTTTTCTTCGTTTTTGGTAATAATTATAGTTTTCAACCAATAAAAACTAATTTATTACAATTTTTGTTTGCGAAATATCACATTTTTTCTTAATATTAATTAAAATTGTAGACAACTTCAAATTTTAATGGAAAAATAGAAACAGAAAAAAAACTAAAACTAAAACTTAAATCCGTAACGACAACTTCTCATAATTTGTGTTTAGATTTCCAGTCATTATCATTTGACCATAATTTTCTTACAATTTAAGCAATGTTTTTTTTTTGACGTTTATATTTCTTCACTTCATTAAATATTTATATAGACATCGACACTCTGGCCATGTTGGTAGTGTCTCTTATCTCGTAAATGTTTTTAGATTACAAAATTGCTATAAATTTTTTTTTGTCTTCTTGTTGTTGTTTTTCATGCATCCAAACTCTTTATAAGTGAATGAAATTTTTGTAAGACTCGTACAATTACAATTTTTTTTTTCTTTTGGTCATACATGTAATGCCTATTTTTTTCTTCTTTTTTTGCTTTTCTGATCAACTATTTATATGCAAAATATTTTTCTACCCAAAGTTTATTGATTTCTAGTTGTATTTAGACCAGAGTTTGTTTGATTGCTTTGTTTTTTGCTCCACAATTTATGCCCCTGTGTGTGGCAATTACATTCATGAATTATTGCTGTGCAAGTGCAAATTTATATCTGAAGATAATTTCTTTAATTTTTTTTTTGTAGACAGTTTCTTTCTTTTAGTTTTCTTAAGTTTTTTTTATATATCTTTTTTTATTTTTTGGTTTTTGCAATATTCACATATGCGGTTTTATTAAATCCCTTGCATCATGTAAAACAAGTCATTGTTTAATATACTTTTTTAGTTTTTCTTTTTTTTTTTGTTTTTCTTAAATTTAGTTTAATCTCTCTTTATGGTAATGGAATGTATGATGCAGTTTTTTTTTTTATTTCCAAATTATGGAAATAAAATCGACTACAAGATATGTGGTTGTTGTATTCGCGCGCATGTGTGATTTTAAAATGGGAAAAAGTTTTATTTCAAGAAAAAAAAAAGTTTAAGATTAAATAAATCATATTAAAAGAGTTAATTTTACGTTCAATCAACTTTACGGCCTGACTTGAAGAAAAACTCACAGAAACTACTAAGAGTATAACTTTAAGTTTGTAAGCTCTTGCGTGTCCCATTGTGCAATAGAATTGTGCAATAGCTTTCAAGAGTTAGTGTGAGCAAGAGAAAGAATACTTTTTTATTCATAAGTTTTAATGGTTTCTTTTGTACATTTAAATTCCAACATACATATGTGTGTGCCGGTCAGATGCCTAAACTCAACTTTAATGCTATAAAAGAAAAATTGATTTCTGTCTATAGCATACGATCTGTAGATAGTCTCAACACCACACACAAAAAGTAAAAACTTTTTTAATAAAATTAAATTCAGAGAATATAATAGAAGTAAAACATTTGAGATATGGTTTTCATTTCAGATTCATTTTAAAAATTGAAATATAAGCTTGCAACTTTATTTAAAAATAATAATTGAGTTAATTATACTCGTATTTAATTGAAATGATCAGTCGCTAAAAAGTATTTCGTCACCACCCAGCAAAATAAAATTTAATGGGTTCTAAATGAAGTGATTTTTCATGACTTCTTAAGAATGTATTTTTTATAATGCGTTCTTTATGTATTCATAGATTTCATTATAATTGTCATTGTCAAACTCCTGAAAAATCCATTAATTTCTGCAATTGTTTCATATGAAAAATATCTGTCACGTATTAGAATCATCGATTTTGCATTGGTTTAGTTCATGCGTTCTGAAGTATTGCTTTTTATTTAATTTAGTGCACAAACACTAACCTCTTCAGGCAACACCACCCTCACCATTCGTTGACAATGAAAATATTTATAATGCAAGTTTTACTAAATAAAACATTTTAATCCATTTTTATTAAATTCTCTTTTTAAAAACTTTATAAAATTCTCATGTTATTTTAAATTAAAATTAGGATGCTTTTGACAAATATGCCTCAATATCAGAGCCGACAGCAGCATTTACTAAGCAAATTCATATAAAACGCCAAAATCAAGTCGATTAAAATTCAATAAATTTACGAAAAACAACCACCGGTTTCTATATATTTTTTTTCTATAACATTTTCTTCTGGAGTTTCCTGAAGCGTTAGTTTCAAAGAACAGGCAGTGCTGTTGATTTAATTAAAAAAAAAGTCATATTCGTATTAGCAAACACTTGCTTTTATTTTTTACTACTTTTTACTAAATCTTAAAATTTAACAGACTGTGGGAAAATATATATATATTTCATATATGGCATTGCATGCAGATATATCAAAGCAGCCACAGCGGCCACAGCAGTCACGTCACTATGTGCTACAGTTCAACATTTAATTGTTAACAACTGAGAACCGCAACACATTTGGCAGCAGCAGAGCTTTAGTAGAAATCTAAAAAAAATAAATATAATGCACCAAGACAATGGCAATTGCAACTAGTTAGACGTGTTACTATTTAAGATACACAATGAATGACTCAGATAGAAAAACTAAAGAAGAAAAAAATGGTTTTAATTTAAAATAATAATGCAGCTGTTGTCTAGTGTAGTTGGAGGCGAAAACAAAAAAAAAAAATAGGAATTTTAAGCAATAACATGTTAAGCGGTCCGTTCGTTCAATTGGTGGATATAAAAGTTTTTAATACCAAATTATCTTGATTTGTTGGTATTTTTGCTAGACTTTTATTTCATGTATATTAAAACAAAAGACTTAAGATACAAACTTTAAAATTTGCCTATAAATTTCCTAACCCAATAATATTGGGCTTGGATGAAATTTTCTAGACGGGTAGCATGTGACCTAGATTAGGGTTTCAGGGCTAGAAAAGGGATATTTTTGTTACTTTTTATTTTTGTACTAATTTAAATGTTTGTCCCACTATTACGACAAATATGGTAATTTTAAAGGGTTAAAAAAGGTACAAAGGGGTACAAAGCGGCAGTTATGATACTTTTTATACCTAAACTTATCTTTTATAAATTTTTTATAAATTAACATACTTTCTGGGGGCTGAAATAAGAAAAAAACTAGTACTTTTCATACTTTTTTTCATGAGAAATTCTCATAATGGATTTAAATGAAATTTGGCAGACGGATAGCATATGGCCCAGACTAAAATATTGAGTACTTTTAATAACTCTTTTGGGGTTTGGTACTTATTATTTTCTTCTACAAATTTTTTGAACATTATCACACATTAATAGTACTTTTTGGGGAGTGAAATAAGGAAAAAGTGGTACTTTTTTTCCATAAATTTGTTATACAAATAGTTTATGTTTTCATTAACATTTTAATTTTAATTTTTTTTTTATTTACAAACTTTCGGCGGGCCGAAGTAAGAAAAAACTGGTACTTTTCTATTTTTAGTACTTCTTTTCTTGATAAATTCTCTTAATGGATTTAGATGAAATTGGGCAGACTGATAACATATGGCCCAGATTAAAATAGTGGTGTAAAAACGGGTCTAAATGGTACTTTATGGAACTTATTATTTTCTTCTATAAATTTTTTGAAAATTAACGTACAGTGCACTTTTTGGGGAGTGAAATTAGGAAAAATTGGTACTTTTGGTACTTATTGCACTTGGTACTTTTTTCCTTTTTTTTCGATAAATTTGGTATACAGATAATTTATGCCTTCATTAACAGTTTTAGTGTTTATAAATTAACAAACTTTCGGGGGGCTAAAATGAAAAAATGGTTTTTTTGGTACTTTTTGTACTTATAATACTTTTTCTCTTGATGAATTCTCTTAATGAATTAAGATGAAATTGGGCTGACTGATATATATGGCCTAGATTAAAATAGTGGGCACTTTCTATAAAGTAAAAACGGGACAAAATGGTACTTTTAGAACTTTTTCGTAGGGCTGGTACTTTTTCGTGCGTATTATGTTCTCTATAAAATTTTTATATATTAACATACAGTGTACGTTCTGGGGAGTGAAAATTGGTACTTAATACTTTAGGTACTTTTTCTTTTTGTCGATAGTCTATGACTTCGTAAACATATAGGGATGACAAAATTACGGGTAAAAGCTAGTCAAATACATATATAATTTTTTTATCCAACTATTCACTACCCAGCCTATTATCAAATATCAGAGCAAATAATTTTTTAGTCTTCAGCTACAAGGTGTTTTGTGGCTTTAAGTTTTTTGTTTTTGCCATTTTCTTGTTTATTTTTGTTTTTTGTTGTTGCAAATAAGAATTAAATACATTTTGTTGCCATAATTTGTAATCGTATTGTATTGTAGTTAATGTAGGTTTGCTTTTTGATTTTGTCTTAAAGTTGCATAAATTTTTTTAATACTCGTATCTAGTGGTCTACATTTGTTGTTCTTTTTTTTTTTGTTTTATTGCATGGCAAAAATTAATCAATAGTGAGATCATGATTTTGAATTGTAGAAAAACTTAAATCAATGTACGTGTATATTATTTACAATATAAAGTTTCATTTCAAGTTTTCATGTTTATAAATATTTATAAGTATAAGAACATATTTTTTTTGCCAGTTAAAAATATGCTTCTACGAGAATTGCTATTGAAAATTTTAAATAAAGGTCATCAAAGTCTAGGCGAGTATCAATGAAAATGTGCAAATTCCTCTACAATTGATTTTAGAAATACTTTAAAAGCAAAAAAAAAAAAAAGGTGTTTCCTTTAACAAATAATTGTAATTAATTTAATAATAATTTAAGCTGTATAAAAGAGAACATTCCCAATACTAATTCGGTGATTTTGTTTTCGAAACCTTAAAGCACTTTTTGTTTGCCAAAAGATTTCTTAATGAATTATGTTTAAACTTCTTTGTTTATTTCCTTTTCTTTCTTGTTAATTGTAATTGTAAGCAAATTGTTAAAGGTGGCTTATGAAATTAACGGGGAATAATGTGCCAAATTTATCGTACCGTACAGTTGAAATATTTTAATTAACGTCTGTCTCAAGCCCACATTAGTCTGAATGCCAAAAATAAATAAATATATAATTTATGTGAATATTTTCTAAAGATACAAGATATGTGCAAAATTTAAAAAAATTTACAGATTAGAATTTGTAAAATTTTATAATAAAAAATTTGCTTTTAGAATACATTAATATTTAAGCTTTGATAAATAAATTAAGTAGGCAGCTGCACACGATGTTGTAAGAAAAGCTTATTTCTTATGAATGATTTTTAAACTCTTTAGGTTTTAGCACTGAAAAAAACTATTTTCTACACTTTTAATGAATGACGTTCATTGATCTAGGTTTTTTTTTTGGAGCGAAATACGTTGAAGCTATGTACGCAGACGTTGTTTCAATGAAAATATTCTTCTTTGAAGTTCAATGTTAAAAGGTTCAATGAAAAATTTGTTATTAAAAAAATCAATGAAATAATTCATTAATTTAATGTACAATTTACATTAAGTCAAAATTAATGATGAACTCATTCAAATACTTAGTTTTGTCATTGAATTACAGTGAAGTTAAAAATTAAGATTTTACTGCATTTGAAAAATGAGCGCACACATATACGAAATTACTAGGGTATTCAGTTTTAATTGAATTTTCAATTATTCGATTAATACGATAAACAGTACTAAGCTTTAGAAATTTCTCGCAAAATTTAGTAAACCCTTAATTCCGTTCAAGTTATTCGAATAGTTTTTCTATACTGCGCCTCGCTTCTGTAACGAATGTCAGAGTTTCTCGCATCGAAATGTTTATTATCAGCTTGTGAAAAACGGGATGATTGAGAAGAAAAATTTTAATTGTCGTATTTTTATTAGGTTTTCAGGGTGGCTCATATAAATATCATACTAATATTATATGAATCATCCTACACAAGATTAGATGACAAGTATAAACTCACATTTTTATCGATGTGAGAACTTTTCACAAGTTACAGAAACGAGGTACTGGGTGGAAATAACTTAGAAAAAAGAAATTAGTTAAAATTCTGTGGCTCTATAGGGGTCATCATTGGCTGTAACGTTCTGACCAACATCGTTTTTAACGGACCAATGATGCCACCAGCGCATAAAACACACCAAACAGCCATTTTTTCTGGATGTAACGATGCCTCAACATACACTTGAAGATTATCATCACTCCAAATACGGAAGTTTTGTTTATTGGCGTATCCATTCAAACAAAAGTGAGCTTCACCGCTACACAAAATTCGCTTATGAAAATCAGGATCAACGGCAATCTTGTTTTGGGCCTTGTTAGGTGATCGTGTGGCTTCAACTCTTGTTGTTTTTTGTAAGCACACAAATCAAGATCTTTCCGCAAAATCTTCCACAAAGTGGATGGACACATATCCAATTTCTGTGCACGATGGCGGATAGACTGATTCAGACCTTCCTCTACGCTACCCTCTACAGCAACAATGAATTCTTCTGTACGCATTATACGACATCTCTGTGGATGCGAATTATCATTTAGAATAAACGTGGTGCGGAAATGTTCCATAGTTATCGAATTAATTTTTTTTTTTAATTAGGACCAGCACTCAGGGCATGACCTCTACGTATGCAGTGCACTGTGCCGGAACTGAGGGAGAGGGATAGGGTAGAGAAGATAGATGTTGAAAATTTAGAAGACTTAACTCTTTCATAACTCTGCTTGGCGCGTTATGTTAAGTTTTGTAGCAGTGTTGAGGCGCCTCCGGTGTTAAGTAGACGCATTACTTTGTTAACCTTTCTTTTACTTCGCCGATGTTTCAGCTAACCGACGCAGGAGGGCGATGTTGTGTACATTAGCTTGGATAGCATCAATCGCTGTCGGAACAGTTTTTTAGTGACCAGTGCCCACTCCTTCATCACTGAAATAGTCCGACAACAATTAATACAATGTCTCACTAATGTACATTAGAGAAATTAATGATGTTGATTGACTTGCTCTGGCCAGGGTTTGAACCCAGGCCCCAAGTCATTGTTTGCTTAGTAGCCAACGCGCTAACCACTTCAGCCAACACCACCCTCGATGGACGATTATTTTGATCGTAAAATGGACGTAGTGCGCGATACGTATTTCGAAAAAAACCATGATTTTCAAAATAAATTTATACAGTTTGGAAGCGTTCATATTGAAATGTCAAACCAAAGTTAACGTAAAACACTTGACAGCTGACAAAATGGCCCCCAGTTAAAAAAAGTATTGCCAATTTAAAGATTTATGCCTCTATAAAAACACTCTGTATTACCGAACACCCCCTAAGCTATGGATCAACTGTTTCGTTTTTACATTTTGTTGTGTTTCTGTTTCTTTTTCGTTCTGAAATTTTATGAACTTTATTTTCTGTTTTTTATAGGACCAGCACATAGGGGATGACATCTGAAGGGAATAGATTTTAATTTCTTTAATTCTTTTACAACTCTGCCATTCTTCTAACCTGTCGGAATAGTTTTAAGTGGCCCGTGATATGCCTTCATCACTTAAACAGTTCAACAACAATTAATTGCAACACTATTGTACATTAGCGAAATTTTCATGATATTAATGACTTGACTTTAACCTGGCCAGGGATCGAACCCAGGTCCTAAACATAGTATGGTTCAATAATTGTTTGTAATATAACTTAACATTAAATACGTATGTCTTATAAAAAGCAGGAAAAAAACATCCTTGATAATGCGTGAGATTTTAATCAGTAAAAAACTTGTCATACGTGAACAGGCAAAATTAGCTAAACTGATCGGATTAACTGGAACAGCAATCTGACTAAAATGTTTAAAATTTTCAAAGTTTAAATTGCAATGACAGAAAAAACTACCAAACAATTTAATTTAAGGCAAAAATATTTTATGCAAGTCACAAAACAATGTTTTTGTTTATGTTTATGTTTATGTGTTTTTTTTTTTTTTGCAAAATACTAACACAATTCCATTAACTACTTAAATAAACAAAGTTTTATCATTTTAAAGCAATTGAAATATTCCCTGATCTCTTTTCTTAAATACACTCATGTCCAGTTGGCCACTAAAGACTAGATTTTTTTTAACGAATGCGTAACAAACAAATCGTGCATTGCATTAATTTCGAATGTTTGATTTTTTTTGTCTTCTTTCAATATGTACTTATCTAAAATTGCCATCATTTTGTATGAAAATTGAAAGTGTGAACTAAAAATAAATACTCGTAATATTGAAACATTGCGGAGAATAACGATTGAAACCTTTTTTGTTAAGAAAAACAAAACTCGACTAAAATAAAGAAACAATTAAAACGTGTGCCTCGTTATGCAATTTAGGAAAATATTTATGAACTGAGTTGTGGAATGTGTGGAATTAAAAGAGCAGACACGTCTTGAAAAACAGTTTATTTAAAATCAAAACAAAAGACTTCAGAAACAAACCTTTTATTTTGTTATAAAATTTCATGTCTCGAACGATTTAAAATGTTATTTATTTAGTTCGTATGTATGTTTCTATGCGAGCCTGATTTATTTACGAGTGAGGTTTTAAGAAAAATTAACCTTGATTTTTTTATCTATTTTTTTTGCTTAAAAATTGTCAAAAATCAATAAAAAAAATTTACTTATTGATCAATTATCGTCATTTGAATCACATGAATTTCGCACTAAAATCACATCATATTTTTTTTTTCTTTGTTGCAAAAATAAAGTTTTAAAAATATTTACCATAAAAAAATATTAATTTAGTTCATTTTAGATGGTGATGTGTTGACATTAGTAAAATGGAAAACTTTTAAATTGAATTTGTTAAATAAGTAAAGTTTCTTGTACAGGCAGGTCTCATTTTATGCGGATTCAAATTTATTCGATTTTTAAATTAATTAATTTTTTTTTAAATATTGAAATTTTATGTGTTTTTTATGCTTTTTTACAGTTTTTATATTAAAACAAGTTTGCATCACTGATATAATCGTTAAGGGCACTATACACTGTCAAAATACTTGAAATCAAGCGTGTGTATGTGTGCTTGACATCAAGCATAGCCAATATCTAAATTTTTTAAATTTTTCATCAAGCGTCGTCGGTGTCACACATGCAAAAAAAAAATTTCACTGATACAACTTTAAATGCTTGATGTGATTTTGACGAATGTATAGTGCCCTTTAGAGTTTGTTTTATTTTTGTGTTTTTCTATGCGTAGGCGATACGTATGAATTGAAAGAAAAAAGTGGGGATTTCCCTTCTTAATTGGTGGTTCATTTGCTTAATTTCGGTACAGTGAGTGATTCCAGTGCTTTAACATTTAAATTGAAATCAGTTTTAAAATAAATATATACATATATTAAATTACTACGAACTGCTTATTATTAATATTTGTTTATTTTTATACAGGCTAAAGTTCGTAAATGTTAATAATCTGAGAAAAATTAGGTAGACAGTGTTAACATATTTCGAGCAACAAAGGAAAAATTTAATATTTATACATCCCTTTTGTAGATTTTTCAACAGCCCTGGCTGAACATAACAAACGTTGTAAAAGCCACTAAACCTAGTCAGTATTCATGTGCAAATGCTTTCACTACTTGTTAGGTAGCTTCGTTAAACGTCATTACATAATCTATTTATACACCATTACAAATACAAATAGAATACGCGACTTATCTCTACTAATGAATGCTAGCAGTTTTAAATATATATGTTTTTGTTGATTTTTTATGCGATTTTGTTTTAAATTTAGAATTTATGCGGTTTTTCAGAATTTTGAAACGAATCATTAGTTTTTTGTGAAGCTAAAGTATGGTTTTATGCGAATTAAATTTATGCGATTTTTTTGTAAGGCATCTATCACATAAAACGAGACCTAAGTGTATTAAACAAAATTATTAATTGTTGTTTTTGATTTTAAATCTTTTTTTTTCTAGTTGTTTGTCATAAGGTCTGATCTTTGTCGATTCTGTCGAGCCAATACGGGGTAAGTGAGAAATTTTACTTAATTTGAATTCGAAATGTTTTTCGTATACCATCTTTAATAGAATTTTTTTTTTTAAGTTTTCCTTGATGTTAGGAAATACAAATTTCTTCTTTTACACGATTTTTTTTATAATTATAAGAAAATATCAAGTTGAGAGAGTTTCCCAAAAAAAAATACTAAGAACTTTTTTATGGGGTGGATTTGCAGTGGCTTGCCACAATGTCTTCATATAATTGTATAGTGGTTCATTTCCTTGCTATGTGGTTTATGATCTTGTTATTCAGTTCTTATTTTCTGGTAGATGGCGGTTCCTGAACCGTTTAGGACTCTTTGTAAACTATTTTGGAAAAATATTTTATACTTCAATTTTGTACATAATGGAATGTGTGGATACTTCCCATATTTAAATGAGGGTAAATATTTTGATATTTGTTTTTGGGTTACCCTCTTTGGGAAAGTGAGAGGAGACAAGTGGTGAGAGTGTAAAAGAAAGCTTAATTCTTTTAGAGAGCTTTATTAATTTAAGAACAGAGTTTGAGCGAACGCATTAACTTTCTTAACATGTGTTCTGTAGACATTTTATTAATTATTTTAACTTGGTCGACAATTTGGCCAACATTACCGACAAAGAGAGGCTGTACTTTGGCATTGAACAATATCAATCACTGCCGATAACAATTCTAACACCAACAACTAACACAATGCCACACTAAAAGACTTCAGAAAAATTCACGATCAGTCTTTTCGATAAAAATATTTAACATTTCAAAAGTAAATTATTTATTTTTCATGCCTCTGATACTGGCGCCATAAATCATTAATTCTACTTTTCCATTAAGAAAAATAACAAATAAAACTTGTATAAAAAAAACTATTGAAATAGTGATCATATTTCATAGATTTATTTTTTTTTTTATTTTTGACAGTCGAAACTATTAAAGCAAAATAAATCAAAGTCACAACAATTTCGAAAAAAATCCCAAAAATATTGAACTCTATGATAGTGGAAAACTCTTCAAAAATAAAAGGCGATTGAACTTTTTAAAAACTCATAAAACATTTAATGATTTATTACTCGCACAAATTTCTTGAAAAGTTTTCTTAAGTTGTTTTCCCTTTTATTTGCTTTTCTCTGCAGTCCATTAAAAAATTTAACTGCTGATTAGCTTAAAAATATTGTAGGTTAGTTTTAATCCACATAAAAACTTACTTATTTACACACATATCTGCCGTTTTAGCATGCTTACATACAAGCATATCGTCATATGAAATACAAAAGAGCTTTTCATTATTTTTACAAAATTTTCAGGGGCGATTTATAATTAATTTAAAGAAAATTATACTATTGTTATTATAAAAACAATAAAGTCTGAATTTAGGTCATTATTCGGAAAAAAACTATATTTGTAATTATAATACATACTTGGTTTTTCATTAAGTTTTTTTTCTCCCGAAGACGCTCTATAGCTTTTTATATGGCGATATATAAATTTGTTACTTTCTTGTCTAAATAATAAAAATATGACCATAAAGTACACCCAAAGTTCACATGCTGGCCGGCCGGCTGTGTGGGGAACTCCCCCTGGCGGGTAGATAGTCTCATCTTGTTGACTTTTATCACCAAGATGCTATGCCTCCCGGGGTATAGGGTAATTTGACTTTTATAGACATAACATTTTGTCAGTTACCCATAAAACTTATATGCACTGCACAATCTCTGAATTAACAGAGCAACGGAATGTGTATATATTTTATAATGAAGGAGGTGGCATGCCACATAAGTCTATATAGAAGGTGTAAGGGTAAGGTCTAGCCCATGACCAAAACCAATAGAAAGCTAATCCTTCGGGGTTAACTTTGGAAGCTCCACCAGCAGATAACTGGTGCCACGGGGACCAGCAGGCTCTCATGGGAGATTATTTACCGGAGGGTAGTAGTGATGACCTATGTTGGTCACACGATTTGCGGTGTGAAGTACGAATGAGCCGCCGCATCTACCCCCCGGTGGCATGCTTCCGTGGCTGGTTGTAGGTTGAGGTCTCCTTCGGGAGTACACGTGGTGATTGTGGTTGTTACCAAAAGCTGGGAGAGTTGTTGGTTTAAAGACTGATGCTTGTTCCGGTGCTTGCGCTGGACGGACTTCGTGTCTACCAACGTGAAGCCTCTATATGCTGTTGTGAATCAACAGATAATAGAGTTTGTGTAGCTCGAACACTTTAGCATGGTATTTGGACATGGTGGGCCGTGGCCATGTCTGAGAATTTGCTACCTGATGTTGTCCCCAAGGGGATGACTTCACCGTCAGATATACCGATCGGTAGGTGCTGACGCAAACTTAATACACATTCTGTGTGGGGAACTCATAACTTGTTAGAGTTGCAAAAGGTGCACAAAAATAAGGTGGCATTAGAGTATGAACACAATGTTTGCGGTGCGGTTTCTCGTTGCGGAAAACGGCTACGGCAATACTTGTTTGTTAACATTTTTATTAGAGATGTGCGCGTGAGTAAAATTACGCTCACGATCACGAAACATAAATATTTTTCACGCACGCTAAGGCACGGAATGATTTAAAACTTTCACGCACGTACATACATTATTAAAAATTGTTTTCGTATTTTTTCTTGTGGTGTTCTATGCGTTTTAGCGGTTATAAGGAGACTTGATCAAATTTAAAATCACTACTTCATACCTTTATTTTTCTTTTTCCATTTCAAAAATTATATTACTCGTACACATTATATGGAAATACGGACGCTCAGCGAAACCATTAGGGTTCCTTTGACCTTTTGTATACGCGCTCAACACTAAAAAATTGAAAAGTCGAATGCTGATATTGTATGGGTACAATTGTGCCACATTACCTATCACTGTTTACTGGTAGCTAGTTGCAACATTGTTATCGCAGTTTACGTTTTTTTTTTTTTTTGGTCTGCCAATTAAACGGCAAACACCTTTCACCAGCTTTTCTTTGCATGAATTTATTTTTTTGCTCAAGTCTGTTTAAATGAGATTTTTGTTTAACACTTTTTTGAGTGAAGAGCAAGAAAAATTGTACATAAAAGCCATAAAAGCAAAAAAAAATATTAATTAAATTATTGAAATTAATCAAACTGCTTAATATAATATTAATTTGGTTAAAGATTTTAATAAGAGAAAACTAAAACGACGACTAAGATAAATCACTAGGCACCCTACACTAATTTAGTCACATCAATAGTTATGTACACTTTTAAATTAAAGACTTTTCTTAATATTAAATTTAATTTTCACTGCTTATTTTTTAGTGCAACAGTTAATTTATTGCTTGACTTTTACTTGAGTCGCAAACACTGATGACAATTTTCTGAACCAAGTCAAATTGTATTTTAATATTTGGTGTCTTTAAACGACTTATAGCAAATATTTTTGCGCAAACTAACTTCTTAGACTCTTGAAAAGATCCATCAAATACGACTCGTATCTTTTCACCCAGAACTGGATGGTGGAGTAACCACACAACAGTTGGCGGGTTATTTATAATTATTTAATGCTGTGAAATACTTTGCGAAATATTTTTTAGAAAGAAATTAACTCCACCGGAAGAAAGAATATAAACTGATGTCCGAATTTGAACCCGAACCTATAGGTTATAATATTTATTTGTTATTTTTCGAATTCTTTTTTATCTGCTCCACAATTGAATGAACAAATTTTGTGTCTTTTATGTTTATATAATCAAAAAGACAGAAAAATTCAATTATACAAGAAAGAAACAAAATTTTCAATGTCTGAATTTGAACTGGAGCCATAAACTTGGTTTATAATTTTCCGAATGAAGGGTGTTTCTTAAGGTTCTCCACTTCAGAATGATTATGCTTAAAATAGACAGAAAAAAAATTTTTGTAAAAAAAAAATTTTAATTTCCAATGTCTGGGTTTGAACTCCTGCCACACCTTTAAGTTACCTTTTTAATTTTTGGGCTAAAACTTGTTTCCGAATGTTTTGTTGTTTTTTTGTGTTATTATGTATAATAGAAAAAGTCAACAAACAAATATTTATTTGTAAATTATGGATTTGAACTCGAGCCATAAATTTACTTTTTCCATTTGTTTTGTTAATACAAGGTTTTCCAGTAGGGATGATATGATTTTGAAGTGTCGTTTCGGCCATTTGTAATATGTCATGATCTGTCATTTGTTTTTCATTGTATTCAGTAGTATTTACAATTTCTTCATGGAGAGATATACGCAAGAACAACGTGAAAACGATAACGATTTTTTTAAGAATATCATCTTCTCCGATAAGGCTCACTTTCATCTGAGTGGTGCGGCAAATAAACAAAACTGTCGATTCTGGTGCGAAGAAAATCCACAAATTATTTATGAAAAACCATTAATTCACCTAAATTGACAGTTTGGTGTGGTTTTTGGTCTGGTATAGATCGACGATAACCAACTATTTATGGCCGAAATTGGAAGAAGTTAATCTTGACAACATTTTGTTCCAACAAGACGGCGGCTACGTGCCAAACAGCAATTGCAAAAATTGAATTATTGCGAGAAAGGTTTGGAGATTCGATTACTTCAAAAAACTGTGATATTTTTGTGATATAACTTTTTCATTTTGTTGAAAAAAAAAAAATGTTTCTAAAGCTACGTTCACATTTATTAAATATTTGTCCAAAAACACGTAACCACTAGTTTTGCTTAGGGATAGTGCCATTTAACTTGGTTTTTATATTACAAAATAAAATCAATTATTCTACAAATATTTGATATATACTCGTATGTTAACGTAGCTTAAGTCTACTTCACATTAGAATGATAAAATTGTATGTTTCTTTATATTATTATGATTAAAAAATACAAAAAATTTTACAACAAAAATATCAATTTAAGATGACAGTGTTTGAAGTCATTCCATATATTTACTTTTTTATCATATTTCGAATGAAAAGTGTTTTATGTTTATGTATATCTACTGCAACTTAGAATGATTATATTATTTTTATTGAAAACTTAGGAAAAATAAATTTTACAAGAAAATAAATTCATTTCCGATGTACGTATTTGAATGCGAGCCATATCATTAATGACAACACAAAATGCAGAAAATAAAGTACTCGTTTGTCTAATTTTTCATCACTGGTATGAAAAATTTCGTGACAGTTATCAAATTTTTCATATTATCATTGTGAGAGGTTCAAAGTTTTTGTTTTAATACGTATGAAAACTAATATTATCAGGCTCAAGTTAAATTTTTATTGAATTAATGAAAATTCAAATTACTAAGAGTTTTTTATGTTGAAAAACATTAATATATATCCAATCAGTTTATCAGAACGTATCAGTCTACCGATATCAAGGCCGCTACACCTCTCATCAGCGTTCATTTGTCCAGCTTTACAATTTTCGTAAAGTAGATACTAATTGGGAAGAATATCAACTATTTCATCAAATGAAATAGAATACGAGAATTAATTTTTATTCTATTTTTATATGTTGAAACAATTTTGGTTAGTTCGAAATTCCCCATCACTGTTTTTGTTTTAGCTTTTTTGTGAAAACTTTTGTTGCATGTTTTGATTTTATACTTTCCATTTTAGGATAGTTTTTTTTTTGCAATTTTTGTTTACAGTCGAACTTTTTGTAATTAACTGATAACCATATCATACAATTAATAATTTTTCTTAGCTTCAAATCTTTTCTATCAATTATTTATTAATAATAATGTGATAATGTATCAAATTAAACAGAAAATTGGAATTAGACAAATTTGAACCTGACTGAATCATGAATCATGAATCATTGAATTGTAATTAAAAAAAAAAAGCAAAACACCTTTAAGCAATAAGTGAAATTTGTTTATGTGTTTTTTTTTTGTGACTACTTCAACAAGATCTATAAAAAAAAAAATTCTCCACACAAGTACTCTTGGCGTTTGTGATAATTTGGCGTTGAAAGGTCGATACTTTTTTTTGCGAAAGCAATTTGTTTAAAAGCTTAAATAATAAATTATTAGTTAACAAGTATACATAACAAAAACTTTGTTTGTTTGTGTAAATAATGTGTAGCGAAGTCTATCAATTTGATAACAAACACAAAAACCCATCAGACAAACGAAACCAAAAATTAAAAAAAAAAACATGTTGAAACTTTCGCTTTTGACGGCTTTACACAAGCGACACCATAAAAGATTCTTAAGAAAGTTTTATTACTAAATATAAGTTTGGATTCAACTTAATATATGATAATTATGTAAATTAGTTTTTAAATAGTTTTAATTCGTGTGCAAGCATGTGTTGAGCGAGAAATGTTTTAAAATTAATTTACACCGTTTAACAAATTTACCGACTTTTGTTTAGTCATATAAAAAATATGTACGTTTTTTTTTGAAAAAATTATATTTGGAAATAAAATTTGTGTACAAAAAAAAAACATGATAAATATTTTACAAAATTTTTTTTTATTTATGTAGGTATTTTACAATTTGAATGATGGAGGAAGGAAAAATTATGATTTACACCGAACTTAATAGCTGCCTAATACTGTCTATTGTAACTGTTAGAAAGTAAACAAATATCAACCCGTTCCATCATGTTGCTCATGAGTGAAGTTTAAATGAATTAATTTTGGGTGTGAATTTACATAATTTTTTTTTTCTTTTTTGATGTCGTTAAATTATCATATACAAATTATTTTCTAACACTCTTTCAAATTAATGACGAAGGTTATCATAATCTTTGAATTAAAAACAAATGATTTTACTGTATAACGCAAAAAAATTAACAATATTCTGACAAAAGGATGTATGCAGAAGCATGAAGTGAACATGTCAAAGGGTTTTGAAAGATTAGGTATGATTCCTTAATTATTAGTCACCAGGCAAAAGAAAGCTATAGACACGCGGCTCTAATTAAAAAAACTGAAAACAGTTTTAGAAACCATTTTTTAACAAAATGTCAAAAGCTCGTTTTAAAAATAAACGTATAAAAATAACTCCAAAATAAAATTTCATTATTAGTCACCGTACAGAAGAAAGTTGAGGATATACGACGCTATTCAGAAGAGTTTAAAACAGTTTTATAAACCATTTTTAAGCTAAATTTCAAATAGTTGTTTTCGAAAGATGAACGTATAAAAAATCTGTCTAACATAAAATTTTATTATAAGTCAGCGTACAAAATATAGTTAAAGACATACGACGCTACTCAGAAGAGCATAAAGGAGTTTTATAAACCATTTTTAGGAAAAATTTCATTGCAAAACGTATGAAAATCTGTGTAGCATAAATTTTAGTCATAATTCACCTTACAAAATAGAGCTAATTATAAAAATTTAAAACAGTTTTATAAACCGTTTTTAAAAAAAACAGAAGTATAAAAATAACAACATAAAATTTCATTATTAAACACTTCGCAAAAGAAAGATGTAGACATACGTTTCTAATTATAAAAACTTAAAAAACAGTTCAATAAATAATATTTAAACTATAAATTAATAAAGTTATAAAACGTATAAAAGATATATCTAACATAAAACTCTGTTATAAGTAAACGGGTAAAGCAATGGTGTACGCGACTCTAATAATTAAAAACTTAAAACAGACTTATAAACCATTTTTAAGCAAAATTCCACAGAGTTGTATGAAAAAATTTATGTACATTAAATTGAAATTTTAAATAACTTAATAGATGCCAAATACCTGTAATAAAATTTTATTTATTTGTTGATGGTTATGCCATGAAATACATATCGTCACCTAAAATCTAAAAGCCCGTAACATCACTTTTAATTTACAGGAGAATCAAAATATATTTTAAATTTAGTACTATTTATCCTTGCATTTACACATCTACAAGTATAAGGTTTACCAATAAGAGTGATATGATTTCTTTAAAAAAACACACTTATTGTTAAGGAAATTTAAAAGTTTTTTATTTAATGTGAAAAACAATCGATACAATTAAGTTCTAAATAAAACGTCATTCAATTTTCGAGCACTTTTTCCACTAAATCAAGTCGTATATCGTGCATGGCACGTACAATATTGACTGTAAAGCTTGAAGAGAGTCTGGTTCATTTCGAAAGATCAATGACTTCAAATAACCCCACAAGAAATAGTCTAATGGTGGTAAATAACAACTTCTTGGAGGTCATTCAATATCACAATTTCTTGAAATAATCAAATCTCCAAACTTTTCTCGAACTAATTCAATTGTTGCATTTGCTGTGTGGCACGTAGCCCCGTATTGTTTGAACAAAATGTTGTCAAGATTAACTTCTTCCAATTTCGGCCATAAAAAGTTGGTTATCATCGATCTATACCGCTCTTCATTGACAAGAATGGCGTTACCAGTTTAATTTCGAAAGAAGTACGGACCGATGATTCCACTTGCTTGAATGGCAGCAATATTTGCATTACTTCGAGCGGTTCTTTGTCTTATTGGCACTTGAAGATTATTTAAAGAAAATGTAAGCGCAAAATTTTCAACAATTCGACGATTAGCGAGCTCACTTGGACGATTATTACGGCCATAAAATGGCAAAAGCGCACGAAAAGTTGCAATTGAAGACCGATTATTTTGATAATAAAACTGAATAATTTGTAAACCTTGTTCTTGCGTTTATCTCTCCATGATGAAATTGTAAACACTAGTGAATACAATGAAAAGCAAATGACAGATCATGACATATTAAAAATGGCAGAAACGTCACTTCAAAATCATATCATCCCTATTGGAAAACCTTATATATCATTAAATAATTGTTGTTTGACTGTTTTGAAACAAATTTTTTATTATAATTTCTGTACGAACATTAAAAAAGAATTATTAACATCGAGAATACGGTCGATTCTGTCGGCCGTTGGTTATACATACATACTAGTACTAATTTTAAATTAAAAAAAAATATATATGACAACTTTAAAGCAAAACAACGTACATCGAGAAATTACTGTACGCAATTCTCTATTTTGTCCAAGAAATTTCCATTCGCCAAAAACGAATTTCGACCAAAAAGCACACAAGTCCCAAAAATAAACCGACAAACCAGGCAGCAAATACAAAACGAAAATGTTCCAAAGTAAACGAATGATTGATATCATCATCTTTAAAAAATTTTATATCACCACTTACAATACCATCCCAATAGCTCTTCTCCTTTAGTTTATAAATTATACCGCTTTCCACAATATATAATAAATAACGATTAAATTCCTCTTTTACTGGTAGACCATGAGACAAAATAAAATAAAATGTTTGACTGTACATGCTTTCCTCTAGCAGTGTGGCTTTACGATGCTTTAAGTAACGTTGCTGCATTAAATAGTATCTGGCAACTTCGTTAGAGGCAGTAAATATATTCAAATGTACATCTAAATTTTTACGATGTTCGAACATGTCAGAATTATTGCCCGATATCAAACGTTCATATATGATATGTGGAAAGTCACGATTTCCATAACGTTCAACATCTAAACTATATTCGTAGATATAAAGATTAGTTTTTGCAACATCCTCCATCCTTTTAAGATCCGGTTCATATAATTTTGTCACCAGCAAACTGGAGAAGTTGCTATTGTAGAAACCTTCCAACATCCATGTGGCCACTAAATTTATAAACACCAAAAAGAATGTAAATAATTTACTGTGACGAAATTTTTTATACGGCAAAGAATAAACGACTGCTATTGACTCGAGCATAGCACTCTGTTGACATTTTTTAGTCGTCGATTTCCAATTGTTATCCAACCAAATCAAACAGAATATTATTATGGCCATGAGTAGAAGTATCAACCATACTGTGGCATTTAATGGCT
Organism: Lypha dubia; assembly: GCA_947311025.1. Classification (NCBI taxonomy): domain Eukaryota; kingdom Metazoa; phylum Arthropoda; class Insecta; order Diptera; family Tachinidae; genus Lypha; species Lypha dubia. The sequence continues at coordinate 53,724,973 of OX371264.1, forward strand.
TCAATATATAAAGACTTTTGGCAATTTCTTGTCCAGCCGGTATTATTAAATATCGATTGAATATCCATATTGTATTGCTGTGATCATACGAGTCATCCTTAAACATGGCATTACAAATGAAATGGAAACCATTTTTCTGAAAATATTTCACTGCCATTTCCTGTGTGATATTCGGCTGCCACATATCGACATCATACGTTTTCATCGTACCATTGTGGTAACGTATAAATAGTTGTACGATTTTAAAATAGAAACCACTACGTATCAATTTGCCCCAACGATTTGTGTAGCTAAAGCAACGTGGAGGATATTGAAAGAATGGCACAGTCCAAGGATATTTTTCAAAATTCTTTAAATACGGCCTTTCTTTGAAATCAGACAATTGATTTAAATGTAAAATCTGCACCTGTGGATAAGGTTTGTAGGTGTACAATTGTTTTTCTTGCCACAGTATTACATTAATGAAACCCTTTTGCCAAAATTGTTGAAATATCATTTGTTTATCGTCCTTTGAATCCTCCTCCCATATTAATAAAATATGCGTTAAATGCAGTTTCCATAATAACTTGCCAATTAATTCAAAATATTCCATGCGATTTTTATCATTAAAATAGACAATTGTTAGACAATTTTTACTATTGAAGTTAATAATTTTTGTTACATTTTTATTTTTATCATTATTTATCACCATCTTGGGTGTATTAGTTATTTGTAATATTTCTTCAAATTCATTTTCATCATTATTGATTTTCAATTTAAGGAAAATATTTAAATTAAATTTAAAATGATAATTTAACAATGAAACAACTTCTTTTTTCGTATATTCATTTGCCCGTATGATTAGAATAAACTTTAGACACAGCAGAAGTAAAAGCTTTAAGCTTTTGCTTGGTTTAAGAAATATTGGACCGCTGCTCATTGTGCGTTACTAAATGTGAATGGAACAGAGGGATATGCGTATATGAAATTATATACGTGTATAAAGCAAATAATATTGTTGAATTCAATTTACTCTAATTGATGAAGAAGAAAAAAAAGAATTTAATGACTCAATAGCGTTTGCTTTAATACTAAATTATATACATATTTTATTTTATTTATTCTTGTCATAATAAAATAAATTATATAATTCGGGCTGTTAAGCCCACAAAAATTTTTGATTTGTTATTTATTAATTTTCTAATATTTTGTAGAAATTGAGTTGAGTTCAGTTTTTTTTATTGAATTAATAAAAATTTAAATTACTAAAAGCTTATTAGGAACATTAGAATATTCTCAATAGGACTACACCGATATCAAGGCCGCTACATATTTCGGAATAGTTGGATATGATTATTAACTATTTAATAAATTTTTCAACAGAAATAGAATTCGAGAATTTTTGTAATATCTTTTTATTAATGTTGTTCATGTTTGGAACAATTTTTTATTAGTCTTCTCATTGGTCTCAGCTAATATTCCAAGAAAAATACTCATGGTCTTTTATTTTCAAATTAGTCTTCTATGCAATTCAGCGCTCCTCTTAAAAGGCGTAACTTTTAAGAAAATTATCTGAAATGCCAGTTTTTTTTTAAATTTGTGTTTTTTTGTACTTTTCCAAAAAGTAAAAAAAAAAAAATTTCGGCGCAGAGGTCCCTTTTCGTGGAGCGGGTCACATATGTGTTTGTGTTAGTGATCTGCCTGGCAGCTTGCTGCAAAGTTTTGTAATATTTTTAATATAAATTTTATGCTCGACTCTTTCGCTTTCATTGTGGAAACCGCAAATTAATAATGTCCCATATTTTGTAATGCAGCTGCCACATGTTTTTCTTTAGATTGTATTATTAGATCATATTTTCAGCGCTACATAAATTAACTAGTCATTTTCAAAAACAAATTTTTCTGAAAACTCTTGTATGTATTTTGCAAATTATCGCAATATTTTTACATTAATGTCTAATTTGATTTGATTTTTTTTTTTTTTTGGCTTCTTCTCTTTATACCAAGACCCTAAAGAAAACATTGAAAATTTATGCTCTACTTAATTGCAATTCATCGCCATGTCAGGCCACACAAACAATATTATAAACAACAAATAAGAAACAAACAACTAATAAATAATTAGCAGCAACCAGTAATCACTTTAAACAAAAGTTTAACAAATCAACGTCTCAATGATAAAACAATTAAAAGCGGAATATACAAAAAACAGTGTAATGGGAGGGAGGGGTGAGGCAAAAATACAAATTAACTTTGAATTCAAATTGCAGCACATTTTGCCTTTTTCTATTGCAATGTACCAAACAATTACATTAAGATGCAAATGACAAAGTCCTCTAAAACTAACACCCACTATCCGAATAAATTATCAAGATGTACAACTGACAGACTGACTGTTTGACTAGAGAAAAAAAAAACAAACAGAAACTATCTTTTGCTAAAAATTATAAAATTATAAATGAAAAAAACCTCAATTAAGGTGCAACTAAGCGTTGCAATCAGAAGTAATTAAATCATTTTGCGATGAGAAAGGGGAAAAATGCTGTGAATTACGCATATTGATTTTGTTTGTGGTGGAAAAATTGGACACTTCTAAAACCAACGGCCGACACAATCAACCATATTCTAGATGTAAATAATTTTTTTTTTTAAATCATAAAAATCTATTGAATATATGAATTCTCTTCTCTTTTGTACCTTAAACATTCCAGCAATTTTCTCATTTCAAAATATAGAAAAAATGTTTTATTGTTGTGATTTTCTTTGCGAAAGCAGGTGGAGAAAATGCATGCATGAGTAATACGTCTGCATGATTTAGTAGCAACTGTAAACGTTTATTGCTTTCAAAATACTAAACCCACATTAACAAACAATATTTTGTTCACTTCTGTAAATAAATATTTTTAATTTGATATAAATTTTGTCAAAATCGTTTGAGTGATATGGCCATAGAGACTATCACAAAATATGATCTTGCCTATTAATTATATAGATGTTTCGAGTAAATAAAATTTAATCTTATATCTGATTAACTGCCACATTATTGTACATTTTTAATTAATTTTTCTCTTTCTTTATTTTGCAGATTTTGCAAAGAGCCATATTAATTTGTTTGTCCCCTTTCTGTCAACCATTTTATGGTAAGTAGTTTCGTATGATACAAGAAAGAACAGCATCCTGATTAGAAGTTATTTTCTTCTTTCAAATCGATAATTTATTTATTTTAATGCGAACATAGTCAATGTCATCGTATTTATATATAAAAAGCAACCGCTTAAAAAGGCTTTATTCACATCTTAATCTTTTTGGCTTTTGCTTTTATTGATGTGAATTGATTCACTATTAAGTGTAATTCAATTAAATTTTCAATTAAACTTTTTAATAACCCACACACTTTGGGTATTAAATTCAGTGGCTTGAGGCGGGCCAATTTTTAAGCCTTTTGCAGGCAGCTTAATTCTATTAACCTTGAAACTTTTTAAAAATAAATAAAACTTTTATTCTCTTATCTGTTTAATTTGATACGTTCTTTTTTTTTTGTTCGAACTATTCTCAAATGCGTTGGGACTTTTTCTTCTTCTTTTTAAAGTATTTGCTAAAAAAAAAAACTAAAACAAATCTGTTAAAGACCACGCCGGTCTATTTAGTAAAATCAATTTTAATTGATAGTTTTATTACACAGGGCAACAATAAATTAAATATTTAATCGAGATTATCGTAAAAACAATTGAAATTTTCAAACAAAATTAAGAATTAAAATGTATTTCTTAAGCTAACGCAACGTTGAAGTTAACTGCATTAAAAACGTCAAAGTGAAAAAAGCAATAAAACGGGAAAATCAAAAGAAAAAACCCCTACAAACCTACAAACGAAAAAATAACAAAACGAACAAAAACTTCGAAAACAAATAAAACTAAACAAAAATCACTAAAACGAAAAAAAAAACACTAAAACAAAATAAATTACCAAAACGATAAAAATTGTCATAACTGAAAAATCGACAAAACAAAATAAATCGAAACAAAATGAAAAAAAAATATCACTAAAAGCAACTAAAACTTTTCAAAATTTTAACATCACCAACATCGGAATAAAACACTATAACGAACGGAAACGCTTTAGCTAAAAACAAATACACGAAAAAGTTTCCAAAAAGAATTAAAAACCGTCAAAACTAAAAAAAACACCAAAAATATAGAATCGTCAAAACGAAAAATTAACACTCTAGTGCAAAATAATCGCCAAGGCTAAAGAAGCGTCGAAACCAAAAACGCTACAAAAAGAGAAAAACTCTAATATGAAAATAATATCCATTGAAAAAACCGCCAAAACTAAAAAGCAGAAAAAGCGCTAAAATGAAAAAAATTATCCAAAGTCAATTAAAATCGACAAAATTGTAAAAGAGATAAATCGTTAACAAAAAACTACAACGTATAAAATAATCTAAAGAAAAAAAAAACAATTACCCCTATCGTGAAAAACAAGTGAAATTTTTGTTCACGTGAAATTTTTATTCGCCCCGAAGTGAAAAATGATATCATGAATCTTACGTGAAAAATTATTCCCGCTATCAGTTATCAGTGAATGGAAAAATAAAAAAATAAGACTAAAAAAACAAACAATCGCCGTCTTGCTGAAACCAAATGTCGCCGGGATCACGAGCTTCCATTTCAGGCATTAAATAGTCGGTTATCATGGCACGATAACGGTCGCCATTGACGGTTACGTTTGCACCGGAATCATTTTTAAAAAAATATGGACCGATGATTCCACCGGCCCACAAACCACACCAAACCGTTGTTTTTTCTGGATGAAGTGGCAGATCTTGAATCTCTTGCTCTTCGTCCCAAATGCGGCAATTTTGTTTGTTTACATACCCATTGAGCCAGAAATGGGCCTCATCGCTAAACAAAATTTGCCTCGAAATACATTCCTCACAGAACGTGAATTTTCGTAATAAAGTTGAACAATTTGTAAACGTTGTTCAGGAGTAAGTCTTTCCATTATGAAATGCCAAACACTCCTAAACAAAAATAACATGACAGCATGGCACGACTCACACGTTATCTGTCAAAAGAGGCTATTGAAAAAAGTATCTCTACTTGGATCACATTTTGGATACATTTTCTGTTCTATTTCCCATCAAAAATAAAGCGAATAAATTGAACGGAAAAGTGAAAAAACTCGTGGGAAAAAATTATTAACGATAAGGGGAATTTTTTGAAGTGAACATTTTTTCACGTTATTATACTTGACTGAATACAATTTTTTTCATGTGAGTTGTTCACAATTGCAAATACGTGAAAAGTGAAAAAATTTCATGTGGATAATTATTCACGATAGGGGCACAGAGAAAACAGTGCCTAATAAATACCTAATAAAATAGAGCAAAATTAATAAGATATCTTTACGAATTTTTTCAAGAAGGAAGTCTTATTATTTTAATAAGGAAAACCTTTTGGAAAAAATCAAGAAGGAAACTTATGATTTTTATTAGGTATTCCTATTGATTTTTCCAGAAAGGTTTTCTTCTTGATTTTATTAGGCCATCTTAATGATTTTGTTCTATTTTATTGGGTACTAGATATACCCGGTGCGCTTTGGCACCCCCTCGTTATAAAATAAAATTCCTATTGTGAAAATTTAATGACGATCGGTCCAGTAGTTAAGACTATATTACGATTTTTATTTTCCTAAAAAGGGGCGTGGTCCCACTCACTTTTTTCCTGGTACGTATTCCAAATTATGTCAATACCATGTGTACCAAATATCATCGACGTAGGTCAAAAAAATGCCCAAAACATGGGCGGTGCCACGCCTATTTGTCCAATCAAAACTTCATAAAGCCTATTATTCCTTCCATAGGCGCAGTAACATGCTGTGAAAATTTCAGGAAGATCGGTCCAAGGGTTTGGTTTTCCTAAAAAGGGGCGTGGTCTCACCCACTTTTCTCCTGGAACGTATTCCAAATTATGCCAATACCATTCGAGTATGTACCAAATATCATCGACGTAGGTAAAAAAATGCCCAAAATATGCCAATTTAAATTTTTGGGTTATATGAGCGGTGCCACGCCCCTTTGTTTAATCAAAACTTCCTTCCAGAGTCACAGAAACATGCTGTAAAAATTTCAGGAAGAAAAATAAATATAATATTATGTATATGTCATTGGTGGTGCAATATGAAAATTGGATTTTGCCACGCCCCTCCGCCCGCAGACCGAAAATCAAAAATCAGACTTCACAGTGTCACCCGCCTGAATATTCTGAAGATTCCCTGAAAATGTCATCAAAATCGGCCCAGCCGTTTTGGAGTCCATACGTTACATACATACATACACACATTCATTTTTATATATATAGATTATTAGGCACTGTTTTCTCTGTGTGATGTTAGGAAATACAAATTTGATGTCATCAGAAAATGTCCGAAAATGCTTATTTACAACATGAAGTTGTATTATCTGGATGAGGGGTACTGAAAACATTTTTATAAAATCTACGTCTGTTGGGACTCGAACCAAGGAGCTTCAGTTTCGTAAATAGGCACTCTAACCATCTCACTACACTACACTACACCTTGCTACATGTTAGCAGCCAGTTTAAGAAGATGATTTAAACATGATCATACAGCAACCTAATGAAATCAATAAGGAATACCTTTTGGAAAAATCTATAAGACGGCCTAATGAAATCAATAAGAAATCCCTTTTTTATACAATTCATATGAAAACCTAATAGAATCAAAAAGTTTTTCTCTATGGATTGTTTTGTTTTTTTTTTTGTGCCAAAAATAACGAAAATTGTGTAAAAAAAAAATTGTGAATAACAAGTTTTCTTCTTCGTTTTTTGTATTTTCCTTCTTGATACTCGTTAAAAAGATTTATCACATGAAAATAATAAGGAATCTCTTCGGAAAAATCCTTGCTTCTTGATTCTATTTGGCAGTTTTGGCTCTGTGGGTGAATAAAACAAAAAGGTCTCCTATTAACAACAACAACAATTAAACATCTCCAAAACGAGATCGATATACTCGTATGTATGTTTAACTGAGTGTAGATGTAGATGTCGTACTAAATATTTGATGTCGGTACCAAATCCCTGAAGAAGCGACACAAATTCGATTCATTCAGTTTTTCATAATTAAAGTGATTTAATTTTAATAAAAATAAATTTAAAGCGAATAAATTTAAAGCAGAAAGAAATCAGAAATATTAATTTAAATCAACATTCAAAAATAAGCGAAAAGGTCGATAGGTAAAAAATGTTGTTGTCACAATATCTTCAAGTGGTATGAGTAAAAAATTTTTAATTCGTTATATCGCAGAAACCATAATTAAAAATCTAATTATAAATCTAATAAAATCAAAATTTCAACGCAAAAATAAGAAAAACAATTTTACCAAATTATTGAAAATTCAGTAACAATTTTCATTTCGGTAATTCAACGCGAAAAGAAAATTGTTCGAATTTTGATCTTATTTGTATTACAATTCGAAAGCATTTGCTTTCGTTTCGCCATACAGCCTCATTCCATGTTAATTCCATTTTGAATTTCAAAAGTGGTTTGATTACAAACAAAATTTTCGTTTTCTAAGGACTCAACTTGGGGAATTGATTTGATTTTCGATAAAAAGTAATTAACAAAATTTTGGTTTATTTTGAAACTTTGACGATAAAAAATTTACTATAGGTTGCAACACTGGCAGCGGCGTAGATCTATAATGTTGGTGAAGATCTCCGCCAAACTAAGATAAGAATTGTTGCTACCAATTTCAATTTGTTTAGATTATTTACTATTTATTTGGCAAAAAACAATACAGTGTTTCGTGAATCGGAAAATACTCACGGCAGTAACGTGAATGATGCCCATGTCTATTTTAAATTGTAAACGAATACGCAGTTGTATAAAAAAAAAACAAATAACTTTTGCTTTCATTACCATATTACAGTATTACATTCGTTGTTGTTCCTGCAGACTGGCAAGGGGTTACAGCAGGAGAACGACACCTGGACAAAAGTATTCGCTCTACAATGAATTTCAGTTTTAACAATGATTTTTTTTTTTTTATTGAGTTTCTTGTGTATGTACGAGTATGTTTGACAGTATGTAAAGTAACTGCTGTCGCGATGCTCACATCCGTTTGCATTTCAAGACAAGTAATTTTAGTGGATGGAGTTTTTTCGTCTCTTCCTCCTTCATACTGCCTGCCGGACTTGCCATTTCTTTTGAATGGTCATTTATGGCAAGTTTTCCTTTATTATAAATTTTTCTTTTGTTTTGTTTATTTTTCGGTTGCTTACAACAACCCAAATATTGAAAATGAAAGTGATCATAAATGTAGTAACCAACCGGTGGTGATCAAGATTGTTATTGTGTTTGCAGTTTTAGAGTGCATTTTTCTTTAAGCGAGTTTGTTGCTTTTAAAAATTTTTTTTCTCACTGCTTTAAGCCATATAAAGTTGTAATATTTGTAAGATTTTGACTGCAAGTATGTAGATATGTTGGAAAATAATACTCCCTGTACAATGACCAATTCGAAAAAGTTAGTGACTGTGTGCGCGTGCTTATGTTTGCCTGTTATAGTCAAGTGCAGTTAATTGTTGAACTGAAAGCAATTTAAATTGCACAGTTTTTTTGGTAATGACGAAATATGGGCATATGAAACGAATACATTTTGATTACAATTTGTTTTGAAATGCATTTGATTGGAATTTATATCAACATTACGAAAACATATTAAAAAAATGTTAATTAGTACCTTTTCATTAAGACTAAATTTACACGATTAAATATATTTTTTGGAAATTTTGTTGCATGAAACTTTTTTTGTTTGTTTTTTTTTTTTTATTTACCAATAGTTTTGGTTAGGGAACGAAATGGTGTGAGAAAAATTTCCTAAAAGGAAATTTTAAATTGCTTTCAAGCAAAAAGCACCAAAAGTACCAAATTTTCATTATAAGGGGTGATCCATTTCGAGGTTCCCTACTTTTTTAAAGAAAAAACACAGAAAATTCAAATTTAATGGAGAATGTTTATTATCATTGGCATGAAGTGGCAGTTCTTGAATCTCTTCAGGTTGATCTTCATCCCAAATGCGGCAATTTTGTTTGTTTACATACCCATTGAGGCTGAAATGGGCCTCATCGCTAAACAAAATTTGCTTCGAAACACATTCCTCACAGAACGTGAATTTTCGTATTAAAGTTGAACGATTTCTAAACGTTGTTGAGGCGTAAGTCTTTCCATTATGAAATGCCAAACAATACTAAACAAAAAAATATGACAGCATGACACGACTCACACGTGATCTGTCAAAAAAAGGCTATTGAAAAAAGTATCTCTACTTGGATCACCCTTCATTACCCCCAAGAAAATACACTGTATTTTATTGTAAAATTAAAATCTAAAAAAATAAAAAGTACTAATAGCCACCAAAAGTAACAGGTTTTTTTCATTATTTTACTGCGCAGAAAATACAATGTACGTAAAATACGTAAAAATAGTTAAAAGAAAATAAATAGTACCAAAAGTATCAATTTGCCCCGTTTTTTACCCCTTAAAAACTTCTGTAGATTTTAAAATATGTGTTAAATGCTATGCGTCTACCAAATTGCATCCAAATCCATTGGAGAATTTCTCAAGAGAAAAAGTACCAGTTTTTTCTCATTTCAGCTCCCAGAAAATATGTTAAATTATAAAATTGTTTCAAATATTAGTATGCATAAAAATAAAAAGTACCAAAAATAAATTTTCCCCTTCTTTTAGGCTTTAAAAAAGTACCCTAGGTTCCAAACTGGCAGGGCAACGTACATACGATTTTCCGTCTGATCCAAACAAAATCAGAAAGAATTTTACAGTGAGTTCCATCAAAAAAAAAAGTTCAGAATAAAGACATATTATTAATAATCAGGGTATCGTCACTATTATTTTTTCGGACACTGTACATATGTATTTTAAAATCAAAAACTTTTTAATCGTTTTATTTTATTTTTTTTTTTTATAAAATTTTTTTCGCCACAACCAGACTTTATAATATCATGTCATTTCTGAAAAACCAAGAAATCGATGGCAAAAATACAACAAAAAAAAAGACTTTTTAAAATTATTCTGCCAGTGCAAACAATGATTGAAGTAATGTTTCATTGTAAACCTGCTTTAATAATTATTTTATAACAATCTTTATACATTGTACATATTTATGTACGTATGTATGTATGTATTTAGAAGTGAATCGCTTTTGACTTGTCACCAGTACTACTCTCTATACACCCCCATACAATGGTCCTATAGATATTTAGCATGTGCTTGTCATTGAGAATGTAGTAGTAACAATAAGATTGCTGACTAGGTAGTGATTACGTAGTTCTAATGGCACCAAGTGGGGACATTCGAACCAAAAAGTTACTAATACATTAAAAAATGTAGACGTATCGTGGACAATATCATCAAAAAGTCAGCACTAGTCGATAAAATGGTGACTTTTCACCAATAAGGCCAGTAAACAGTCACCAAACAAAGTGGTGACTGTGAGAGTGATGAACTCATAACCCAGTGAACCAATCTTCCTGTTATAACAATAGTATAGTTATTTTTTTTAAATATCTTAAGTGGGCGTGAAACTTCCCATGCCGAGGAAACTGTTGCAGCTAAGAAACTTGAAATTTTGTGCTCGTTGCTCGTTGCCCGATGTATATTTGTATTAAAGCAAAAGTATTAAAACTTGTACTAGTGGGCGTGGCATCGCCAACATAATTACTTTAATATATCTTAGGAATTGATGAAGTAAATGACCTGAAATTTTCCACAAACTACTCCGTTGCATTATTATAGAAAACAAAATAATAAGAAACAAAATAGTAGGCGTGTCACCTCCCATATAAAGGAACTTTTAATTTAATGATATTTATGGCAGTAAAGCAGCAAAACCCAGGGAATTTCGTACGCTTTTCCTTTTTCGTATTGGCTTTAAAAAAGTATCAAGAAGTAGACAAATGGGCGTGGCACCTCCCATCTAATTAATAATTTTTAGTCATTTTACGAACTAATGAAGTAAATAGCTTGAAATTTTTTAGGATTTAAATCCGTTTACGAGTATTTAGCGGATTATTCTAAAAAAAAATTGTTAGACTGGCATGAGTGGGCGTGGCACTTTTCACATACAATAAAAAATAATATTGGAATACTTTTCAAGCTAATTATGTAAGAAAATTGAAATTTTGTGTATTGGTTTCCATGAGAAGATCGAACGGATTGGACCTGCCACATCGCATAAAGTTTGCTGTGTTGCGAAACAAGCCGGGTCTTAGCTAGTCATATACATATGTATGAAACTCTTAAAAGCACCTTAAGCTTAAAACACTTTTCATTTAACGGATTAACAATTTTGTTACTTTTACTTTCATCAGTGCACTTGAAAAATTTATTAAAAAGGGGAATAAGTGGTATTTTACAAAAAAAAAATTGTTTTAAACATTGAAATAATAGGATTTGAAAAGATTATAACTGGAATTGTTTTTTCTATCTTTATTTCTTTCTTTGTTTCTTTCAGTTGTAAAACAATAGTTTGATTGTATTTTGATCGTGTTGTAATTGTGCCCTTAATTTAACCAAACAGAAATGAAATAATTATCTTTAAATAAGATATGTGTGGTGTGTGTATGTGTGTGTGTGTGTGTGTGTCTTTAACGTGACCATCATAAAACATTATGATTTTTATTTGTGATAATTTATTACGAGTATTTTGTTTGTAATTTAATTTTCGAAATAACATTTTTTTCACTATTTTCTTGATGAGATCTTTTAACAAGTTTTATTAGTGAAAGTAATTCGTGTAGCTCATTTTTTTTGTTAATCAAATTATTTAATAAATTTAACAAATTAAAGTCAAAAGTTGACATTTTAAAAGTGGATATCAATCATATTTTTCCAGAGAAATTTTTATTGTGAAATAAAAGAAAATAACTTATTATTTGTCATTTCTGGTTCGGTTTCGATGCACAACCATGTGTGTACTTCGTTCAATTGATGACATTTCAGTGAAAGGGTTTTTTTTATCATTTCTTTTTTATATTAATTGTATTCACAGTTTTGTGCAAGTTCGGTCTTGCATCATAGCATTTGGAAAATGGTAGTAAATGTTGTGTATTTTGCTAGCAGAAAGTAAACAAATACATTTTAGTAAATTATATGAATGTAAGAAAGGCCGCAAGTTTGTGAATAGGGCTATTATATTTATGTTGCACGGTGGCGTTCGATTGTAATAAAATGGATAATTAATGTGTAGATTGTGAGGAGGAGCTAAGATTTAACCAAAATACATTCTTGACCAGCATAATGGAATACAGGATGTGTTACACAGTGACTAAGTAGACCACTTTAGCTTTTAAACACCTTCTAGGGTTAAAATTATCTATTATATTTTATAAGCTATTTAGCTAATGATGTTTATAGGCTTGATTTTATTTAGTGTTTGAAAATATTTAGCTAAAATATTGATCTGTGATGATCAATAGCATTGCTTACATTATTTCCACAAAACATGCATAAACACGCATAATCATGAGACACTTTTTAAATCAATTGGAGTAAGTTATTGTGTAATTCCAAATATGTATTTGTGTGCAGCTTTTTTTTTAATTTTAAACGAATAAAAATTTAATATTTTTAAATAGAACGAAATTAAAAATAAGCGTGAGAGAAGAATACTCGATCAAAAGAAGCCACGATTTTCGTCCATGTCCTTTCAAAATTATCCAGACCTCAAATTAGAGTTTGAGAGAAGACTACTGATTTCTTAATCCCGCTCCATTAGTGATTCCGAAAGTCTGTTAGACATCAAGCGGTGCATGATGCCAAGGTCACCATTTTTATAAAAATATTAGATGATTGGACCGGCTTCGCCCGGAAGCTATTTTCTTATATGGGGGAACCATTCTCCCCACTCATCAACCCATTTTTCCCATTTTGATAGGCGGACGTAGCAACATCTGGCCTTCAACAACATAAATAATTTTGTTCTACTTGAAATACGAACGATGACGATGAAATACGAGGCGGACGTAGCGCCATCTTTTTGTCAATATGATGCGACGCTTCTCGTAAATGAGGCGGACATAGCGCCATCTGTAATTCAACAACAAAAATAAATTTGTTTTATTTGAAATACGAATTGTGGTAATAGTTTAGTAAATACAGGAATTGCCCCCTGCCTCCCCTCCTCGTGTCCCTAGCGGTTTAAAATAAACTTTACCTACCAAATATGCATAAAATTTTTTAATAAAATCGATCGAGCCGTTTCGGCTGAGTTCGGTAACAATTATCGTGACACGATATTTTTATACATTGGAAGATATTTTGGAACATATTTTAAAGCTTTTAAAAATTGCAGAATTTAAATATTCGCAAAGAATTAGACACAAAGATTGAAGGAAAATCAATATCAATTTAAATTATCAACGTACCACAGCAGAACGGAACAACAGCGTTTGTTTTCCGAAGCCGCCAGAAACATAATGTTTTTACAAAGTTTTCTACGAGAATTGAATCACTACTAAATTGCTGTTTATCAAAACAAATTCCAGTGTTACCGTTGATTTATTTTGTCTACATAAACAGAGAGATAGAGAGACGCATGCAAGCATCAGGCATTTCGTTCGCCCAAAGAAATTCGTGTCCTGGCAGCGAATTAATGGCCTCACAATATTTCTTCTATAAATTTGGAAACACATTTTTTATTTGTTTTTTTTTTTAATTTTTCAGTAAGATAAAACCTGTATGAGAAACACCAGCTTAAAAGTCATTCAATAAAATAATTTTTTAACAATAATTTGTTCTTAGCGAAACTAAAATAATTTATTAATTTGTAAAAAAAAATTTCAACATAAAAGATCCTAAACCAATTTAATGTTAAACTAAATACAATACAAACTCTTGCTATTTAAAGTAATTTGTTGAAACAAAAACATTAGAATTGAGTTTTATTTAAAAATACATATAATGGGTGATCCAAGTAGAGATACTTTTTTCAATAGCCTTTTTTGGCAGATCACGTGTGAGTCGTGTCATGCTGTCATGTTATTTTTGTTTAGTATTGTTTGGCATTTCATAATGGAAAGACTTACGCCTGAACAACGTTTAGAAATCGTTCAACTTTAATACGAAAATTCACGTTCTGTGAGGAATGTGTTTCGAAGCAAATTTTGTTTAGCGATGAGGCCCATTTCTGGCTCAATGGGTATGTAAACAAACAAAATTGCCGCATTTGGGATGAAGATCAACCTGAAGAGATTCAAGAACTGCCACTTCATCCAGAAAAAACAACGGTTTGGTGTGGTTTGTGGGCCGGTGGAATCATCGGTACATATTTCTTTAAAAATGATGCCGGTGCGAACGTAACCGTCAATGGCGACCGTTATCGTGCCATGATAACCGACTATTTGATGCCTGAAATTGAAGCTCGTGATCTTGGCGACATTTGGTTTCAGCAAGACGGCGCCACTTCCCACACATCGCATCAATCAATGGATTTATTGAGAGAACATTTCGGTGAGCACTTAATTTCACGTTTTGGGCCGGTCGATTTGGCCACCAAGATCGTGTTATATCACACTGTTGAGACTTTTTCCTGTGGGGATATGTAAAGTCTAAAGTTTACGCGCTTCGATTCAGGCCTTGGAGGAAAACATCACGCGTGCCATTCTTCGCCAGTTACCAGTCGAAATGCTCGAACGAGTCATCGAAAATTGGACTCAACGGATGGACCATCTGCGTCGTAGCAACGGCCAACATTTTATAGACATAATCTTCAAAAAATAAATGCCAAAGAATGTTCTTTCAAATGATAATAAACATTCTCCATTAAATTTGAATTTTCTGTGTTTTTTTTTTTTTTTTCTTTAAAAAAGTAGGGAACCTCGAAATGGATCACGCGTTATAATATCACGTTGAAAAGAACGTGATCGCAAAAATAAAAACAATTTGCATTTAATTAATCCGTTTGTTTCTTTTTTCTCTCTCTTTTGTATTCTTTGCAGGCTAAACAATGACGAGACACCTGCAATTTTTATGTGCCTGCACTTGTTTATGCCTTTTGGCTTTCGCACACAATGCTTTAGCTTTGGAAAAATGGTCACGTCAATTGGAGGCAAACGATCCAGGCGTATCGGACAGTTTTGATTGGATACCTTTGGCTCAGCCAGCTGATAGTTCGACACAATCTAAAGACCGTTCAGGGAATGGTCGAGTTTTAACTTATTCTCAGGCATTTCCATCGAGTGGTCATTTTAGTGATTTGACTAAAGGTTTTGGAGCTGCTCCCGTTTCGCAAAAGGCCTCGCCTTTTGATTTTCCTTATCAATTTCAAAACTTTGACAATATCCCTCAGACACAAGCGTTAAAACAATCTTCAGGAGGCCTTAAAACCAACGGCTTTCCAAGTCAAGATCCCACGTCACAGTCGTTTTTCAAATTTGAAATGCCCTTGAATCAACAAAGCTCACGTTTAAACTCAGCTCAACTGAATGGTGGTTCTGGAGTTAATACTGGCTACCAGATATCTCATGCTTTCGGAGGAGGAGCTCAAGCTACTCTATTCAATTCACCCTTGTATAATCAACAGCCCGCTTTTCCGCCAGAATTTCATCCTGTACCGCCCAAACCTCAAACTCAGCCGCTACAACATAAACCCTTATTGCAGTCAAATTTTCTTAGCAATGAACCGATTTCTTTGAAAAACTTTTTCAAAGACAATAAACCAACACCAGCATCTCCTTTGCAGGATGTGTCACCACAAGTTTTTCCACAACTTGATAACCCGAACAATTCACCCTTCTCTTTGAGAACACCTTTCAATACAATACCCTCTGGACCTGCACCATCTGCACCTCAAACACCGCAACAAGATCATCAATTTTTATTTGTACCCTATAATGATATTTTCAATCAGGCGCCACAGGTTCAACCGGCGGTACAACAACAACAGCCACAATCGCAAGTACAAACACAGCATCAGCAACAAGCCCCAGCTCATAAAAAACCACAAAATCCTTTCGAATCAGCTCCGAAATATACCAACAATTTACCCACTGTAAATCCGTATCAAATTAATCAATTCTATACACCAGACACGCTGAACCAACAGTTGCCACTTAAATATTTTTCTACGAGCACAACCAGTACCACAATAAGACCAAAAACAACTTCTAATAGACCGGCTAATATTTTCCAAAACTTTGTTAGTCCGCAATACAATACAACACCCAAACCTAAAAAGGCAAAAGCTCATCAACCTCCGTTGGCCATGTTTTTGGTGCGTTCTTCAACAAGACCCCACGAATCTGAAGTGGTTGATACTCTGAGCCGCTCCAATGTTATTGCTGTTATAGATTCTCCCACACAAAATCCACCGGAAATTTTTGTTGGTCCCTCCGGTATGCCCACACCGAACGGTTACACCAAATTTGATTTACCTTATCTCTCGCAACTGCAAGGATCTCAGAATATCAACGATGTATCTTTCTTTGTGGCACCCTTAAGTTATCGCACTCCTGGTGGCTTTAACAAAATCCTTCTGCCAGAGCCACATGTTGGCTCCATTGTTATTAATCTGTCTAAGTCAAATGCACTACAACAACCTGCTCCCCAGTATTATCAACCGCAGCAAGTGCTAGAACAAACGACAACAACAACTTACAGGCCAAGAACATCTCCGCAAAGAGTCAAATCGCATCACCAAAGCTCTAATAATAATAATAATAGCAATAACAATAATAGAGGCAATAAATTTAGTTATTACTATGATCAGGATCCCATACAGGAAGTGCCTTCACCTCAAGTAATACATAAGGAACGTCCAAAAAAGAAGAGACCTCAATCGGTTAAAACAGAACCACCTGCATTTGGTCAACAGCTTACCAATCCATACGCTCAGTTTAATCCCATACCCAATCAAATATCTACAGATGATTTTTATAAACTACAAACCAAGCCTTCAACAACTTCCTCGACTTCCACTACATCAACTACTTCGTCTACCACCTCGACCACGGCTGCCCCACAAAACTACTTTGCATACAATACACATCCACAAATAGAATATCATGGTGGTAGTGGACATCTTTATCCAGAAGTAAACCAAATTCAACAACAACAGCAACAGCAAGAACAACAGCAACAACAACAGCACCAACCTGTCCGTCAGGAAGAAAAGCCTAGAATAACTACCAGGCCCACCGTATCTGCGACAACAGCT
This sequence comes from Lypha dubia, assembly GCA_947311025.1. Taxonomy (NCBI): domain Eukaryota; kingdom Metazoa; phylum Arthropoda; class Insecta; order Diptera; family Tachinidae; genus Lypha; species Lypha dubia. The sequence goes on from OX371264.1 coordinate 53,742,203, forward strand.
GAAGAAGAATATCGTATGAAACAATACTACAGAAAACAAGAGGCCAACCGCCATCGTCCTCAGGTTGTAGACCAAACCAATTTACCATACGACCAAGTTCAATACACTCCTGTGAATTTGGAATATGAAATTCCCAAAACTTCAACGAACAAGCCCAGGATAACATTCTATAGTCCGACAGCAGCACCCGTACAAAATGAAGAATACAATACAGTTCCTCCTCGTCAACAGCAAACCCAATTGGAAGAAAATCAACAAATTGAACAACAAAATAATCAATTACCAGCCAACCATCGTCCGTCTTATATACAAAATGAAATTACCGACAGTCCAGTCGAATATGAACCCAATCCATACCAGTTGCCCTCTGAGTTGCCTCAATTGACTCCCAATTTCCCCGGCTTAGTTAACAATCTCAAGGATGAGAAATATCAACAGCAAAGCAACCAAGACCAAACCACTTCCATCCAGGAGCAAACAACTTTAGCATCATTTACTTATCCGGAGCCGGAGTCTTCTACAAGACCTACCAGAAAACCGATTAACCGAACACGTAAGCCCATTGCCACAAGAGTCACATCATCGGTATCATATTCCGAGTCCGAATCATTTACACGAAGACCCATCAATCGTGTTCGACGTCCATTTGGATCGCGCAATACTGCTTCCACAGCCAGCTCCGCAAGTGTGGACTACGATGAAACCACTACCACAACAACTAGACGTCCTACTTCTGCCCGTAATCCACTCATACGTAATCCAAACCGCATACGTTACCAGCCGACGCCTGAAGAAAGACAAACGCTGAGAATTAAGCCCAAGAGAAAATATAATGGTTCCAGCAAGGTGGTAAATGAAAAAGAAGATCTGGACTACCAACGTGATGTTTTAAAACAAAACTATCCCATCTTTAAGCCCGCCAATGCTCGTAGACCCAGTAGCAGTCCCACAACCATACCCGCTACATATGATACTGCCACTACCGAAGCAGCCACTTCCGAAACTCAACAAATCTATACGGTTACACCCAGTAATAGTATAGATAATGATCAAAATTTCCCAGCCGGATTGTTGGAACCCATGCAAATCGCTCAACAGTATCATGAATATAAAAACAATTATGGACCTGGCTATTTTCCCAATCAAGAAGATGTCAACCCAACCGAACCTGTGCTAAGAAACGAAATAAATCCTGTGTATAGCACATTGCCGAGTGCAACTCCTTCTACTCCTACCACAACGACAACTACCACAACAACTACTGAGGCTCCAATAATAATTACTACTAGACGTACGCCATTCATCAGAAGAAATTATCCAAGAATAAGAAGCACCACAACTGAAGCACCTACCACGACAACATCAGCAGCCGCTGCCGAAGAAGAAGAAAAATCCTCGGTAAGTTGGAAAATAAATGTGCCAAATTTAATAATCATTTTTTTTTTAACTTTTTAAAGACACGTAATCGTTTGCCACCGCGTAAAATTGTAAAGATACGTGCTCGTACACGCCGGCCCTTATATACAGCATCTCCTACACCCGCACCCGAAGAGGAAAATGAACCTACTGAACAGCCCAAACAAAACTATCGCAAACTGAATCGTTTCAATCAGGACTTGTACGAAAATGATGTAAGTTTTTGTGTTCCTTTGCCCACAAAAAAAAACAATATTTCTTTTTTTCTTTTAAACGTAGACCCCACGACGTCGTTATAAGCAAAAGTTTCAACTGGAAGGACAAGAGTCCCAATGGGCGCCCGCTGCTAAAGTAGGACCCACAAATAACTTCAAACCTGTGAGCCCTAAAGAAAATAAAAACGAACATAAATTCGAAAATGAGCCGGAGATCGTAACTGCTGGACCCGACAGCGATAACAAAGAGAATTATGAAATAAAGGTATCAGCCAATTATGGACCATCGGCCACCAACTTGAAGCAGCCCAATTTGAAGTGAGTACAACCAAGAAAGCAATGAAAGAATTTTTATAGTTTCCTACTTTTGTATATTAATAGACCTGAAAGATCTTTTGCTGATCTCCTGGAAGAAGTTATGGGAAAAGCTCCGGAAGAAAAACCTGCCGAGACGACCACAAATCCAGACCCCTCCTCCGATGGTAATGACTTTGCACCACAGAAAACAACGATAGCCAATCGTATATTGCGTCGTGGTAAATGGAAAAAAACACGTGTTTCCTCTTCTGTCAGCTCCAGCAATGGTGAAAGTTTTGAAACTGCTGAATCACAAAATCTGGGCTCGCAACTATATAATTCCTTACAAAAGACCGAGATGCCCACTGTTAGTGTGAACACAAGTAAAGATTTGAAAACTACTACCACACCCATGACTACGGCATCGGAAGTAAATGTCATGTATAGCCTCATCACAACCACCCCGATCCCGATGCCTTTGAGTTCCATGGAGGAGTATGGCATGTCCACGGTTAGGCCGCAAGATACTACGGCCACCACGTTACCCATGAACATGGAAGATATCAGCACAATTACCGTACGAACACTTGAAGAAGACGTAAGCACTCAGGAAGAGAGCGCCACCAGGCGCATGGATGATGATATGGCCATGGAAGATGATTTGGAAGTACAACCCAGTCTCTTCTCTGAAGTTAAAAAACAATTGCATGAACTTTTCTCCATCGAAGAAAGTGATGACACAGCAGTTACAGCTGCTCTAGCAGCGGTGGGCAAACGTCGTCAAGAATATACAAATATAAAGAGACCAAAAGTGGAAACAACTACAATTCCAGCCATAGATCTGGTTTCTATTACTCAACCCATGTCGATGGAAGATAAGAAAGCCTTTCATCGAGAACTAATGAAGCATGTAGTATTTGCGACATCGTCGCCAGTCCAACAGGAAGATACATCAGATGCTGAAATATGCTACAGAGGGCGCTGTATTAAATCAGACGATTTACCATCTAATCACAAATTAAATTAAAATCTTAAAAAGTTTGTTATTTTAAACACTCCATATTAATTCTGACACTGCAATAGTTTAACTCAACTCTTCTGCAGCTTGTTTTTTTTTCTCGTTACTGGGCAAAGAGTTTAGTTGAAGAGGTTAGTTAGTTAGCCCATATGTTACAGTCTAGTTAACTGTCAATCTCTATAGGAAAAAAAATATAAACAATAATTTTTATAGTAAACATTTTTATTGAAGAAATGGGCCAGCCTGACTTGTTTAATCTGTCTGGAGTTGATCTACATGCAAACATATTTTTAAGAGAGCAGTAGAAGAGTAACTTTTCGTATAGAGATTGTGATAAAATCAAAATTTAATAAATCTTTTCTTGATACACTTTTCTTTCACTCTCTTGATCTGTTTAAGGTTTTTCTTATGACGCTTTGTGTGTCATTCTTTCTATTAAAGAAAAATATAAAGTCATATATACTCGTATCTATTTTAATATTTGAAACCTGTTTAGCTTTTTTAGTTTTTTATAGATTTTGTATTGATTTATTTTTACCAAAACAAAAATATTATTAATTATCTTTAGCTTTAATTCTAAACAAATTCTCTTATTTAGTCGAAACCAGTCTATCTTTTCGAGTTTATTTAACAGCTTATTTCATGCCTTTGAACATTATCGTTTGCTGGATATTGGAATGACAATCAGCTGATTTGTTTCTCGGCTAATATACATACATATGTATGTATTATTTAAATAAGTCAAATCAGTTGTAATTCACTTTGAATTCTAGCGAACGGTACGCTCGAAATTGTGGAACATTCTGTAATTTAGGTTTTCCATTACTTTTCTCGTATCTTTTTTTTTACTTAAAAAAAATCATTGAATTTTATTTCAACGATCGATACATACATACACGTACATACATATAAAGTTAGTAAATTTTTTTTAATAAAATATTGAACATTTCATTATTTAAGTTTAGTATTATGTAATTTTAAGTTTTGTAATATAATAAAAAAAAATAAACGTTAAATAATAAAATTGTACGATATAAATATAAAAATTAAATAAAAATTATAATTAAAAATCATAAAGTTTATGAGTATTAAATTCTTCTAGAAATCTAGTCTGAAAACACTATTTTGGATTTTTCTGTTTAATAAAACATCTAAAACTTTACATAAACCTTGGATTGAGCTAACATAATAAATTATAACTTATTTTCGAAAGTTCGAAACTAACTTCGAATTTTCGAACATACTTAAGTCTTAACGATTTTGTGATATTTTAATATATCGCAATATTTTGAACAGTTTACAAGACTTGTAGGACATTTAAAAGAAGTAGGCGAATTCTGAAAAAATCAATTTGTCAAGAAATCAATTCAAATTCAAAAATTTTGTTTTTGTCTCAAATGTAATTGTTCGAAAGAAAGAACTTCTTCGATATCGGCGAACAGGCAGATATATTTTATATCAGTCTATAATATCTTTTATATTGGATCAGGTTTAAAAACAATTTTAGTTAAAAGACTCGTGTAAAAAAGAGAAGACGAAAAAGTGCTGTTTTTCTTTTTTTTAACAAAAGTACTTTTTTACTTTAATTTTTAACAAAACGTACTTTTCCCAATATAAAAGTGGTTTGATATCAAACATCCCTAATAACGATTAATGTGATGACTTCTGTCAGTTTGATGCATAAGTAAAAAACTTGTTACTATTTCCAGGTTCATGCAGTTTTTTAAGGAAACGAAATAAATAAACAGCAATTTCCCAAAAATTTTAAATGAGCGAAAAAGTACGTTTTGTTTTTTTTTTATTAACATTATTATTTGTCTTTGCTAATCAAACAATTGAAGGTTGGTCGTCTTGCTTAAAATTACTTGTCTGTTATACACAACGACAAAAGATATGTCCGTCCCAGTGTGTCATTAAGTTGTCAGTTTAAAAATTAATAAACGTTTTTATTTTCAAAACTTGTGTATATTTCAAAAATAGTTTTAAACATTTTCACATAACATTTTTATCGATATAACAAAAGTTAAATAATCATGTATGTATTATGTACATAGTATGTATAAAATAATATTTTTAAATTAAAATAAATTTGTATGTGAATAAATATTTCTTATTTTTTTATACTTAATAATTACATCAATTAGATTGATTGATTTTAAGCAGCAAATGCAAATAAAAGCCTGTTGTTATCCATATCCAGCAAATTGAAAAATGTTCTTACAACAAAATATCTGGATTATAAGAACCTTAGTATGGAAATTTCGAACATTCGAAGAATTCGCATTCCGATCAAAATTGGTTTTAATTCCAATAGATGAGTCTTTAGAAAACCATAAACGAAAATTTTGGTTGTACTCAAACCATTTTTTAAAATTTAAAATGGAATGTAAAATGAATTTTTCTATTAATCTAAAAAAAATCAAAAACGATGGGAATAAAATTACGGAATGGAAACCGTTCCGATCGGAATGTGTGACTTGGCCGCATGTTAGATATATAGAATATTTAATACTAAATACTATTTTAAATAAATACATCGTTAAGAAAATTTGTAAAGCAATACAATAGGATTGATCGCATGTAATAAGAAGCAATTTAAATAAATTAAGTAGTATTTGGTTGCAAAGGGTCCGTTTCAGAAGCCCGCCAACCATCTTCCATTACTGGTGCATGTTCCGGAGAGGAAGACGTAGAGGAATTATTTTGAGTTGTAGGCATATTCCATACACGTGGACTGGTACGACCAAAGACAACAAACAATAAATTACCAATGAAATAAAAGGCAGCGGTAATATAAAATACAATACGCCATTGTAAAGGATTTGTCTGCAATTCATGAAAAAGATTTATGATAATTAAAACCAAAATATGTATATTTACCTGCATATGCAATATTTACCTCATCTGTTACTATTAATCCCACTGTAAGTGGTGCTATAATACTCATTATATTGGCCGCACAATTTGTTATACCCATTAGAGTTCCTGCAAAATTTGGCGATAAGTCTATATGATTTACCTGAAAACCCAAATAGGTGGCAGCGTTGGCACCCACAGCTATAGATAGCAAAGCTATAGCCAACTTTGTACTTCCGCCATTTGTAATGTAACCCAGGGCAATCAATGCCATCATGGGTATCCACATGCCCAAGCTATTAAATAGTTTTCGTGAAAAGAACAAAGGCATTACACTGTTCTGATTGATTATATCGGCCACAAATATAAAACCAAACGAAAGTAGTGCCATGGTGAAATAAGGTAAAGCCGACAGTGGTCCATTGCTACGTATATCCATGCCCAATATGGTTTTCATATATGTGGGAATTTCGGTGAGCAAAGTCCAAAAGCCCCAATTGTTGGCACAATGAACAAACATCAATGTTAAGAAGGGCACTGAGGTAAATATTTTTAACCAGGGTGTTTTCAATTCTGAGACCTCAATTCGACCAGCATCCGAAGATCTTCTACCCGGTCCAGATGTTTCGATGTAGCGCCGTTCACTTACCGTAATATTGGGATGTTCGGTCGGTGTACTGGCACAATAGAAATACCAAAATATGGCCCAAATTAAACCGGACAAACCGGAAACATAAAATATACTGGGCCAACCCATCCATGAAGAGGCAATAAAACCACTTATCGATAACATTATGACAGTGCCAAATTGTGCTCCCGAATAGCAATAGCTTACCAAACGTCCTCTTTCGTCGGCTGGAGCCCATTTCGAAAGAAACGTATGTGTCGAAGGAAATATCATACCTTGACAGAGTCCCTGAATGGCACGCAATAACAATAGCAAAGGCCAATCACCGATTTCAGCAACGAGTGGTGTTAGTAGAGCCAGCACGGAGCATATCAGTAAACCAAAAAAGAATGTAAATTTGGCACCGTATTTATGGGACAAATAGCCTCCAGGAACTTGTGTGATGACATAACCCCAAAAGAAACTACTTAGCAAATAGGACTTGACGCCTTCGTCCCAGTCGAATTCCTGCAAAAGAACATAATAATTAAATAAAATGAGCATGAACCTTTAATAGTAGAATTTGTACACCTTTCACCATTAAATATACGATTACGTATGTATGTTAGTATATCTATGTATGTATATGGGGCATTCCATGCCAAATCGGACAATATTTAACCCGACCCTTTTGATTTCACTTGTTTTTTTTTTTATATATGTATTAAACTCACTGTACACATAAATTTTCAGCATTTTATTCTAAAACCGTATTTTTCGAAATTTTTTATTTTTTTAATCAGTTCAAAAGTTTTTATCAAAACGACTATTTTACTCAGTCTCTTTTTTAAAAATAAAATTTTAATGATTTAATTTTGATCTTAAGCGGCTGTGGATCTAAAAATTTTTAAAGTAGTTGGGGTCAAATTTACTTAAATTTAAAAAATGATTTAAAGGTAACAAAAATCATTTTTACAAGCTGGCAAAAAATTTCGCACTTGCGAAAACTTCAAAATTGGTAAAAAAAAATATCCTACATTATATGAATGTGTGGTAGCGGCCTTATTTAGACTAAAACACCAGCAACTCAACACTCAGCAACTTTAACACTCTCTCATAGAAGCACACAAATACAAACGCAAGGAACTCAGTGATCATCAACAAAAATGTCACTGTCAACGGACCAACATGAAGTTTGTTGGTGGTCACTAAACCAAGAAATTTAAGAATAAAGAAATAAAATATTAAAGAGAAAATAAGCTAGAAGACTTAAAATGAAAAATAAAATTAAATAAAAAGATTTTAACTTAGGGGTGAAATAAAACAAAAAATTATTTAATACTTAAAGAAAAGATGAATGATATGTAAAACTAAAGTAAAAACTTAAGACCGTAACTAAAGTGTGAAAATAAAATAATAAAATATACTTAGAAAGCCTAAAGCATATAAATAAAATTGCAAAGTTTAAACGTAAAATTAGAAATATTAAAATTTAAAAATAGAAGTAAAGATTAAACAAAAACAGCACAGATGTACATATACATATGTATGTATGTATGTACAGTGAAGGCCAATAGGTTAACACGCTTGGTAAAGTGTGTATTTCTCCTATTTTTGAAATTTTTATTAATTGCTTTTCCATAATTATAAAACGTTTCCACTTTCACTTATCGTTACTTTTTAATTAAATTTCTTTTTAAATATAGTTGGGTTTTTTCAAAAATATAAAAACTAATTAAGAAAAAATCCAAGAATTTATTTTCATTTACACAAAAACAAACGAATTTCCCCTACTGGACGAAATTTGTCTTTCGTCCCAGTTATGCTGTTTCCAAAATAGATTATTTTGTAGTAAGTACCTAATACATTCTCGCTTCGTTTAGTCATATGTAAGAAATTAATCGATTAATAAGTTTTTTACCATCACAGTACACAAGACAATTTCAAAACTAGAAAACCTTGTAATTGTCTAAAGAAGATTTTTGACATCTGCGTACGACAATTTTAGTTCCGTTTGTTCACTTTTACAGTGAAATGCAGTAAATGAATAATAACTGAGTAAAAAGCAGGATTTACTCTCCAAAAAAATGTTTGCCCGAAAAAGTACGCGAACGGAAAAATTGATGGAAAATAAATGTAGTGTTGAAAAATTTTTCATTTTTGGACATTTGAACAATTTATTCAAATTCTCTGAAAACACCGTTACGTAATATGTGCACAGCCCCTAAGAACTGTCACTTTACGCCCTCAATTTGTGTTTTCTTACTGTATTTTGTGTAAACCAACGCAGTTTAGTAAAATGCAGTAAAGTTCGGTAAAAAATAGTAAAAACTTTTTCATACACGAACAGACTTTTTATCAGCTCAGTTTGAGTATATTTCGCGCTCTTTTATTAGTTTTTAGTATTTTGCGGTTTTTCAAAGCATTGAGTAGTTTTTAAATTGGTTTTTTTTTTTATAAAGCAGTTTTTTTATAGGCAAAATAAAATAAATAAACTGTAAATTGTACGGTTTTGGTTCTTTGTGCATTTTTTACTTTGTATCAGTTTTTCAATTTTTGAATTTGAAAAATTTGGCAACGCTGAATTGGAATGAAAACACAAATTTGTTCAAACTATTCGTGCTATAAAAAACACTGCACACACACATGGTCTAATAATCAGGTCTGCGCAAGAAGGAATATGATTTTTTGTAGGGTTGTGTTTTGACCGTTAAATAATCTGCAAAAATATGGTAAGTTAATTCGGTCTTGTCAAAAATTGTTTACATTTTTGGCCGCCATCATGAATATTTTTGTTTACGTTATGCTTTTTGTTTTTGCATAACCAATAAATACATACAAAACAACTTTTGTTTTGTTTTGTATACAGCTTTGTTTTGACAATGTTGAATTAATTTTACACAAACAAAATGCATGTCGATTTTGTTGTTGCGTTGATACGCGCACCTTATTATTCCACCATGCACACACACAAAAACTGCACAAATGATGCGGGTATGTTCAGTTCAAACTAATTGTAACATTTACAAACAATTATGTACGTACATACATATTTGCTTGCTAATTTTTTGTTTTGCTGTTTAGTAAGACTATATTTAAAGAATTAAACTAAATAATTAAATCGTTTAATATAATAACCGCTGAATTATTCTACAAATTGAAGAAATACATTTCATGTTTTATAATACACACATGCACACAAACTTGTTGGCTGAAGTGTTTTTTGTATACATAGGTTGTGTGAGTTGGACAAAAACTTAAAACAAAGTAATGGGAGATGTCAAGTTCTGGTACGATTTTTTTCGACTTTATAAAGAAATGCCAGCGTTATGGCGTATAGGAAGCACCGAATATAGAGATCGTGCCTTAAAAGCAAAGTGTTATGCGAAACTTACCGAAAAACTAAAAGATATTTATCCAGATGCAGACCGAGAAATGGTTGTAAAGAAAATTGATAATTTTCGAAGTAGTTATAGATATGAAGCAAAGAAACTTAAAAAATGTAAAGAAGTGGGGAAAACATATAAGACAACACTTTGGTATTTTGATTGCCTTTGTTTTCAAACAAAGGCACGAGAAAAAGGTTGCCCAACAAACGTAGTACAAATTGCAACAACAACCAAGAGGTTAGAAAATTTAACAAGTACAAGTTGTGATGTTTTATCAACAAAATAATCCGCAAATTTTATCTTAAACCAATTCATTTTTTTCCTAGTTTTTACCCACATTGCCGAAAACAAAAAAACAATTTCCTCGTTACAAGCAAAAGAAGAAATTATCTTACGAGGGAAGACAGAAGGCTGAGTCGAATTCTACATCACATTTTGCGACAAAAGAATTTTTTAACTCGGACACAGTTCGAGGAGAATCACCTAATGAATTAAATAGTTCAACTATTCAACAACTATGAATTTCGTCACAGCAATACCAGCTAATGAAATTAAATCCGAGTTGGCTTAATTCTTCTCAATAAGTATTTAATTTAATTTTAGGAAGTTTAAGTTAAGTTGTATTTCTGAAGTACTAAATAAAACTTAACTGCTTAATTCTTATGCAGAAAGTACGTTTTTTAATTCCAATGAAATCCGGTTATTATAAAGTCATTTTAGAATTGATAAAAAACAATTTTGAATTTGCTTTAGTTTTAAAAAACTTTAAATAGTAACTCAATTCGTATATAAGAACATGAAAGACCCCTTTTGTACACGCAAAGTTTTGATTCAACTAGACGAAAGACAGAAATGGAAAGTATTCTCCTCTCTTTCTTACCCCTCAGCTGAAGTAAAACTTTGCAAAGTAAACTTTTCGTGTCTGTGGAGTGAATTATTAGTATTTTAAATATTGACTTGCGTTCCAAAGTATACGCAAGTGCGACTTTGTCCGAAAAATACCCTCACAAAAATCTCGTACTTTTTTCCCAAGTTAATGATTCCCAAAATCTAAATAATTTGTCGACGGTAACTGGCAACACGTATAATTCTAGTGTAAATGCCAAATCAGCTGATAATGCTTTTAATCTTAAGTTCAAGATTAAATATTCAGTGTGAAATAGACTATAATCCAATTTGCGCAAATTGTTTTGTGTTTTATACAAAAATAACGAGTTGTACATATTTGAATAATTTCTATAATTCACACATGCACACAAACTTGTTGGCTGAAGTGTTTGTGTATAGTTTGTGAGTTGGACAAAAACTTAAAACAAAGAAATGGGAGATGTCAAGTTCTGGTACGATTTTTTTCGACTTTATAAAGAAATGCCAGCTTTATGGCGTATAGGAAGCACCGAATATAAAGATCGTGCCTTGAAATCGAAGTGTTATGCGAAACTCACCGAAAAGCTAAAAGATATTTATGCAGATGCAGACCGAGAAATGGTTGTAAAGAAAATTAATCATTTTCGAACATGTTATAGAAAAGAATTAAAAAAACTTGAAAAATGTAAAGAAGAGGGTAAAATATTTAAGACGACACTTTGGTATTTTGAATGCCTTCGTTTTCTGTACGAAAATGAAGATGAAAATACAGAAGAGGTAATTACTAAACTTGTTTTTGGACATCATATGAAGGTAATAAATACTAAAAAAAATTTTATTAAAACTAGCCTAGCCCAGATGTTACAAACAAAGGCACGAGAAAAAGGTTGCCCAACAAACGTAGTACAAATTGCAACGACAACAATCAAGAGGTTAGAGAATTTAGCATGTTCAAGTTATGATGTTTTATCAACAAAATAATCCGCAAATTTTATCTTCAACCAATTCCTTTTTTTCTAGTTTTTACCCACATTGCCGAAAACGAAAAAACAATTTCATCGTTACAAGCAAAAGAAGAAATTATCTTACGAGAGAAGACAGAAGGCAGAGTCGAATTCTACATCACATTTTGCGACAAAAGAATTTTTTAACTCGGACACAGTTCAAGGAGATTCACCTGATGAATTCTATAGTTCTAGTCTTCCCCCAGTGTCACCTACAACTACGAATTTGGTCACAGCAATACCAGCTAATGAAATTAAATCCGAGTTTCCTTAATTGTTCTCAATAAATATTTAATATAATTTTAGGAATTTCAAGTTGAAGTTTTTAGGAAGTTCTGAAGTACTAAATAAAATCGCATTATTTATTTTATACCATGTAACTATAATTGTAATAACGAAAATTCAAATTGAATAGAAAGTTAGATTAGTTTAGGAAGGATAGTTTAAAGCACACAAGCACTCAATGACTCGTGTTTTCCTTCAGATAATAATATTATTGTCTAATTCGTTTAACAAACAAGAGAGCCAGTATCATTTATGACTTTGACACTTAATTCCAATGATTAAGTATTTGAGTTCTCGATATCACTTATGCCCACGTGGAATCGTCTACTCTGCCATCTTTGCCTATGCTGTTGCAGTCGTAGGCAATGACAGATTATACATACATATGTTCAACAGTTTCTTGCTCCTCTCGTGCCTTCACACTATACACAACATGTTATCAGTATTTTAAACATTGGTTTGCATTCCAAAGTAGTCGCAAGTGTAGCAAAATTTCATGGTTTCCACACAGTTTCCGTATAATTAACTTTTTGTTACCAATAAAATCTTATTGAAATTTTCCCATACACTCGGTATGTTTTTTCTTAGAAACTTTAATCACCTTTATTTTTTTTTTGTGAAATCGTGGGTGGATTTACTGCACTTTTGGCGCATTTTCAGACAGTCATAAGAAGATATCTAACAGTTATATGTAGAACGTCTATCGGTTCAGAAATTTTAAACTCTACAACTCCTATAGCAAAAAGTTCCTGGAAATTACTTTTTTCGTATATTTCATATTCACTTAAATTCTAACGATGGATAGTTAAAGTTAATTTTCTTTTTTTAATTATTTTTGATGAAATAAAATTGATGATCTTTTTATGATAATTTACCTGAAAATTGGGATTAGTGGCATTTTTATCTGTCATGGCAACTATAGCCACCGATAGATTAACTCGGAGTGCATAAGCTACAGCTAAGCCACAAAATACTAAGAAGCACTGTACATGACGGACACCAAAACGAGGACCTAAGCAACGAAAATTATATTTTCCATGATGAAACAATTAATGAAAATATTGAAATACAAAACCTTGTCCACCATCCGACGTACTATGTGATATCTGTTGGTAATCATTGCGTTGAAAACAATCACACCAAAATGCCATTTTTTATTTATTTTTTTATTAAAAAGATATTCAAATAAAGAAGATTTAACACAATAAAAACACAATTAACACATTTTAATATATTTACGAAAGAACTATTTTTGGGAAAACAAGTTTATCTCTTTTTCTACTCAGTTTAGTGATGACGAAGATGAAAAGTTATCGAACTCTATGCATTTAAACTTATTTGTCTTGCTGTTTGTCTGTCCACTGATGAATGTGAAGAAACTATAAAAAACAAAACCAAACAATAACAGTAGTTGTGTATGAAGTGGCTACCCAACAAACTCGCTATTGCGGGCACCTCGTAACGAGAAAACTATTTTAACAACATGATGATTTATACTTAAATGTTTCCTTGTTTTTCTTCTTCTACTTCTTCACTGTTCAAAATTTTCAGTAATATGACGAAATTTAGCACTTGACAGCACAAATAGTTTGATGAATATTGAAGATGTCTGCCACATATGTACATATATGAAATTTTTGATTTTCGTGCAAACATGTTTCAAACGTTTATTTCAACAATGCGATGTCCTAGGCTGCAGTTAGTTCCGATTGCATTACTTTTCAACTAACTAAATGTTAGTTACCAAAAAGTCAATTAGTAGTTAGTATGTACCTCTATATAAAAAATTTATTTTCCTCTTTTGTTTTACTTTTTCAAGTCTATATTCAGTAGTTTTATAATAGCTTAGGTTAGGTCCTGGGGCTTAAACCACATGTCATTGGTTTAAGCATCAACGAGCGTACCATTAACCTATAGTACCATATAAATATTAATAGCAAGAAGAAACCTTTATCTTGAAATAATTTAACAACTTTCTAAATGAGTAAAGTTATTGGCTCTCACCATATCGAATTATATACATACTCAAATTCCTAATTGATTTTGCTTCAGTTCTGCATTACATATTAATGAGCTTTATAGGTATTCTAATAAAACCAAACTTTAAGTTGATTTTGTAGTTAGCCAATCATTTTTCAACAGGGAAATTAAATTATATACTCTCTGCCAACAAGATAATGTCATGTAATACGTGAATACTTATATAAATTTTCCCAAATATTTATGTTGGAATACGTAGAAAATTATATGTTTGTTGGGATACTTTGCTATTAGCTTTTGGTATATGATGGGGGTAACAAGTGTTTATCCAAAAGCAGCAACAATGCCTTTCTAATAAAAGCAGCTGTTTTCTGCATTTTCGTCCCTATTTCTGTTTTGTTTTCAATCCAAATTCTTTGTTGACCCTAAAATAATACGGCAACTATGTGCAATAGTCATCTAATATGACAGAGTTGCATAAAAAATTAGTAAACTATTACTTTGGCAGTTCTAGAGCCAGATAAATAATGCATATTTTAAATTAAAATTTAAATGTTGTGTACTAAATCAACAACCAAAAAAATATATAAGAAAAAATTCAAATCCCTAGTTTTTTTAATCTATTTCAATATGACAATGAAAATAACGGAATCATGGCGAATTGACTATTAAGACTTTGTTATTAATTCATATATGACGAAATTGAAATTGATGTATAAATGTAGTATATGTTTTACTTTAAAACTAACGAAATATATCATAATAAAATGCAACAATATATATTATTCTTGTTTTTCATTACGAATGTTTTATTCGTGATTTTTTGTCTCTTTTCAAATTTGAATATTGGCACCACAATTGTATAAGTACTTCTAAAAATATTCTTTCGTTTAATTTACTTTAATTAACTTAAAATATATAAATTTACATAATAAGGCACATTTTCTGTATTACATACCGTTTTTTTTTTTTGTTCTACCGCAACTTTCTCCATTTATTTGCATACGTCAAATTAATAATTATATTGACAAATTAAATAATTTACTTAAAATTTAGTTATGTACAAATATTTTTAAAATAGTTAAAGTACAAACAAAAATTTAAAACAAAATTAATTAGTCGTTAAATATATTGGAGAAAATAAGGTAAAGCTGTTGATTATTTTCACAAAAATTGTAAAATTTTTCATACAATACTGTAAAAAGGCTATCAGAAAACAAGCGAAAGTTTGTATCTTTTGAAAAAAAAAACAATCAAACTAATGGAAGCTAAACAAATTTTTGTGAAAAGATCCAATGAAATTGATTATTTTTTAAAATAGTTTAACTGTTTCCTTAGCATAATTCGTATTTGTGCGTTTAAATGCTTGTTTTTAATTAAATTATTATATTTATGTTATTTTTATAGTAAGTATTGATATTAAAACTATTTAATACTTAAATCTAGTTTAAAATTTATTTTTTAAACTTTTTCGCTAAAACTTAATGTATAAAGAGGTCTTCAGTACGCTTTTTTTATGTGTAAATAGGTTTTAAATCACATTTATGAATCCAATAATGTTATTTATTGGGTAACACTTTCTTTTATTTGTGTCTTGACGACGTCACCATTCGTTATCAGAGCAGGCGTTTCGGTATCAATTACACTCAAACGTTTAACTAAAGCATCCTCGGGAGAGTTCCAGCTTTGAACTTCAGTTTTTCCCAATATCACAAACAGTAGGTTACCCACAAAGTAGAAACCGGCGGCAATAAAGAAAACCATACGCCATTCGACAACATTGGTCTGAAAGAGAATAAAATGAATTCGATTAAAAATTTATTTTTTTCAGGAATATAATTTCAGGTTAAAACTTTAATAAAGGACTCAATATTATATGAATACGTATAGCTGTCCAAAAAAATTGGGCTGTACCAATCGGAAAAATATAACAGACATATCCAATACCATATTCTCTGGACACTACCGGGTAATTATTTGTCTAGTTTCTTTAAATACTGCCAGATCACAAATTTGAAGTTTATTTAGCGTTTTCGTCTAGAAACATAAAAACTACTACTAAATTGTTTAAGAAAAATACAACTCAGCATCATTTAGAGAGCTAAGCAAAGCAAATTTGCCTTTAAAATTGCGCGTTATTTCGTTAAAAAGAACAAAAGTTTCCGGTGTTTAGTGAATTTTTAGATTGTTAAAAAATTGTGTAAATATGTTTATTAATTATAAAAAAGTGTGTGAAAGTGAAAAAAAGAAAAAAATTTAGTGTTGTGTCTGCAAAAGTGAATTTTACTAATCACAAGCATAAAAGCAGGTGAGTGGAAATTAAAAATTTTTAAATCTTTTTTCTGCTTAAATTCTATGGTTTTATTTAACAGTTTTTGCTTAAGAGATGTTTCCCCCCCTCCCCCAACCCCCTTTACATAGTATGTGCATAGCTGTCAGATTTGACGATTTATCGTCATTTTGACGATTTTCGGTCCTGAAAATGACATTGTGCCGATGGGACGATTTATACCCAAATTTTGACGATTTTAAATAATTCAAGTTTGCATTTATTTGTACTATTGAAGCAACTGAACTGCTGAAAATTTTAATGAGCAACTTTTTAAAAACTAGTTTGCTTAAAACTGTAAACTTTTATTTACTGCCTGTTTTTAGAAAATGAAAACAAAATAGTGAGTGAGAATTTATATTGAAAACAACAATAAAATACGAAAATTTGTTTTTGTTTTCAATATAAATTCTCACTCACTATTTTGTTTTCATTTTCTAAAAACAGGCAGTTAATCTATATATATAAAAAATTGTTGCAAGTGTGTTGTGACTTTATAACTCACGAACGGTCAAACATTGGATTAAATTTTTAGGGTTTGTTCGTATGGTCGCGTAGATGGTTTATCGAAATCGGTCGACGCGTTCATGACTTATGACTTTTCGTAAAAGTCGTGATGTGCTTTGATTAGGTAAATCGAAATTTATAAAAGTAAATATCTTCCGTCCGCAGCCGGGGCGCTCAGTTAGTTGATTATAAAAACAAAAACAATTTATTAAAGTTTGAAGACATTTATTTAGCACTATTCGACAGAGATGAATTTGAAGAAGCACAAATAAGTGCAAAAGAAAAATAATAATTGTGTTAATTTTTATATAGAGCTTTGTGAACAGATATTATCCAGATTTGATTTTGAAAATAAATATATAAAGCTCTTGGCCAAATTAATCCATTTAAAATTATTAATGTAGAAAAAAGTTGGTTTTCTGAAATTATAACAGAATTTGCCTATTTTGTTGAAGAAAGCGAAAGCCAAGAGGCAGAAATTAAAATTATTGCACTGATAAAAATATAACTATTGGATTTTTGGAAAAAAAATATCAGAAATGCAAATGGGGGATTCTAGTCTTTTGTTTCCGGTTTTGACTAAATTTATTACAAAAAACCTAGTTTTACCACTATTCCCAGCAAATGTGGAAATAAAACTTAGTCAGGTGAACATAAATATGACTAAAGTAAGAAATTCATTGAAAAAAGTCGTATTTGGAAGCAATATTAATTACAAAAGATTATTTAAAGCTCCTATGATTTAACAGTTGTACCTGAATTAATCAATATCTTTAATTGCAATATATATGCATTTGTAAAATACATTATACACATATGAATGTATGTATGTATATGTATACAAGTCTATTTTCTTTAACAATTATACATATTTTTATTGTATAAACTTTATTTTAGTTTTTATACATTTTTAGAAAATTTGTTTTCAAAAATTAAATTTAAAATGCATATGTTACTAAATTAGAGTAAAAATAACTAAAGGATTTGGATTTGTGTGATTTTATCGTGAATTCTAATTGAAGTATCTGATCTCTGTACTCGAAAGAATGCTGTTTTATTAATCAGATTTGTTTATTTAAGAGTTTTGTTATGTTTTGCCTCTACTAAAATATGTTTTGTTGAAAAAAAAACGGTTTATTTCATTTGACGTTTTTATGACGATTTCAATAAGCTATATTGACGATAATGACGATTTTTGCCCAAAAATATGACGATATTACCTCAAAAAATCTGGCAGCTATGAGTATGTGCACAGCCCCAAATCATTCGTCCGTTATGTGGATACATCACCTTCATTTAGGCACCTCTAAGGTTCCTTTATAAAATTTTAATTATACGATATATTTTTCATCGAATACCGCATATTATTGGTAACATATAAAAAAATATTTAAAAAAATTATTAATTATGTATTAAAGAAATATATTAAAATTATTAATATATTCTTTAACCCACTAAAACCGACAACTTTTTTTAAAGTTATTTTGCGGTTTTGCAATTTTTCCACTTATTAAAATTAATATATGTATAAAGGACCCAACTTATATATTTTATATCGCGTATTTATCATATTTCGATTTCGACGTAAGGTATCGATAAAATGTAACGATATGCATTGAATGACTTTTTTAAATCTATGTTTAACCCACTATTCATATTTGACACAGTCAGGTGAATAATGTGTTCTTGATCCGAACTTTGCATATTGCTGACAAGTTTGAATGTATGTATGTATGTACATACATATGTATGTACAGAAAATGTTTTTCTTAATGTCAACTTACCACATCCTTTACTACCAGACCGACAGCCAAAGGCGCCAGGGCACTCATCACATTAGCAGAACCATTTGTAATGCCCATTAAGGTGCCAGCATAATTGGGTGACAAATCAATATGATTCACCTGGAAGCCCAAATAAGTAGCCGCACTAATGCCCACCGTTAGGGTAAGTAATACCACAGCCAATATTGAATGTTCCTTGGTCACATAACCCAATGCCACAAGGGAAATCATAGGAATCCAATGACCAATGGAATTGAAAAATTTACGGCTAAATGCCAAAGATAAATTTTCTTTTTTCGCCACCAGTTTTGACAAATAGATGAAGAAAAAAGAAAGCATGTACATCACAGCGTAGGGAAGTGAGGAGAGTAGAGCACTGTTTTTAATATCAATACCCAAAATATTTTTCATATAGTTGGGAATTTGAGTTAATAATGTCCAGAAACCCCACATATGGGTACAGTGAACTATAATCAGCGCTATGAAAGGCGCAGAGGTGAAAATTTTACTCCACGGTGTTGGTCCATTCGATTTCGGTTTACTATCCACTTGTCCCAGAGAGTTTTCAATCATTTTCTTTTCTTCTGCACTAATGCTTTTATGCTCTGCTGGCGTACTAGCAGCAAATAAATACCAAAAAATGGCCCATACAAAACCCGTGGCGCCGGATATATAGAAAATGCCAGGCCAACCGGCTGAAGACTCCGCTATATAACCGCTAACAGCCAATATTATTACGGTGCCAAATTGTGAACCCGAATAACAGAAAGTAGCCAATGCACCTCTCTCCTCCACGGGTGACCATTTAGCTAACATAGCATGGGTAGCGGGATGAACAGCGCCTTGCATAAGACCTTGTATAACGCGTACAGCAATCAATAGTTTCCAGCCTCCAATGTGGGCAGCCAAAGGCGTGAGTAGTGTTAGCAAAGAACACAAAGTAACGCCCACTAATAGTATCATTTTAGAACCATATTTTTGTGCTAATTGACCTCCAGGTATTTGCGTGGTAATATAGCCCCAAAAGAAGCTGCTTAACAAGAACGATTTTGTTCTTTCATCCCATTCAAATTTCTGAAAAAAAAAGAAATGAAAGCAAAAGATGATTAACAAAAAATCGGTTGGGATCATTTCAAAAACTTACATCATAACCATTTTGAGTAGCATTCTTATCTGTCATTGCCACAATCGCCACACTCAAGTTGACTCTCAGAGCATATGCCAAAGAGAGACAACAGAAACACAGGAAACATTGTATATGCCGGGTGCCAATAAATGGACCTACAAAGACACAAGACAAAAGTTTAAAATCAATTAATAATTTCAATATGCATAAATATTATTATTTTTATAAAATTAAAATAATTTATTTAACAATTTACACAGATAAGATTGCAATACGAAAGAGTTTGCCAAGTTGAAGCTATAATATTTATTAGCTGCATGTAATAATTTATATTTTTCAAAGTCTTATCACTTTTAAGTTGAATATACAATAATTTTAATTTGTTTTATAAAAAATATCTACTTCATACCTACATACAGTTGTACATAAGTATGTATAAGGAAGACTGTACAGACTTTATTATAAGCTTTCTAGACTTCCTTGTATTGTGTGGCATATTGAGGCTGCCAGCGATAATAAACAGATTGAGTTGAATGTCAAATTCGAATGTGAATTTAATAAACTCTTTCAAAGCAATTTTTTTATTCTTTATTTGTGGATTGTAATTCAAGTGTACATCTTTTTTCATCGAAGTGTGTAAAAGACATTGAATTTGACTGCGTATGGCTTTAGGGACTGTGCACATATCACGTAACGCTGTTTTCAGAGATTTTATACCCCCCTTCGTAACGCTTTTTACAAATTTGTCAGTGCAAAATTTCCAATCCGTAACAAATTTTTAATAGTTTGCTTAGTAGTCAGCGCGCTAACCACTTTAGCCAACACCAACCTTCATCATCAAAAAATTCTTAAAATCCAATCGGTCACGACCTCGTAAATGAAATAAAATACAAAGAAAGAATTGAAAAAATTTTGGTGCGATCAGTTTTGGCGCGATCAGTTTTGGCGCTCATAAATAATGAGTTATAGCGCATGCATACACCCAAACACATACTCACGCCAAATATTTTTCTATTAGTTTTTATTCATATAAGAATTTTTAAGTAAATATTTTTAATGAACGAGTTAGTCCCACCATCTTTATTCTGTGCTCACACAATAGTCCTATTTTTTTTTTGAGTGAAACCTAAATACTCGATAATTTATAACAACAGTCTTATATTTATTTAGTTAGCAGTGTTATTCTGCTGCAGTACAATAACGTCTATTTATCTATTCTGCTTTAAATTTATTTGTGCTTAAGTCATACGTAAGTAGTCTGTAAGTAAGGATGACGACCGTAGATGGGTTTATTTACTTTTGGCTTTTTGTTTTATTTTGCTTTATTTCGTTTGTAATTTATTGTTATTTTTAAAAAGATAAATAAATTTTTAGCAATCAAAAAGAATTTTGCTTTGCAACACATAAAATTTATAGCAAAGATGCAGGAATATTTTTGCACCCGGCAAAAAATGTGTAACACACAAAATTATATGAATATGTACTGTAAAAAGTTTTAAGATTTTTGTGAGAAAAGCACTCAGTTGTTTTGAGTAGTTTACATACAAATTTTACTCGCAATTCATTCGCCCGTCTTGTGGAAACAGCAAATTAATATTTCATACATAAATTATCATTACATGTAATGTATAATAAAGGTACATATTTCCAATTACAATTTCAAAATTGTAATTGCAACTATTCTCTAAACTCCTATTAAGTCTTATTAAAGTCTGAAATTATATTTCTGAAATATCATTGTAATTACTTACATACATATGTATGTACCTTAAATGGTAATTGAATAAAATCAATTACCCATTACAAATAATTGTAATTAAAATTTGTAATTGAAAACATTTTACTTAATGCGCCGAAAAGAATAAAGTAACGTTTTTCGTTTTTCGTTAATCGAATGCATTCAATTGTTTAAGTTGCGTAAACAAAATTAAAAAAAAAATCATGTTAAATAGCCACGCCATATGCCCATATGAATCTTTTTTTTAAATATAAAAAATGCTCCACACAAAGATCGTTTGGGGCTGCAAAAAAGAAAAAGAAACGAAAAAAAAAATAATTTTATTCGATATCAATGCACGAGTTTATCGCGCGAGTTAAAAATTGCTACAAATGCCAACAAACACCACTCTTTGCTTGCCCTGCCTCATGTCATTGTGAGCGTAGACCTCTTGCTCCAACATTTTAGCACTTGCATAAGCATCTGATCGTCCATTTGCTGTTTTTTTTTTTAATTTTATTTGCATTTAATGTGCTCTCTTCTTGTATTGGCTCTCAATTTGTTGGCTTTACATAAACCTCTGCTCTTACTTTTTGGAGCCACCGCATTCTTGTGGGGTTTGCGTTCATTTGTTGTTTTCGAAAAACGTGTGCAGTGCATGTCATTTCATGTTTTTTTTTTTTTTTTTTTTGTATTAAAAGAGCACAATGAAGAAGCAAAGAACGCAAAAAAAAATGAAATATGTACTTGTGGTGGGGGTTGTTAGAGTTGCCAAGGTTATCTTTGTTTGGTTTTTGGTGGGGAAATGTTTTTTAAATGATTTAAATATGGAATTTTTCACAAAAGTTTCGTGTATTAAATTAAAGTTTAAAGAACATTATAGAGATCCAAAAAAATTTACAACCGGACACCTCCCATAACCGGACAATTTCTGTATACCTATCCAAATTTAAAATAAAGGGATGTATGAGCCTCTTATAAGCAGACACCTCTGTTAATCGGACGAAACTACCGCGACGGTGAGTGTCCGCGTTAGGGGAAATTTCACTGTACATATAAAGGGTGTTTTTTATAGCGTGGCACAACTTTGAGTTGGCATCACTGCTTTTTTTGAGCACCCATTTAACAGCTGATAGTTGATTTTTGTTTAGTTTGCTTTGAAATTTCATTATGAATCGACTTACACCACAGCAACGCGTGCAAATTGTTGAAATTTTTAATCAAAATAATTGTTCTATTCGTCACACTCATTGTGCAGCGGGCGCTACAATTAATTTATTCAAAGAAACTTTTGCTGAAAAAATAATTTCACGTAATGGCCCAATTAATTGGCCACCAAGATTTAACCCCATTAGATTATTTTCTTTGGGGTTATGTTAAGTCACAATTGATTTACTTCAAGGAACTTTTGATGGCAAAATAATTTCACGTAATTACGCGTGATTTAACCCCATTCTATTATTTTCCTTGGGGTTTTGTTAAGTCACTTGTCTACGTCGATAAACCACAAACAATTGAACACCTGGAAATCAACATTCGAAGACTTATCGGCGAAATACGGCCGCAAATGCTACGAAAAGTTGTTGAAAATCGGTGTTCTAGGGGTGTTCCTCTGTATTGCGATGAGAAAGTAAATGCGATAAGAGAACAATGTAAATGCGCCTTCTACGCGCAGCCCTGTCGGCCACATTGCAGAAATCATATTCAAACATTAATTTCATAAAATTTTCTTTCCAATAAAGCCCGTTTCATTGATAATAAAAATATATATCCTTGTTTTATTATGATTAAAAAAACTTGTGTCACTCTATAAGAAACACCATTTATATAGGGGTATATCTAATTTAAAGCCGAAAATATATTCGAATGCCAATTCATATTAACACCAGTTATATTTGCCTCAAAAATTAGCGTATGTCAAAACACTGTGTTTTGAAAGATGAAAATGCAAGCGGCCAAAAAAGGCGAATATAATCACCAGGGTTTTCGAGACCATCTGGTATATGAGTTGGGCTTGGCTCAGCATTTACGAAAAAACATTTTTTTCCATTATTAATTTAGCATTAAAAAGAAAAGTGCCTCTAGTGTTAAGAAGACGCATTTACTTTCTTAAGCTTCATGAGCATGCATTTTTTATTAAATTTTTTAGTTCGCTGACGTTTCTGCTAAACGACAAAGGAGGGCGCTGTGGTGTACATTAGCTTGTCCAAGGCTATGCCTTCATCACTTAAACAGCAGTTCAACAACAATTAATACAAAGCCACTCTAATGCACATGAGATAAATTTAAGATGTTGATTGAATTGCCGTGACCAGGGACCGAACCAAGGTCATAAGTAATAGTCTGCCAACACCATCTATAATTCTTTTATGGCAGTATCAGAATTGGAAATGTCAAAGTAAATTTCATGATTTGATATTTTTGAAATCGGCCACAATTTCATCATTATTTTAACCTCAAAGCACACGATTTGATATTTTGGAGTAATAAAAGTGAAACATTTTTATCAAAATTCTATAACAGAGATATCCTTCAAAGTACTGAACAACCGATCGATTTAGATTAAATTGCTGGCATTTTGGCGAACTTTTCAAACAAATTGTTTATTTAGCAAGAACTTTTGAAATACAGTTTTTGAAAATGTTCGTCAACGATAACTTGCGAACTGATCAAATGATTTGAGGAAAATTCACAGCCACATATTCTAAAATTCAAAGCTAATTTAATGCAAAACACGTTTTTATACAGCAGCTTCAAAGTTATTTAAAAACGAATTGTTTTGAACTGGAGATACCTAAAGAAAACTCATAAATTGAAGATACCTAAAGAAAACTCATACATTAATTCAATGAAACTATTTCATTGCACTCGAGATCGAATCCAAGGTGGCTTCACTGTGTTTCGAATCGAAAGAAAATGTTTTCGAAATGTAATGTAAATATAATACAAATTCGAACAGTGTTCTTTTCGAATCGAATTAGATAGTAAACCCCCAGACTTTTATGAAATAACTTTACAAACTATTTATAGGTTTGATAATCGAATTATCGAGAACTTCTTCTGACTGTTACAAAATTTCGCAAATAGTGATTTTGTATTAATTTTTTCTTGTCGTTATTTTAGTAAACATGTTTCCACTGTTCATTATTTCTTTGAAATTCGGAAATTTCTTGGGCATTTTAAATATAATTCGGATAAAAGATTTGTGATTATGGGCCGCTCTAGTCTATATTTGAACAATATTGTTGAACATATTTAATGGTGCTTTTTATTGGCATTATGGTTTTTCTTCAACTGGCGACTGTAAATTGTTATAGTTGTTGCTGTGTTTTTTTTTTCTAGTTCTTTCCTTTGATAATAACCATATAGTGTCAGCCTTGTGGGACAGACGATAAACTATATATAAACTCATAGTGTGTCAAATATGTACTCAAATGAAATGATATAACACAGATACTAACTAATACACTGTTGAGCACTTGTAGGTGATTGTACAAGCATACTCATATGTATGCATGTACATATGTATGTATGTTTGGAAGTTTGAATGTATATTAATTTTTTAATATTTTATTGCTTCATAATAAAATGCAAACAAAAATAAAAAAACCATACAAACTTTTGCTCACATCTTCGTTAATATTTTTTGTACTCTTGAAGAGTTAAAGTCAGTTAACCAAAACCGCATACATACTCCAATAATGCTCACTGATGCGGACTGTCTGATTAGTTTGCTATCTAATTTGTTACTCTTGACTAATCAACTTTTTTTTTTGTTACTTTTGTATTCCATCTGGTATTTAATGCATAATCCTATCAGTACACAAAGAAAATTTCCTGAAAATTAGTCATGGTATAAATTCAACGATATTGAAGATCTATTCGAAATGGATATTAAAGATCTGAAAAATTTTTAACGTTATAAAAGCAAAGACAGCGCAGAGTTATAAAGCTCTAAACACTTAGACGACAGCAGACAGCAAGCAGCAATATGTCAAAAATAAAATCCATGTATTTAAATGAAAACGATTATTTTGACGGCAGCACAGCAGCACGACAGCACAACAGCATTTGCTGCTGCTGCCAACTTAGGCTATTTTCTATTTTGACGGGCAGCAATAAACAAATATAGTGTTGCCACTATATATATAAATTGGAAAAATAAGCACAAAAACTTTTTTTTTAATATTAAACATAAAAGACCCTTACAAAAATACAGTAAAGAAATAAATTTATGTGTTTTTATAGTTTTTCGTGATATTATTACATTTTTTATCAAAAACTTTAATTTTATTCATTATAAAATATATATGCGGCATCCCTGAAATTATGTTGTTGCTGTCTTCAAAATAATAATGAAGCTGACTTCAGAGCAGCATTTGAACTTGGCAGCATTTAAAGCGGTGAAGTTGTGCTGTCTGCTGTCGTCTAAGTGTTTAGAGCTTTAAGCCTTCTACATTTCCAACATCTATCTTCTCTACTCTATCCCTCTCTCTGAGTTCCGGCACAATGCACTGCATACGTAGGGGTCATCCCCTGAGTGCTGGTCCTAATTAAAAAAAAAAAAAAAAAAAAAAAAAAAAAAAAAAACTAGATTTCGGCAGATAATTATTATAATAATACCTGTAATATTTTTAAATTTCGAAAATAATTTCGAATTTTCGAAAATACTGTATATGTATAAAATTTATGTTTTTATGATTGTAATGTTGTTAGACAATAAGTTAGAGTTTTTTTTACAAAATTCGAAATTATATAAAAATTTTCGAACTAAGTAAAACTTTGAAACTACACATTTTACTTAAAGAGCAATGTATCTATGATAAAATTTATTGTAAAAATTGTATTTTGCTTTAATTCGAAATTAAGTTCGCAATTTCGAAAACTTATATCTGTAACTGCATTTTCAAAAATATTAATGTATTATGCCATGTGGGATATTTAAAAACGCTATTTCTTTGCTTTTATGGGGAAGACATTATTCCAAGAAAATAAAAGAAAAATAATTTCGAATTTTCGAAAACACCTTTAACGTATAAAATTTGTGGTTGTGTCAGATTTTCGAAATTCCGAATGAAGTAATATACCATAAAATAGAGCTTTTTACAAATTTCGAAATTATATAAAAATTTTCGAACTAAGTAAATCTTTGAAAGCTACACATTTTACTTAACGTTGTAAAATTAAAACCAATGACAGCGAAATCTAGCTATATTTCGGTAGTTAATTATTATAATAACGATGTATATGAATTCATTTTTTAATTTTTAAATTTCGAAAATATGTAATTTCGAATTTTCGAAAATATTTTAATTGTAAAAAATTTATGATTTTGTCATTGTAATGTTGTTAGACATTAAGAATTTTTTTTACAAATTTCGAAATTATATAAAAATTTTCGAACTAAGTAAAACTTTGAAAACTACACATTTTACTTAACGTTGTAAAATTAAAACCAATGACAGCGAAATCTAGCTATATTTCGGTAGTTAATTATTATAATAACGATGTATATGAATTCATTTTTTAATTTTTAAATTTCGAAAATATGTAATTTCGAATTTTCGAAAATATTTTAAATGTAAAAAATTTATGATTTTGTCATTGTAATGTTGTTAGACATTAAGAATTTTTTTTACAAATTTCGAAATTATATAAAAATTTTCGAACTAAGTAAAACTTTGAAAACTACACATTTTACTTAACGTTGTAAAATTAAAACCAATGACAGCGAAATCTAGCTATATTTCGGTAGTTAATTATTATAATAACGATGTATATGAATTCATTTTTTAATTTTTAAATTTCGAATTTTCGAAAAATTTTAAATGTAAAAAATTTATGATTTTGTCATTGTAATGTTGTTAGACATTAAAAATTTTTTTTTACAAATTTCGAAATTATATGAAAATTTTCGAACTAAGTAAAACTTTGAAAACTACAGATTTTACTTGAAGAAAGTTGTATCTATGATAAAATTATTTGTAAAAATTGTGTTTTGCTTTAATTCGAAATTAAGTTTGAAATTTCGAAAATTTATATAGTAATGGCATTTTTAAGAATTGATGTATTTGGCCATAAAACTTATAAAATTTGGTCGGATTAAAAATTTTCTCTCATATTAAAAAATAATGTGGCGTGTGTTGAATGGATTTTATATGTATAATGCCATGTGGGATGCTTTAAAAAAGCCGTATGTTTTTGAGACCTTATTCGAACAAAGAAGGAATAATATAATAAATAATAACGTTGTTTTCGAAAGTTGCAGCGGTATCCCCTTTTTTGTTTTATTTTTTAAGATTTATTTATACAAAAAGACAATACGAGAATTACATTTACATATGCTCAAAAGCATATACATACATATAAATTTATAATGACTAAATAACGTTATATGCATTTCTTCTAATAGTCATTCATAATAACACTAACTATTCTACCTACACATTTTCTGAGGAATCAGTTTGGAAAACTTTCTTTGCAAACTCCAATTAAAACAAAGAAATGTTTTATGAATATTTTAATATTTTCGTAGTGAAGCTGACACAAACTTCGTTATATACGATTATAAAATTTCTCTGTACATTTCAAAACACTGCCAGTCAGTCACTTAGGCTTTTTGTCTATCCCATGGAACCGTCCGACAAACTGCTGCTGCTTTTTTGCTGTGTGAGTGTGATGAAATGTCTGTTAGTCATTTTAACTACCAGTTTTACCTGGTTTTTCTTGTTTTCTGTTGCACTTATTTGTTACTTCTGCTGAGTCGTGTGACTCTGGCAAAAAAAAATAAAATATGTAGTCGTCAGTCCATACATGCAAGCAGCCAGCCAACCATTTGTTTAGCCGCTTTGCACGTGAGCAGTTTTTTTACATTCCTTTGGGGGTTTTTTTTACAGACTATTTTATTTTTGCAAATTTTTTTTGTGTTTGTGTAGATGACTTTTTCTAAAAAAATGACAATTGAGAATCTATTTTTAAATGACTGAGCTATAATTTTCTTACCATTTCAACTTCAGGCGCCAATTATGCGATTTATGTGTAGCAGTTTGTGGTGAACTAAACTGATTCTGACTCCTTTGTTGTTTTTATTATAATCTATTATTTTAGATTTCTTTTAAAAAGTAGCTTTAACAATTATTTTGGAATTTCCTTTTAACCAAGATTATTTTTATAAGTTTAATTTAGAAAACTTGTTACATTTTGTTTTACTATAAATAAATAAGGAAATAATAAATTTCTTGCTGCAGCAAAAATCTAATAGCTTTGATATTTGGTTTGAACTAAGCTTTTCCGATATAAAAACAAAACCAATATGATTTTGTTATAATTTAGTCCATTTGAAAAAGCCTTAAAGTTCTAAAATTTGTGGTTTTTAAAAATTATGTTACAAAATACTTATGTGTAATTGTGTTAATAACATCAGCACTAATTTCTCAATAAATACGAAATAATTCAAAAATATATTAAAGCTAATTTTATTCCGGATCTTTAAGTTTTTAAATCGGTTAAACTTTTCTCAAGTTATGTTTGATTAAGAATTTTACCAAGAAAAAAATATTTTGAAATGTTTCACAAATTATTTCAAAATTATTTGTTTTTTTAGTTGTAATAACTTTGAAAGTGTTAAATTTATTAAGAAAAGTTTATAAATTAACTGAAGGGTTATCGAAATTCCAATTTTTTTGATATATTTTACAAAAAAAATTCTCAAGTTATGACAAAAACTATGAAACGAAATTACACAGTACGACATTTTTTTTATAAAATCTTATTTTATAAAAAATGAACTTTATACATATATAATAGTTTTAGTTTTCAATAATATTTTCATGAATTAACTTTTTGTTCCATTTACTCGTACCTAATAAATATTTGTTAATTTATCATAAAATTTTTTTTGAGTTTTAATTTCAGATTGGGGATTTGATTTTGTGCTTGGGGATTTAGTGTTTGGGGATTTTGTGGCACTCCCAATTTTATAAATATTGAAAAAGAAATTTGATAAATAAACAAGGATCCAAAAAATTTAAATTTCTGTAGTATTTTCATTAAGGAAATATCATTAGTGATCTTACTGGTACATTATGACTAGCGAAATAGTTAGGTTTTGCTGACTAGTTAGTGATTTCACCGGTCTGATCGTGCCAATTGACTACCGTCAATGTCATCCTCATGTTAAAATCGTCAGTCGACGAGTGCATTGCTAGTAGTTAGTCTGGTAGTTAGTGCTAACGACTGGTAGCGAAATCGATAGTCATTCGCTAGCTACCCCCACTGCAGGGTAGATTGTTAAAACATTTATTAATAGTTATGAATTGTTGTGCCTGTATGTGTGTCTGTATAACATACATATATTTTTGCTACATTAATCTTATCTCGCTCAATTAAATCTAATTATAATTATAGAAAAAAAAGCAATCGTCATTAGCTGGATGATATTGCAAAAAGAAATATACACTAACAGACACTTCAATACTTAATTATTATTATAAAAAAACAACTAATTTAGGTGAAGTATGGTGTCTGCAGTAAAATTAAATAGTTGGAACAGTACAAGCAATAAAAATATATGATGGATGGAATCATAATCGGAAACTCTTACTTATCATCAATGTTCAGATTAATGATTGAGTCTACTATATATTTGTATTTGTGATCTAGGAAACATAATATAGTTCTCATAAAGAATCATCAAAACATAAATATAGAAAAAAAAACGAGAAGAAAGAATAGAATTAAAAGATAACTGCTTTGAAAACCCATTAAAAACAAAAAAAAAAAAAAAAAACTATTTTGAAAGTCGATATAGTTATGAGTAAGTTATGCGATGGTCAATATTTCTTTGAAGGGGGTTACCCTACGTGCCACACAGCAAATGCAACAATTGAATTATTGCGAGAAAAGTTTGGAGATTCGATTATTTCAAGAATAATTGTGATATTGAATGGCCTCTAAGAAGTTGTGATTTAACACCATGAGTCTTTCGAAATAAACCAGATTCTCTTCAAGCTTTACAAGTCAATATTGAATGTGCCATTCATGACATACGACTTGATTTAGTGGAAAAAGTGCTCGAAAATTGCGTTCATCGAATTCGCTCCAGCAGAAGAAGTCGTGGTGGAGGCCATTTGAATGACGTTTTATTTGGAACTTAATTGTATCGATTCTACTTCACATTAAATAAAAAAAAAACTTTTGAATTTCTTTAATAATAAGTGTGTTTTTTTTTAAAGAAATCATTGGAAAAGCCTTTATATAATATTTGACTTGAGCAGATATGTCAAATTTAATAATTTTTTTTTAAGTTACTCGAGAATTAAAAAATAAATGGGCGTATAAGTGGGTGTAAAAACTTTTATGGATTATTACAAACATTAAGAAAATAATTTAAGAAATCTCTTCGTTTAGATAAATTAAAAAGAATGAGTGTAAAAGTGAGCGTGGTCCATGTTTCTTTACTTAAAAACTTAAGTTTGAAACCTAAAAATTATACAAATCCATCCAGCCGTTCCCCGTTGCATATATTAAAAATGTTGGCGTAAAAGTGGGCATAAAAGTGAATATGGCCAATTTTTCTTTCCGTATAAACCTAAGTGGGGTTATGAGACGATCATTAAACAAATAAAATTTATTAAATTAGATCAGGTGTCAACATTATAATAATTCATTGGGAACACTGTAATGTTTAATACGAGTATATGGTGAAAAATAAAAAGTCAATCTAACACCAAATTAGTAGTGAGAATTCTCGTATTCTATTTGCATTCGAAATGTGTTTTAATAGAATATGTAATCACGTTCAACAGTAGTGAAAGCATTTACACATGAATACTGACGAGGTTTAGTGGCTTCTACCGAAAACAACGTTTGTTCTATTTAGCCGTGTAGTTGAAATCTAATAAAATATTTAGATATTAAATTTTTCCTTTGTTGCTTGAAATATGTTATCAATCAATGTCTTTGTAATATTTCTCTGATTATTAAATTTACGACCTTTAGCCTGTAGAAATATTAACAAATAAATTTAATTTAATTTTGACACTCAGTTGCTGTTTCCACAATGCAGACAAATGACTTGTGTAGAAATTTTGTATGGGAATCACCTAAAAAACTGAGTGGTTTTCAAACAAATTTTCAACTCAAACCAATTGTTTGTAATATGGAAACCGCACATTTTATGTAAATTCGTAAGTAACTCTTTAAAATGTAAAAAAAAAATTTATTTAATTAATTATTAATTCTAGCAGATGATTGAATATAGACAGCATATCGCATACTTCTTCAATTTAATATTATCATGATTTTTTTTTCTATACAATATTTCGAGTACTTAAATGGTCTTGAGCATTTTAAAGTACTCACTCGTATGTAGATTGCACAGTTTAATAAAGGGTGTTTTTAATAGAGTGTCACAACTTTGAGTTGGCATCACTGCTTTATTTGAGCACCCATTTAACAGCTGATAGTTGCTTTTTATTTAGTTTGCTTTGAAATTTCATTCTGAATAGACGGTCATATCCGAGAAATCATATTTAAATTATAACTCCTGAAGATTACCTTTCGAATAAAGTAAATTTCATGTAAATTAAAAAAAAATATCAGAACACAACCATTTTTTTCCGTTTAATAATTTGAATTTCCACAATAATGATTTCTGTGCATAATTTCCTTAAAATTTCTATAGAAATTCTTAAAAAAAACTCGAGTCCTTTTATACCAAATTTACACTCAAACCATTCGACTGTAGTTGCATTAATGTTAGACACATTTTTGACTGGGAAATTTTGACTAAAAAACAAAAGATTTACGGAACCGTTCAAGAAGTCCTTCAAATTCTTCAATATCACGTGTTGAATCTTTACATTTCATTAATTCAATTCATTCATAATGAAATTTTTACTAACAAATTAATCAAATGAAATCATTATTGAAAAATGTTTTTTTTTCTGTACATTATTTTTATATTCAATTAATGCTCTTTTAAAAGTTTCTCTAGCACAAAACTTGCATTTCATATTTTCAATTAAATATTGGCCTATTATGAAAATCTAAATTTAACACAATTCAAACTACGCAATAAATACAGTCAAGACGGCGAATGAACAACAACTGCAGTCAAGATTACAAGGCAGTTTATTGGCCTGTTAGTTTTAAGTGGGAACAAAGGGGAAAAAATAGAAATTACTAATAATTTTTTTCTTAATTAGTTGCATACATTTTCTAAAAATTTACATAAATATTTTGCCATCTCAAATTAATTTAATTTATTTGCTTTAAATTTTTCTATAACGACACAAAAAAAAAATCAAAATTAAGTTTAATTTAAATTAATTGTATTGATTTTTCTTTTTTTTTCACTTTTATTGAAACTCAAAAATACAAGCATTCGTTTGTTTCAATTTATGCTCGAAATTAATTAATTACAAAATATGAGTACTTTTAATGATCATTAATTTTCTTGAGATTTTTTTTTCTGTAAATTTTTTTTGTTGATTTTTTGTTTGGCAAAAGTAAAAGAGAAAAACAAATGAAATATTGCAGTCTTTTAGTCATAAATGCGAATGAACTTTTATGGTTGAATTATTATTTATTACTTCTTTTCGTTGGTGTGGTGGGTGTCCTACAATGAATCAACAAAAAAAAAAAAAAAAAAAAAGACATACTCAAACGTTTGAGTGCAATGTGGGCACGTGATTTGGATGTTTGATTATCATTAAAAGACATTGAGATCTTTTTTTTTCTTTTAGAATAAAAATGAATTGTTTATAAAACTAATATAACTTTACTTTTATTACGCAGTAAAAGTGATCAAATAATTGAATTGATTTGAATTATTTACGGTATAATAAAACATAAGTTAGCTTGCACATTTTTTTCATATCCAAGGATTCATAGTATCACTATCCATCTCTCTACATGTTCTATCAGTTCTGTTGAAACTTTGACTTTTAAATTTTAAAGACTTTAAGCATTTCTTAATAATAGTTTGCTAAATAAAGGATAATTTTTAATTAATTTATAAGGGGAGTACTCCTTCACCATCATATACTCCGTTAGACTTCTTTACTTCAAACTACGTTTTATCATACATATGTATGTATGTGAAAACTTACAAAAATAGTAATGTGTATGCAAAGTTTCATAATAATCGGTTAAGTAGATTTGTTGGAAAAAGGAAATTTATATTTAATAGGCATGGTTTTGCCCACTTTTCTTATCATTATACCATATTTTTATTAGAACTCAAAGTGTTTGAAAAATTTCACAGAAGACAATAAAGTACAATTAGTTGAAAAAAAAAACATTTATTTAGAATAAGGCGTGGCTCAGCCCACTTTTTTAATCATTATACTTTAATTCTATTAGAATTCAATGTGTTTGAAAAATTTCACAGAAGACAATAAAGTACAATTAGTTGAAAATAAAACATTTATATAGAATAAGGCGTGGCTCAGCCCACTTTAATTATCATTATATTGTATCTTTAGAAGAACTCAATGTGTTCGACAATTTTCATAGGATTCCATGAAGTACAATTATTTGAAAAATACAGATTTATGTAGTAAGGGCGTGGCACATTCCACTTTTATAATCACAAAATTGTATTGTCAAGGATACGCAATGAGTCAGCATAAGTTTGAAATTGATCGATTCGAAAAAGTTAATAGAATGCCTGTGAAAAGTGTTTGAAAATTAACGGACTGTCCCACAGTATCGGACGATATCGTTTTCTGAATTTCTAAACGCCAAAAAAGTAACTTGCGTTTCCTTAAAAACCGATTTTATTTAACTTCTTATTCATTTACTGACACAAAAGTTATGCAAATAAATAAAATGGATGGTTAGAAGGTCGTAAATCTGTTGTTTTTCGTTAAAAATTTCAGCATGATCGATCGGTCGACATCGTCGTTCGGGCTGGAAGTTGAAAGGTTTGATATCATTGTAATTTTGTATGAAAAAATTAACTTTAAGGAGTTTTTATTCCATCAAATAAATTAGATATCGATAATCGATGAAGAAGATTGCTTTTTCGCCGGTTTTAGTCATTTGTATTTAATCTGTAGTTTTCCTTCACAAAACTCTGCCAAAAGCCATCATATACATACTTCTCTTATAAATTTATATTATTGAAGTGAAAACTTCTATTGGCGCGGTACGAAGGTTTTGGATGAGACAAAACCTCAGAACTCGCGACACCGTTACGCTTGTAGCATCTCTGTTTGTGCGAATGCCTAGTCGGAGTGAAGTTAATAACCTACAGATAACACCTAAATTTTTTCGCTCAAAATGAAGAGAGCGCCCCCTCTTGTGGGTGATGTTGCCATATATGAGAAAAACACTAATTTTTTGGTGCACCAAAGAGGGCGCACTCTTCAATTTGAGCGAAACTGATAAGAAGAGTACACAAAGATTGCGCTCTCTTCATTTTGAGCGAAAAAAATTTAGGTTGTTAACTTCTCGGGCGCAGTTGCATTTGCGTTTACAATAAGTGGCATGGCAAAACTAGCAGGTATGCGCAGTTCGACAACAAGTACAACAATCCAAAAACAACCTGTATTTTGTTGGTATAAAGCACTCGCTTCATATCAAAACATACAAATAAATTAAAAGCATTTTAATACGTATGAGTACCAAACTGTAACCATTTTTTATGTACTCTCTTCAAACTATATCATTTTGTAGGAAAATTTTCTATAAAGCGAGCTCAGTCAGCTGTGCTAGTAAGCTCACCTGTTGCATACGCCTTGATAAGGGGTTAAATATGTTGCATGTATTTATATACTTGTTTATATACATATACGCATAATTTTTTTTGGCAATAGCACGTGTATTGTTGTAATCACAAAACGTTTTCACTTCTGTCGGCACTCCCGGAGTGCTAACCGTAGTTTTTATTTTGGTTTTGTTGTCTGTCCGTCCGTCAGTCCGCTCGTATGCCTGATTTGAAGTCGGGCCTTTTTAAAAGTGCTTATAACATCGGTAAGCTCTTTACGGAAAGCTTTATTTTTTCAAATTCTAAAACTTAGTTGCTTTTTATAAAAAATATATTCCTAAATACATTGTTGCACAATAAATTGCACAGTGTTTATCGATGAACAGCTGACGCAAACATGACGCATGCACGTGCTTGCTAGTTTTTTGTTTGTTTTCAAATGCAACATTAAAATTTCGCTCTCTTTGTTATTTCATTGTCAAATTTGCTTATCTAAGGTGTTATTATATTTAAGTAAATAAAATTAAATATGTACAAAAATTTTTTTTTTAAATACAGCTGGTCAAGAAATTATTTTACAAATTGAAAAAAGTTTTTTTTTTTCTCTTCTAATTTTGCTTTTATTTGCTGATTAACATGCATTAAATTAAACTTATGTAAATGTAAATATCGAAAACCGATATCGATGACCGATATCGATAACAATGGCGAATCAAAAGTTTGTACATCGATATACATATGAACACGTATAGACATTAGGCGTCCCAAAGCATTTTTTTTTATTTTATTTTTATGGGTCCTCAGCAATAATTTCAAAACTTAAACAAATAAATGTTCATTTTCTTTTTCGAGGTTCAATTATTTTGGATAAAATATATTTTTCATTATTTTCCTAAAACATTTAATCATTTAGATCCAATACTACCAATTTAATTATTGTTAAAGCAAATGCTTCTCCATTGCTGTTAAGCAGAATCGAAAACGCTCTCATTCTGAGTCTGTAGTAGGTTTTCATCACTGTACTGAAATATTTCATGACATTAATGCAATTTTTCGTTGTATTAATGTACGCTGGGCTGTCACCGCAACGATTTCCTTTGATGTATAGTCACGCTATTGCTCTCTTTTATTTTCAGAATTATTCGAATAAGGATTTTTTTCCAACATTTCTGGAGCTCAAAGCGCATGAAAAGATTCTTGAGATTCGTTTAAGCAGAAATATTTATTTTAAATAGATGTGAGTGGCATTGTGCACTTTTCCCGTCGTAATGTAACACTGTGCGGACTAGTCTAAACAGTTCGGCTATTTTAATAAGAATCAGTTATTTAAAAAGAGTTGAAAAAAGCAAGTGTGCTATTGTGACTGAAACGCATGCGATTTTAAACTTTCATAAGGACCGCTTAAGTCAAATAGCATTTTCCCCACCTTAATGTGGAATTATGAAAGAAACTCAAAGAATGTCATTTTCTTTAAATGGCCTTGTTGCCCTCTCCTTTAATTCCTAATAGGCCTCGTTACGGTTCTCGAATCAACTGCGACTGTTGTAGCACTTTAAAGAAACACACATCATTTTTCTTCAATCTATTGCATCACTCTCGAATTCGACTCGTGAAATGTAATGAGGCCCAATATCGGTATAGCAAAAGCTATAGAAAAATTAAGAAGAACTATAGTTTTTAGGTACGACACCAAAATATCTTCTTTACAAACTGTAGTTTAAGTTAATTTTATTCTAATATCGACCAATACTTTTTATAAATAGAATGTTTTTCAAATATGTATATACTGAGCAAATTAGAAAAGAAAAAAAAAAATACAAATTAGCTTTTTGTCTCATAGAGAGCATTTTATATACTATAGTTGAAGAGAAGGTCGTTAGGTTGTTTTTTTTTTCTTAAATAAATTAATTTAATTGTTTTTATTTATGTTTATTTTTTACGAATTAGTTCTTTAAGGCCTTAGAATTAGGCGGCAAGTATAGAAAAAAAAGAAGCTGACAGACACATTGTCACGTACTAAAATGAAAATAGAAAAAAAGTGAATGACAAAAAATATTTGAAATATTTTTAAAGGAAAATTTTCCAATTTCTATAGAAAATTTTTTGAACCATTTGGAAATGTTCAAAAATTTATCATGGCATAAAATTTCACATGATTTTTAAATGCGTACATAAATTTCAGAGTCGAAAGGAACAAACTTCATCACAAAAAAGAATTGATAACCCCTTCTGCTTAGAAATGTTTTTAAAATTTTTGTTTATTTAATAAAAGAAATTTTTAATTTTTCAGTCTTAAGTTCGTTTTCTCTAAATATAATTTTTGTTATAAATTAAATTATTATTTAAATTAGAAAAAAAATCTAGTGGCTCTTAATACTTGAACAGACAAAGAAAAATTAGACTGCGCGGAGGGTTGAACTGACATCGATGTTTCGAGACTACCCACAGTCTCATCATCAGAGTTGTCTACCGCTTAGACCTCACTGCCACCACGGCAGCTGCAATCACATTAGTTAAAGATCCTCTATCATTAATTGAATCTGCTGAATTACATGTAAGTTTTTTACCCTACAGCTTTTATCATTTTTTTAATGGGTTGGAACTTTACTATACTTTTTTAAAGTCTATCTTGTTCAAGTTGAGCTTTATTCTAGTGTTTCTTATTTGATTCCTAGGTGGCAGCCTTTGTTTATTTCAAGTTTTGCTTAAATTGTGACTCCCAATTGCTTTAATTAAAATTGCTTTAAATTATTACGAAAAAAAAAGAAATCGTAACCATGAAATGATTGTTGTACATTGAGATTTCATGTAAATTCGCCCATAATAAACAAATATTATTTTTGTTTTGCGTGTGTTTTACCTCAAACCGAGACTATTTTTTTTCTATATGATTTGATGTAAATTTTATTTCCGCTAAATAATTAAAATAATTGTAAGAAATAATTAGGAAAATAAAAAATTATTATAAGAATTATTTACTTTAAAATTTTGTATACAAAATTACAAATTTTTTTTTTAAAAATTCAAGATCACTTTTTGCCAAAAAGTATTAAAGTGTTTTTCTGTCTTATTTTCATCGCTAGAAAACTATTACAAGCACTTTTGTATGAAAAATTGTTTTCGAACAGTTTCCTATAGATTTTTTAAAAATTTGTTATTTATTTGTTGTGTGTATGCATTTCGTTGGTTGGTAAATAACAACTCATCATTAGATCTGTACCTTTTATGTTTGAAAAGTTCCAAAATTCATTTCCTCATACGTAAACTCGCAAATACAATTTGCGAATTATAAAGCACAAGCAAAATATTGAAAAGCTATTTAAAGTTTACGAACATCACAACAAACAATTTTCTTCATTCATTATGAATGTGTGTACTTTTCTATAGATGGTAATGATCTACTGATGAGTTGTTATATCAACCATATCCTTTGTTGCTCGAAATATGATAACAACCTAATATTTCTCTGATTATAAACATTTACGAACTTTAGCCTGCACAAATATTAACAAATATTAATAATAAACAGTTCGTAGTAATTTAAAAAATTATAATTAATATACATAAAATGAATTTAGATTTGCTAGCCCACAACAAATAAATAAAATTTTTTAAATAAATAAATACTTGAGTATTTGCTCGAATAAATGTAAAATAAAAAAAAAAATTAGTTTTCTATAATAATTTTTCTTTGGTCAAAAATGGTTGCAATTTTATATCGAATGGTTTTTTAGAGAATATTTTTTAAAAAGGTTTTTGAATACTTTTTAATATAAAGTATTTCGAAACAAAAATCCTCTTGAATATTACTTCCAACAGCTTTCTGAGAAAATATTTGCTAACAGTTTTCTTTGTTGAATTTCTGCACCAGTTTTGTAGGAAAATATTTTTCGAAAATGTATCGATAAGTTTTCTATAGAGAATTAATTCGAACAATTTTTCAAAGAAATTTTTTTTCGGAAAGTTTTCTATAGAAAACCAATTTGAAAATTTTTCTATAAAAAATTGTTTCGAACAGTTTTCCAAAGAAAATGTTTTCGAACAGTTTTCCATAGAAAATGTTTTCGAACAGTTTTCCATAGAAAATGTTTTCGAACAGTTTTCCATAGAAAATGTTTTCTATAGAAAATTATTTCGAACATTATTGTTGTTTTTGACAAGTTTTCTAAAGAAAATTGTTTCAAACGGTTTTTTAAAGAAAATTTTTTCGACATGTTTTCTATAGAATACCGATTCGAACAGTTTTCTATAGAAAATTATTTGCTATAAAAAATTCTTTTGAACAGTTTTTTATAGAGAATTATTTCGAACCACTATTCTGAAGAAATTTTTTTGAAAAGTTTTCTATGGAACATTGTTTTGAACACTTTTCTATAAATAACAGTTTTCTGTAGAAAATTTTTTTGAAAAGTTTTGAATAGAGAATTTTTCTATAGCGAATTATTCAAACAATTTTCCAAAGACATATCTTTGAAAAGTTTTTAAATGAAAACAGTTTTCTTTTAGTTTTTTTTTAAGAAAATTGACTCGAACAGTTTTTTCAAAGAAAATCGTTTCTAAATAGTTTATATAGACAACCTATTCGAATAGTTTTCATTAGAAAATTCTTTTAAATCGTTTTTATATAAAAGAAATTATTTCGAACAGTTTTATTTTAGTTTTTTTTTTCAAAGAAAATTGATTCGAACAGTTTTATCAAAGAAAATCGTTTCTAAATAGTTTATATAGACAACCAATTGGAATAGTTTTCCATAAAAAATTCTTTCGAATAGTTTTTCTATAGAAAATTGTTTCGAACTGATTTCTATAGAAAATTTTTTTCGAACATTTTTCTATAAAAAAATATTTCGAACATTGTCCATAGAAAATTTTTTTGAAACACTATTTTTGAAAAATATTGAATTTTTTATTATACAAGAATTTTTAATGTAGTTTCGAACATTTGTAGCATATTTTTTTTCGAACATGCTGCGAACTGGCTCAATCAAACGACTATACTTCTCTTAAGAGTAGGGTAACAAACCCAATGCTCAAATTTAAATTAAATATACTTATACAAGTGTACTTGTTTATATAAACAAGTATTTAACAACCACATGTTGATATGAATAAGTTTTTGATATTTATATTTTTTTTCTTCTGGATTTGCATTAAAAAGGCACTACTTTGCTCGCTAAAAAAAATTCAAATAGAGAAAAGTTTCAAAACATGATAGAAACACGTGTTAAGAAAAAAAAAATTATACTTAAGAGAAAAATAGACAATTTATATTCAAAACTTACCCTCATCAAATCTACGATTTTTCACCATATTCGACTTTGATTGATCCAGTTTTTTGCTGTTTAAAATATCCTTGAGATAGAAATTCCTTTTCTGGGTGTTGATTTCGAAAAAAGATATCTAAAGCTACTTTTTTTTTGAGATATATTTAATTTTCGTAATTGAAATAATTTTTTTGCACAATTTTTAACCTTCACTTTAACTTTCTTTTGGACTTTATATCAGCTTTAATTATATTTTTTTTCAACAGCTATTTTCAACTCAATTTTTTATCTCTTAAAGATTTTGTGTTGAATGTGAAATACCAACAGTTTGATTATATTTATTGCAAAAGTTTTCCTTTTTTACAACACAAAGGAAAATGACTTACTATTGCCATTTAAACTTATCTACTAAATAACAATCCTAACTAAATACGTACGTATTCGTATGTTCACAGTTCTAGTATTTTAATTGTAACTTAAGTAGACAATATTTACAATTTCATAATTTTCTTTTCGAATAAACTTTTCGCACGTTAACGCACTCACATACAAATCATAGACGTTACGACGCACTAACAATTTTCATTTTTTATTTTTTCTCAAAAATTTTCAAACAGACACCATACGAAGAGTAAAACAAAAGATTTAAAGTATAAATTAAAAAATAAAAATAACAACAATAACAAAAGAAATAACTTGACCCGTTCTATGCGTTACAACGTCAGTTCTCGTTGCAGAAACGTTCTTGGACCGACTGATTTCTACCGAAGGCGGCTAGAATGCTTTTATAAATGTCGGATCTGTGATCCGTTTACGCCGCACCACTGACGGGTGTCCCATCTGTTTTCTTACTGTTTACTGCTCGTTGTACCCGATAGCTGGCTTGTATGTAGTACATATTTTGTTTGCTTTGCAGGCTGCCTAGCTGTCACACACTCTTTTTCAACACTCACACACAAATTCTTCTTGTGTTGTTGTTATTGCTGCTGCTTAAGTGAGTTGGCTGCTTTGTTAGTTCGTTGGTTAGTGAGTGACTAATTTTTTTTTGTGTCTTTATTTCTCTGGCGCTGAATTTCGTGCGCTTTTTCCCCCCAAGAAATGGGTTTTTGGTATTTTCCACACACGAAATTATCGCGTGAATTGGTATCAGTAAACTTTGTTTATTGAAATTTGTAATAAGGCGGGCAAACTATAAGTAAAAGGGGGCCAAGTGAGAATTTTGATTAGATCTTATCACTACGAAAAATTCTTTAAATAAATCGGAGTCTTAAATTAAGCTTAGCTACATTAAAAATACGAAAAAATTATATGAAAAACTTGCCATCGAGGTTAAGTTTCCGGACTGTCGGTCCAGTTCAAAATTGTGAATACATGGTATGTTTATTTCTTATCGAGCACTGTCAATAAAAGCTTTGGATTAAATTTAATTTAACAAGTTCGTTAACCCATTAAAATCGAGTTATTACTTCTCCTTCAGAGCGTTTCTAACTACTTATGAAATTATTTCATTAAAGCAATAAAATCATTTAGTTAAACAACGAAATAAATAGTTGCAATAAAACAATGAAATCATTTGATCAAACTAATTATATAATTGGATTAAAACAATGAAAAAATTTCAATAAAACATGGAAATAATTTATTCAAAACAATTAAATAGTTTAATTTAAAACTACTATATAATTTTATTCGTATAATAAGATAATTTGATAATATAGAATTTCGCTAAAACAATACATAGGTTAATTTATTTAAAACAATGAAATAATTTAATTAAAACATTAAAGAATTTCATTCAAACAATAAAATAATTTTATTAAAGCAATAAAAAAATTTAATTAAAAGAATGAAATAATTTAATTAAAACAAAGAAATAATTTAATTAAAACATTAAAAATTTAATTAAAATAATGAAATAATTTAATTAAAACAATGAAATAATTTTATTAAAACATTAAAGAATTTCATTAAAACAATAAAATAATTTCATAAAAACAATAAAATAATTTAATTAAAACATTAAAAATTTTAATTAAAACAATGAAATAATTTAATTAAAACACTAAAGAATAAAATATTTTAATTAAAACAATAAAATAATTTTATTAAAACAATGAAATAATTCAATTAAATCATTAAAAAATTTAATTAGAATAATAAAATAATTTCACTAAAAGCATAAATTAATTCAATTTAAACAATGAAATAATATAATTAAAACAACGAAATAATTTAATTAAAACACTAAAGAATTTCATTAAAAGAATAGAATATTTTAATTAAAACAATAAAATAATTTTATTAAAACAATGAAATAATTCAATTATAACATTAAAGAATTTCATTAAAAGAATAAAATAATTTCATTAAAACTTATCTCGTTTTTAATTTAATCAAGCTTGAGGTCTTTTTTTTCAAGCTTGATTAAGTTAGTTATTTATTTAATTAAAACAATAAAATATTTGCAATAAATCGACGAAATCATATTTTTAAACTAATGAAAAGAATTTGATTAAAACAATGAAATAATTTAATTAAAACAACAAAATATTTGTATTAAAAATATGATACAATACCAATTAAACGACGAAATCATGTCATTTAACTAATAAAATAAAATCATTAAAGCAATAAAATAATAATCATTTAAAGTATTCAATAATGTCGAATTGCGTACAATAAATGAGGCGGATTAGTTTCGCGGAATTATAACATTAAATAGAATATTTATTTTTATTAAATAAATTTTGAAAATTAAAGGATTAATGTCGACATTCACAGAGAATATTAACTTGGGAGTTACAAGTTCATGTTTTGTTTCAATTTTTGTTTCAATATTCAATACACTTTCACTTTTTTACTAATACACTCACACATTTGGATATTCACTGGCAACTAGATTTCAGTTTGCTTTCAAGTTTTCTTTCAATTTTTCTTTCAAATAAACAGCTGATGAGAGCTGTGAGGCGAACATTTTTAATTGTTTCCTTGACGATGGCATCTAGAAAATAAAATTGGCTATCAATTTGCTTGCAGCCAATTTAAATTTACTTTGACAACTTGAAAACAACTTCTTAAACGTGTAACTGCAGTGTAAGAAATATATTTTAGTCTAGTGATTGATAAATTTAAAAAAATTCGATTTTCGTTTCAATAAAAAGTAATGACATACGATGTTAATTGCATTTTTAGATTTTATTCGATCATGGACAAAACTTAAACGAGACACAATTGCACTCTTTCGTATTATATATAATACACTTTTATATATTATACTTTTCGCTCTTCAAATTTTGCCATATTAATTTTGGAAAATAAATAAAATTTGCAAATCAAATAAAAAAGCTGCTCTTAAAATCACCCTTATTTCGGTGCAACTTCTTTTATTTCATTATCCCAACTTGTGCAGACAATTCAAATTAACCCTTTTATTTGTTTTTGTTACTGCAGTCATGGAGATTATACACGTTAAAAGTTTTGGGTTAAAAAAAAAATTGTAATAAAAAAAAACTGTTTCTATTCCACACCTTATTTGTTTGTGATTTTTCTTTCTGTGCGACTATTTGTTGCTGCTTGAATGCGTTTTTTTTTTTTTTGCAAAACTGCTATATACTACAGGTTTGAGGCTTCACTAACAGTACGACCAACTCTACGACTGCTGAAAGTGTCGGCGTTTTTCTTTCTAATAGGGAAAAATTTTACGAAAATTTAAAATAAAATTTGTGTGGTTGATTAATTGAATGCATAATTTTTGCTAGTGGCTGGTCCGACTTCGATCAATCAATGGGATGCATTTATGAACACTTGAGCAACGTGTTTATGAATGGTGGGTGGTAAATGCATAAGAAGTTGTCACACTTCTTCATCTTCTTCTTCGAGCTGGCTTAGGGGTAATGGTGAACACACAAAGTGACACGGTGTTAAGAGTACTCTGGATTTAATCAGTATGGGCAGG
Source organism: Lypha dubia (assembly GCA_947311025.1). Taxonomy (NCBI): domain Eukaryota; kingdom Metazoa; phylum Arthropoda; class Insecta; order Diptera; family Tachinidae; genus Lypha; species Lypha dubia. The sequence goes on from OX371264.1 coordinate 53,786,533, forward strand.
CACCCACATTTATCTGTAACACATATGTTCCATATACAGTAGTTGATGTTTGACTTCGAATTGCGTCGAACTTGTAACACATGCAATTTAAGTTGGTTTGATCGTAGGTTATGCACTAAAACGAACTAAAGCTGCTGTGTCCAACTGGTTTAGTCAGACTTTAAGAATATTTCTGACCAATCTTCTTTGTTTGTTGTAGCGTAATTTTATGAAAGTGCTCAATATAAATATTAGATTATTATCTTTGAGCCAGAGGTGGGACATTACATACTTACATACATACGAGTACATACTTAATTTTACGCAGAGAGTAGCAACATTTGTTAACAAAGAGCATGTTTTTTTTTTAATGAATTGCAAATGACTATTCAATACTCAATTGACTCTTCGGTTATTAAGAAGCCGGTACAGAAGCTCTTCTACTACAACAAAAATATACAGTAATGTGCAACAATTTAGCACATTTCGTAAAATATTTATTATATTTGTTTTGGAATGCAAAATATGAAAATGCGTCCATTTATGCAGAAAATATGTAAAGAAAGAAAACAAAACGTTATTGTGTTCTGCCATGAAAGATGTGCAATAAATAAATATTTATTTTGCCCTTGTTGCTTGGAATATGGTCTCTTGTATTACTTTTAAGATTATAAGTGCGGCTATAGGCACTGCGACCCAATGGATCTTTTGCACATCCCAAACGTTCACCGAAGTAAATCAAGGCTGCAAATAAAGCCAACTACTTTGCACGGTGAGAGAGAACGCTCCATTCTATTATTCTGCGCTCTGGGCAGTCACAGAGAATGTGCTCTGTGGTCTTTTTCTTCCTTTCGCATTATCTGCATAGATTGGTCTCTAAGTTTCCAATGATGAATTGGAGTCTCCTGAGGCCGCAGTGTTCGGTAAACCAACCCGTCAGTAATCTAATGTGATTTTAGCCCATCAATAGAAACTTTTGAGACTCGATTTGGGATAACATACTAAATCGTTTTGCTTGTCTTACGCCTTGAGGGCTTTCCTTGTGGCGAGGAAATTCTATTTGAGGCCATGAACTTTTTGACACGTCCGCGTGGTATACTAAAAAAGGGCTCCGGTTCTATAAATTTACGTTGGGCCCTTCTGTTGGCTAGATAGTCAGCCCGTTCGTTTCCAGCATAACCTTCGTGGCCAGGCACCTAATGTTAGTTTATTTTTGGCGCCAACTTTATCTCTTAATAGGTTAGGTCTTGAGCGCTGTCTGGCTTTCTCAAATCAAGTAGGTACGAGTAACCCTACATTTTCGTTTTAGGCGTTCGCTAACACAAATAAGAATTGAATAGACTTCGGCTTAGAAAATTGTAAGGCATTTACAAATTGGAACGTCCTTTTGTGAAATAATTTACGTATATCCCTGGCCCTGTAAGCTCAACCCCCCCCCCCCCCCCCACATCTGTAACTATTAATAATATTATTTAACTAAAAAGACATAAACTTAATTGAAACAAAAAAAAAAAAAAAAACAAAGTACCCCGATCTTAAATTAAGTTATGAGTTTTTATTACACTGCGCGGAGAGTTGAACTGACATCATGATGTTTCGAGACTAACCACAGTCATCATCATCATCAGAGTTGTTTACCGCTTAGACCTAAAAATTGATATGAGAAACACTAGAATAAAGCTCAACTTGAACAAAATAGACGTTGAAAATGTAGTAAAGTTCCAACCCATTAAAAATCATAAAGCGGTAGTGTATGAACTTGCATGTAACTCAGCAGATTTAATTACTGATAGAGGATCTGTAACTAGTATGATTGCAGCTGCCGTGGTGGTCATGATGTCAGTTCAACCCTCTGCGCTGTCTAATTTTTCTTTGTCTGTTCAGTTATTACGAGCTTCTAGATTTTTCTTTCTAATAAAAATAATAAATTAATTTATAAAAAAAAAATAAATTTAGAGAAAACGAACTTAAGCCTGACAAATTAAAAAATTTCTTTGATTAATTAATAAATTTTTGTATCAACAATTGCTTCGCACTTCTCCAAGTTTTAAGAGCGAAAAAATCTCTTCTTTTTCCACATCTACTTCTCTTTAATTAGGAAGGACGTTGTGTATAATGTGTTGGGGTATTTTCTTTTTACTATGATATTCACGGTGATTTATTCGACGATCACTTTTCTAAGCACACACACATGTACGTATCGTTACTTTAATATGAAAAGGCCCTAACAGATGTTCATCTTCCAATTAAGTTTTTTTTTTTGCCCATTACCCATATCGATGAACTTCGTGTTATTTATGGCAACAAGCAAAAAAAATCGATTTTAAAATAAAGAAGTTAAGACCTTTCTATATTAAGTTAAGGTTATGGTGCTCTTTTGTTTATTTACAATATAAATTTTATTTGCATAATTATTAGTGATTGATTTTGTTATTGTTTTTATTGTTATGACATATGTACGAAATGTGTATAAAAGATAATGTCGTATATTTATGTATTTATTGATTTGATCTATTGATATACGGGATAGTTTAATATTCATTTATTCGAAGATAGTTTTAATTGTACTAATTTTTTTTTACCTTTCGATAAAACTTTTTATCAGTCCAAGACTACGATTACAGATTTAATATAGAAAACCTAGAAATGCATAAAATTTTACCGAGGTACTATTTGAAAAAACATGTAAAATTTCATTGCAAAAATCTTCGGAGTTATGCCTCCTTTTCTAAAAACTAAGAAAAACGGACAAAAATTTATGCAAATTGTTCTTTTAATAAAGTTATACCGCATATACATATCTCGAATATTATTAACGAAAGGCTACGATCTGAGCTGTAAAATGTATACACATCCTTGAAAGGCATAAAATATTAACAAGGTGTTTGAAAAATATCAATTTTAATTAAACGCCCACTTTTCCCTTTAAAATGTACGCTACGCTTCGTTAAGAGTTCTATCATCTCAACAAAATTAACAAACGTGGCTTCAAAAATCATCTGAAATATGCCATATTTATATAATATAATATTAAATAATAGATAATTTATATGTCAAACGATATCTTAAGTGGGCGTGGCACTTCCTATGCAGGGGAACTTTTTACATGAGCATATTTATGAAACTAATGCAGCAAACTACTTGAAATTTTGTGTGCGTAGACCATTGAATATTAACTTTTTAAAAAATTTATTAAAAATTCTACAAGTGGGCGTGGCATATCGCACATACATAATCATTTTGATATAACTTAGCAAATAATAATAAAGTAAATGTCCTGAGATTTTCCGTCTATTTATGGCATTATTCTAATAAGAGAAAAAAAAAATCAGTGAACAATGTTTTTATGGGACGATATTTATGGAACTAATGCAGGAAATTACAAAAAAAATTTTTGTACGCCTCGGCCAGTGCGTATTGGCTTTCAAGCAAAAAACATTAAAAATTTAATAAGTGGGTGTGGCACCTCCTACATAATAGTTTTGATATATCGTGAGAACTAAGGAATTAAGATTATTTAAGAGTTACTTAGTTGATTTAGGGTATAATTCTAGCAAATAAATTACTAGAAAAATTAGTGGGCGTGGCACTTTCCACATGAAGAAACTACTATTCATGAAATGATATTTATGGAGCCAATGCAGGAAAATACTTGAAATTTCGTTCACTTTTCCATTTTTGAATTGTCTTTAAAGAATAAATATGAAGAAATGGTCAAGTGGGCATGGCACCTCTAAAACAATAATATTGATGTATCTGGAGAACTAATAAAGAAAATTAACTGACATTTTGTTTAGGACTTAAATTCGTTGATTAATTCGATTATTAAAAAAAAAAATTGTAAGAATAATATGAGTGGGCGTGGCACCTTCCACATGTAATGAAAAATAATATTGGAATATGTTTACGTTATGTTGACTCCCAATGCAAAAAGAACCATGTTATTTTTTTTATTGTTAAACTTGTTGTCGTAACAGTACTACCTGCAAAATAAAATCGCATTGTGAAAAAATGCTTTAGAATTGACAACTGAATTGCGTTGATGCCAACTCTAAGAATTTGTATAGTTACTTTTTTTTAGCGATTCTAGTTTTTGGTTAAATAAATAGATCAAAATGAAAACAACCATCAATGAACTGACAAAATATATTTTGTTAAAATACAAAATACTGCCATTTTTTGTATGTATTTAAAATACCAAATACAAAATACTTGCAGGTTATGTATTTAAAATACAAAATACGTATTTGTATTTTAAATACGTATTTCAAATACATGTATTTCAAATACTGCGCAGCCCTGTTGCCAACACCAATCGTTATTGTGCACGAATGTGGCATTAAATACAGGTTTCCATGCAAAATAGACTCTGACAACTAATAATTATTAATTGTTAATAGTTTATAACATAATTGCTTAAAATAAGCCTTTTTTTATAATTCTAATAAACGAACTGAATTAAAATAATTGATTTTAAATGAAATAAAATGATTTTGTTATCTGTTATCGTCTTTATTTGTTATTTGTTATCGTATTTTCCCGGCTCAATAAATAAGTCATTACCTGGGGGGCATAATGCACATAATTCGGTTAATCATTAAGAAATTGATTCTTTGAAGGATTAAAGCAACTTACTTGAAATACTAAATTCCGCAAAAAACTTAAATGCCGAAAAATTATGTCTAAATTAGCCGGTAATCTTAGAATCAGCCATTAGAGGAGCCGCAGAACAAAACTTACTCTTTCGCTCATTTAAAATTTTTGGGAAATTGCTGTTTATTTATTTCGTTTCTTTAAAAACCCTGCCTGAACCTGGAAATGGTAACAAGTTTTTTACTTATCAATAGATGCACCAAACTGCCAGATATCATCGTATTAATCATTAAGGATGTTTGATGTCAAAACCACTTTTATATTTGAAAAAGCACGTTTTGTTAAAAATTAAAGTAAAAAGTACATTATGTTAAAAAAAAGAAAAACAGCACTTTTTCGTCTTCGCTTTTTTACACGAGTCTTTTGACGCAAATTGATTTTAAACCTGATCCAATGTAAAAGAAATTATACATTTATATAAAATATACAGTTTTTTCGTTATTTACATGGTGTTTTCTTTTATATCATCTAAAAAACACATAAATTTTCTCAAAATTATACTCTAGAAGTAATCTAAGTTTAATTGATTGCTATAAAACTCGAAATATTTACTTTTTGTGAACATTTTCACATTTTTGTTTTCTACGGGATTCCACATTTAAAATTTTTACGGCAGCTTGTAATTCTTCCATGTTTTAATTGTACTATTAAATATTTTTTTAAAAACACTCAGTCACCAAACAATATTTATGTTTTCGCAATTATTATTTAACAGTTAAATTAAACGAAAATAGAATGACTTCAAAAAACGTAAAAAAATTGAGAATATTAAGAAATGTTATTAAAATAAAATACGAAAAAGAGAACAAAAAGTGGAGTTTATAAGTGTGTTCGAGTACGCAAAAATTTTTACTATTTTTTACTGAACTTTACTGCATTTTACTAAAGGCCCAACCATAATATGCATAAGCTGACTTAATCTAATGTCAAAATTGAACGAAAAGGCTCTCAAATGTATAAGCAAATTCGCAGAGACTTTTAAGGTTAAATGCTATAATGTACTTATGCGACTTAAAATTTCAATAGTTATAGTTGCACACATACATATGTAGCATAAATAATTTTTCGAAAAATTTTTATTTTCTTATTTTCCCTAAATAAATTGAGTCTTGTTCACAAATGTATATAAAACGATTGTAATTAAAAAAAAAAATTATGCTAAAATATACGTATGTATGTATGTAATTATTTTTAATAAATATAAGAAAAGTTACAACCGAAGTTATGTCCTTTGTAGTAGTGATGTTACGAATACTTGTATTCGTATTCGACTATTCGACTATTCGCCAGTTTTAAGATATTGGTATTCGTATTCGCCAAATTCAAGCGAATATTTTTCGAATAATTTTCCCATACATTTTCCAAAAAAAAATCATACAAAAGTTTAAAAAAAGTACACAAAATGTAAAAAAATATATTAATTTTTATTAAAAAAACCCATTGTATTTTACGCAAAGTAATAACCTTCTTAAAAAACAAACAAAAATATATCTGTATTTTGCAACTAGTATTCAAAAATGAAAGTTTTATATCATGTTAAATTAGTAATCAAACCTCAGTAGAGGAATGTTTTTTTTTTTTTTTTTGTGATAATTTTATTATTTATTGAATCTTTAATTATTTAAATTGAATTATCAATAAGTTTTTCAAATCTTAAATCTAAAAAAATATTAAATATAAGTTTAGCCAATGCTAAACAAAATTTTTAATTTCAACGGTTAATTTTTGTTGTTTTACATTTCTCGTGAACGGCTGAGAAAAAGAGTATCCCTTCTTTTCAGCCGGGTGTGGCCTCTATAATGAAGAATATTGCGCGCAAGTGGATTTGGGTGCAACTCAAGTTTTTTTATATATTTTTTCGCGTGTTTTGAAAATACTGTCTTCACCAACGGAACGTCTAGGTCTTTATGAATTCGATGGTTTCTGACATACCAGGGAGCTGCTGTAATTGTACGTAGAATTTTATTTTGTCGCCTTTGAATTTTTTCGACATTTGATGCTGAGGCAGTGCCCCATAACTGGATTCCATAGAACCATATTGGTTTCAGGATCGCGTTGTATAATAGTAGTTTACAGTCTAGGCATAGTATAGAATTTCTTCCAATAAGCCAATTCATTTGAGCTGCTTTTAATTTCATTTGAGTCAACTTTGCGTCTATATGCGATTTCCATGTTAAACGACGATCAAGATGAACGCCTAGATATTTGACTACAGTGTGTTGTGGTATAGTCTCGGTGTTAATTTTTATAGGCGGGCATGTTTGCCTGCGCAACGTAAAAGTGACGTGTGCACATTTCTGCTCGTTAACTTTTATACGCCATTGTTTGAGCCATTTTTCCAGTTTGGATATATATTCTTGTAAGTTGCGGGAAGCTTCTACAGGATTTTCGTGAACGCTTAGAAAGGCTGTATCATCCGCAAATGTTGATGTATGAATGTTACTGCTTAACGGTAAGTCAGAGGCATATATTAAATAAAGTAAGGGTCCGAAGATACTGCCTTAAGGGACTCCGGCTTCAATCGACTGCGGAGGGCTTAAAAAATTGCGTTCCCTAACTACAAATTTACGTTCCATCAAATAGCTTTTTAAAAGCTTTACGATGTTTGCTGGTAGATTTTGTGTTAATTTATTGAAAAGACCTTCGTGCCATACTTTATCGAAAGCTTGTGAGACATCAATAAAGAGCGCAGAGCAGTATTTCTTTTTTTCAAAAGTGTCTCTAACGACATTCACTAGTCTGTGAGTTTGTTCAATTGTGCTATGTTGACTGCGAAAACCGAATTGATGATCTGGAATACATCCATTACTAGTCACTATAGGCATCAGCTTGCTCATACACAGCTTTTCAAATAGTTTTGAAATGTTAGACAGTAAACTAATAGGCCGATAGGATTCAACCTTTGTATGATCCTTGCCGGGCTTTGGTATCATAGTAATTAGCGAAACCTTCCATTCTTTAGGATAGTGTTCTAGGCGTAGAATACTGTTAAAAATGAATAGTATTATTCTTTTTGCAGTGTAAGGCAATTCTTGAAGCATTTTGTTGCTTATTTTGTCGACACCTGGGGCTTTTCTGGTGTGAAGATTAGTAATAGTATTTTCAATCTCCGTCATGTTAAATCTCATCGGTATTTCTGGTAAAGGGACGACTGGTGGCAGTTCAACAATATCAGCAGAAATATTCGGAGTGAAAACTTTTTCTAAGTGATTAACAAAAAGTGCACCTTTTTCATCATCAGTTTTTGCCCAGTCACCATTTGGGGCTCGTAATGGGGGTTTGCATATCACCGGCCTTTTTAGTCCTCTGGCTGCACGCCACAGTGAATAATCTGTTTGTGGTGTTGCATCTAGCTCTTGAAGGAATTTTTGAAGGGAAGCTGTTTTTTGAGTTTGCAAAACTTTCCTAAGCTGCTTGGTACACTCCTTAAGCCTTAATTTTAGCTGGGGCGATCTGTAGCGCTGCCAATCTCGTCGAGCTCTCCGTTTTTCAGTCAATAGCCTTTCTATATCTACAGAAAAAATATTGTTAAATCTCACTGGTTGGTTTATTTCATTTGAAGTAGCATTAAAAGCAGCTTGTTTAACATGCGCTTCAAACAACCTGAGAGAATCGTCTATATCTGAAGGTGTTCTCAGCGGCATTTTTTCCGAGCAATGAGCACTCAGATATTTTCTGTATTTCAGCCAGTTAATGCGTGCAGATGTCGTCGCTAAATCACATGTTGTGTGTGAGTAAATAGTGACAATAGTAGGCGAGTGGTCTGAAGATAAGTCCAAAGATGCTTCAACTTCAACCATCTCGCTGGGCACGCCTTTCACAATTCCAAAGTCGATAACATCAGGAATTTTTTGTCGATCTGTTGGCTGTCCACTTGAAACTACATTCAAACCCATTTTAGATATTGTGTCGAATAAAATTCGTCCCTTAGGTGTAATTAAACGTGAACCCCAAAATGTGTGTTTAGCATTGTAGTCGCCAGCTGCTAGAAAACGGAGGCCCAGTGATTTATAAAAAGCCGTATATTGACTCTCGGTAATTGAGAATCTGGGGGGCGAATAGACAGATGATATTACAAGTTTTTGATAGTAAGTTTCGATGCAGATGTTCGTTGCTTGAAGATAATCTTCACAAAAATCATTCAACAGGTGGTGTTTTATTCGCGTTTTTATTAGGATTCCCGAACCACCACAAGCTCTGCCACGGGGATCCTTGGTGTCGTAAAAATTATATCCACTAATTCTGAAACAGCTTCGAGATGTCAAATGAGTTTCTGAGATAAGCATAACATCGATTTGTTTATCCTGAAGAAAATATTCTATTTCGTTTTTATGTTGGCAGATTCCGTTTGCGTTCCAAAAACAGATTTTTAAGTTCATGGTTTGCTTAGTACAGCCTGCAACAAGGTAGACTGCATTTTCAACATTTCCTGCATCATACAGGACATGTTGAGAGTAAATGTGTTTACAGTTTGTATTAAGCTCTCAATTGAGGCTTCAATACGACTAAAATTATACCCCGAATCTTCATTTACATTTACGGTTTTTTGCGCCGTACTCTGATTGCTTTTTAAAATACTAGCGTATGAAAATTTGTTGTTAGATTGTTGTTGAGCACTAGTCGCGTTAGACTTGAAAATGTTTGAAAATTGATTTTGGCTGGTGGACGGTTGAGGTAACTGTGGATAGTTAATAGGGGTTTTAGGCTGAGCGGGAGTAGCATTGGTTTTTTTGGTTAATGAATTCTTAAAAAACGAGTAAAGGGGGCAGCCTCTATAGTTGGCAGTGTGATTTCCGCCGCAATTGCCACATTTTTTCGCCTTGGTATCACCTTTTATTTTATCACAGTTAGCAGTACTGTGTAACTCACCACATACAACGCAGACTGTAGGCAACTTGCAATAAGTCTTCGTGTGCCCAAATTCTTGGCAGTTCAGGCATTGAACAGGCCCAGCTCTTTTATGTGGAAGCTCAACAGTAACTCTTCGATGCAACAAGTACTTTAAGTCATATATTGGATGCGCTTCATTCTTTTTTATTTTTATGCCATCTGGCTGTAACTCGACTCTAAATATTTGTTGGGGGATTTTTTCTCTATTTTTAATGTTTGAGACATTTTTCACCTTGTAGCCACTATTTTCAAGGCCAGACTTGACCTCTTCCGGATCCACGCTAGAGTCTATACCTTTTATTACGACTGTTAGACCTTTAGCACTCTTTAATTGGTACGTGTAGAAGTTTTTATTTTTAGATTCTAAATCTGAAACAATTTTTCGGTAATTATTTTCATGAGCTACCTGAATTTTTGTCTCATTGATGTTTCCGCGCTTAATTGGAGTTACATAAAACTCATTTTCTCCAATTAATGAGATAAGACTTTTAACCAGCAAACTGGAATTCTGCTCTCTTAAATATATGGGTGGGGGCTTACTCGAACTTGTTGTAGTTGTGCCTTCATCGCCTTGTTCAGATAACATCGCGAAACGATTTTCGGAATTTATTATATTGTTTTTTCCATCTCTGGGAACTTTCGATGTTGAAGCAATTTGAGCTGATTTTGGACTTCTTCCCCTTTTTAACACGGTTATGTATCTGTCCATTCCTGTTTGAATTTTATTATCATTTATTGTACTCACCGCATCTACCATTTTGTGCACGTTGGTCACCTTGTTACTTATTGTTTGTTTGTTTGTTTGTACAGCTAAGCTGACAAGTTTGCTGATGGGTGCAATTGTTGTTGCTTCTTGATCACTATTTAACATGTTCAGAGATAATGATCGCGCACGAGTATTTGTGTTTACTGTTAAATTCAGGTTTTTGTTAAAATCATTTTTTTTACTGTCGTCATCAGCAACTAAAGTTATATATTGCACATTCCTACTGCTTGTAGGATTATTGTTGTTTTTTTCAGAACATGAACTCATCAGAGTTCTCTTTTTTTATTTTCACTTATATTAGTTTGTGTATGCAAATATTTATGTATACACAAGCAAAAAATAAAATAAAACCAGTAAAATAACTGTTCAATAAATGTTTTGTTTTTTTTATATTTTTTGTGACTTGAAAATATTTTTTTATTTAATTTTTTTTTATATTCAGTTGCGACGATTATAAAAACGCGTCTGTTCACTATGAGAGTTGAAACACGTTTATATAAAACTATTTTTTTATTTTAAGTTTGCCTACTTACACAAATTTTTTGACTTTTTAAAAAAACTAATAATGTTCTCCCCGCGAGTTTAACGAGACAACTGAAGGAATGTTGAATTTAAAAAATAGAAGTTTTGAAGCCTTTTCTCCATCAAGCCTATTACGAGTCGGTGTATAAATAAGCCCCGCACCACTAAACATTCGCTCGCTTGGAACACTAGTTGGTGGTGTCACTAAATATTGCCTGACTATATGAAATTCCACTGACACAGGTGGATGCGCCTTCTGCAAAAATAAGTTCGCTAAATAGCACTGAATTATTAATTAAAAACCCAAACAGAGTAAGAAAAACGAAATCTGAAAGTATGTAAGTAAAATAATTAAAAAATGTTTTGTAGAGGTTTTCAAATTCGGCATCTTAATGCAATAATAATGTTAAATCACTAAATTTTTTATTTCATTTATAGTTACTAACGCAAAGGCAAGGATTTTTTCCAATTAAATTTGAAATATAAACCTCAAAAGAAATATTCGTATTCGTATTCGTATTCGGCGAATACTGTTTTAAATATTCGTATTCGTATTCGCGAATACTAAAAATTTATATTCGTAACATCACTACTTTGTAGTGTTTATTTTATTTAACGGCAAAAGTACTAAAATGTACATCAGTGGAAATAAAATATGTTAAATAAAATATATTAAATGTCAGTTTCGTGTACAGACACTTCTTTTCTTCCACATTTTCTATTAAATTTTATATATAAACTCTTTCGCTTCTTTTTCAATTTTCAAAATTAATTTATTTTTACGTACAAATATACATATGTATGTACATATATATATGTATGTATTTGTAGAAAAGCTGATTCCGTACGGAATGTGCGTTCAGTTTCGCACTTTGCTTAAGCAAATGACGTTTCATAAAACCCAACGAAAAGTTTCCTTAAGTTTATTATAGTTGGCCACATACGATTTGCATGTATTCGCTGACTTAAGCTAGCTTAAAATTCAATTAGTCGTGACTTAACCATAATGCCATAGCCAAACAGCTGTTTACGGTTATGGCGAAAAACCAAAATTCAATTGGTTTCTATGATTATGGTTATGGCGTTATGGTAAGTCACCTATAACAAAATACATTGTTTTTCATAAGTTTGGTTTGAGCAGCTGTTTTCTATGGTTCTATGGCATTATGGTTAAGTCACGACTAATTGAACCTTAAAAGTCACGACTAATTTAACCTTTATGCATATTATGGTTGCGTTCGTTTACACAAAATACAGTAAATGAGAACACAAATTGAGAGCGTAAAGTGACAGTTCTAAATTGAGAACTTGCAAATTTTTACTGCAAACTAAAAGTAAATTAACATTAAATTAAACTTGTTTGTGAAACAAATACCTATGTACATGCCTTTTAATGGAAAATAAAAGTTATTTTAGTTTTGTGGAGTTGTTATTTTAATTCTTTGGAGTTGTGAATTTCTAAAGTACTTGTGTACTTAGTAATGCACATCTTTTTACGATAGTCAGTAAAAAAAACAAATTATTCATGTAGTTTGAATAAATTTAACCACACACAAATATGCAAAATCAAATAAAATAAAAAAAAAAAAAAAAATTAAAAATGGAAGAGATTAAATAAATTAAATTGTTATGTTTTATTAAAATATTTGTGTTATAAAAAGTATTTAATCGAGTACCGATGAATAAATTGTTCAAATATCCAAAAATGTAAAAAGTTTTCAAACACTACATTTATTTTCCATCAGCTGTTGCCTAAATCTTACGAATTTTTACAATTTTTCTCATTTTCTGTAAAAAAGTAAAAGTAAACAAACGGACCGACCTTATATTGGTTTGACGTCTGTTAAAGTTAACTTTGATTGTACTTTTATTGACACATGGGTTGCATATTTCATTAAATCAGAAAGTGTAACTACACGATAAATGGCAAAGAGTATGAAAGAAAGTACGTTTTGTTAAGAAAACATTTGCTAGCAGGAGAAAATATTTTTAGTTTCTCTACTATCAAAAATAAAACCTAATTTTAAACCCTGCTGAAAAAGAAGAAGAAAAACAAGCAACAGTTTACAAAAAAAATAGAGACTATAACGTGCTAGATTGTCATGTTGTTAAAATAGTTTTCTTGTTACGAATTGCCTGCAATAAATAGCAAGTGATAGTGGGGAGTAGTTTCATTTTCATATCGGATAGACAACATCACATTTCAATTCACTGAATTTTTGTTTGTTGGGTAGCCACTCCATACACAAGTACTGTTATTATTTGGTTTTTTACAGTTTCTTCACATTCATTAGAGGACAGAACACAACAGCAAGACAAATATGTAAATTTCAATGCATAGAGTTTGATAACTTTTCATCTTCGTCATCACTAAATTGAGTAGAAAAAGTGATAAATTTGTTTTCCCAAAAATAGTTCTTTCAAAAATATATTAAAATGTGTTAATTGTATTTTTATTGTGTTAAATCTTCTTTATTTGAATATATTTTTAATAAAAAAAAAATAAATAAAAAATGGCATTTTGGTGTGATTGTTTTCAACGCAATGAATATCACGAGATATCACCTAGTACGCCGTTTGGTGCACAAGGTTTTATATTTCAATATTTTCATAAATTTTTTCATCATGGAATATATTTTTCGTTGCTTAGGTCCTCGTTTTGGTGTCCGTCATGTACAGTGCTTCTTAGTATTTTGTGGCTTAGCTGTAGCTTATGCACTCCGAGTTAATCTATCGGTGGCTATACTTGCCATGACAGATAAAAATGCCACTAATCCCAATTTTCAGGTAAATTATTATAAAAAGATCATCTATTTAACGTTAGAATTTAAGCGAATATGAAATATACAAAAATGCAGAAACTTTTTGCTATAGGAGTTGTAGAGCTTAAAATTTCTGTACCGTTAGACGTTCTTTATTTACTTGTTAGAGATCTTCTTATGACGGTGTGAAAATGCGCCAAAAGTGCCGTAAATCCACCCATGATTTCACAAAAAAAAAAAAAAAAAAACGTTGATTAAAGTTAATTTTTCGTTTTCGGCAATGTGGGTTAAAACTAGAAAAAAAAAGAAATTGGTTGAAAATAAAATTCGCGGATTATTTTGTTGATAAAATATCATAACTTGTAAATGCTAAATTCTCTAACCTCTTGATTGTTGTCGTTCCAATTTGTACTATGTTTGGTGGGCAAGCTTTCTCTCGTGCCGTGGTTTGTATCATCTGGACTGGGCTAGTTTTAGTATTTATTAAATTTATAAGATGTACAAAAACAACAAATTTAGTAATTACCTCTTCTATATTATCATCTTCGTTTAAGGATTTGTCCATCTCAACTTCATCAATTTCGTCCAGAAAACGAAGGCAATGAAAATACCAAAGTGTCGTCTTAAATATTTTACCCTCTTCTTTACGTTTTTTAAGTTTTTTTGCTTCTTTTCTATAACATGTTCGAAAATTATTAATTTCCTTCACCACCATTTCTCGGTCTGCATCTGGATAAATATCTTTTAGTTTTTCGGTAAGTTTCGCATAACACTTTTCTTTTAAGGCACGATCTGTATATTCGGTGCTTCCTATACGCCATAAAGCTGGCATTTCTTTATAAAGTCCAAAAAAATCGTACCAGAACTTGACATCTGCCATTACTTTGTTTTAAAGTTTTTGTCCAACTCACACAAACTATTCCCAAAAAAAAAAAAAACACAGCCAACAAGTATGTGAATTATTGAACATGGAATGTATATCTTCAATTTTTAGAAAGAATTTTGCGCAATTTACATTAAACGATTTAATTATTTAGTTTAATTCTTTAAATATGTAACCTCTTACTAAACAGCAAAACCAAAAATTAGCAAGCAAATATGTTGGTGTTTGCAAATGCTACCATTAGTTTGAACTGGACATACCCGCATCATTTCTGCAGTTTTTGTGTGAGTTTCAGTATGAACAGTCTTTAACAAATCTGTGTGTTTTCGTTCCAATTCAGCGTTGCCAAATATTTTTAAAACTGGAAATTAAAAAAAAAAAAACTTATAATCAAGTGCAAAAATCCACAAAGAACCAAAACCGTACAATTTACAGTTTATTTAATTTATTTTGTATAGAAAAAACCGCTTTATACGCAAAAAAACGCAACTTCAAAACTGCTTAATGCTTCGAAAAACTGCAAAATATGTACGCATTCTTTAAAATAAAAGAGCGTGAAATAGATTCAAGCTGATCTGTTAAAATTGTTGTACGCCGATGCCAAAAATCTTCTTTAGACAATTACAAGGTTTTTTAATATAAATGTATATATTTTTTTTAATTCAAGAACTTCGAAAAATCGTATTTTCCTTTTGAAATTGCCTTGTGTACTGTGATGGTAAAAAACTTATTAATCGATTAATTTATTACATATGATTAAGCGAATCGAGAATGCATTACTCGCTAGTAAATAATCTACTTTGGTAGGAACACAACTGGATTAAAGTTCGTTGCATAAATTTATCGTTTAAAACACATTTAATGTGTGTCGAACTGGTAATTCCAGATAATATGATCGCGTTATTCTAAATTTTTACGGTTCCTTAACAGGTTGTAATTTTTAGCGATTTCTTTAATGCATTCCCCAATTCAAAATGCTTATTAGGCTAATCCCAGAGAGCCTTGGCTGCCTCTGGCAGAAACTATCCCAACACAATATCCAGCTATTATTAAAAATAATGTCCTTACAACTAAAAAAGAAGCTTTATAAAGAACTATGTTAAAATATTTTGTTTTCGTATAAATAAAAATAAATTCTTGGATTTGTGCTAAGTTGTTGCTCTCCAGTATTTTTTCTTTATTTGTTTTTATAATTTTGAAAGAAACCCAACTATATTTAAAAAGAAATTTAAGTAAAAAGTAACGATAAGTGATCCTGGGTGAACTATAAAATTATGGAAAGCAATTAATAAAAAAATTCAAAAATAGGAGAAATTTACATCAGAGAACAGATTGAATGTTGAAATTCACGTTTTCTGCCCATTTATAAATTCATTGCTTTTGCAATAACAACATATGTGACAGCGCATAGAGAAAGGGACCTAAGGGTAAAAAAATCAATTTTCACTTTTTTTTTTTTTTTGATGTGGACATCTGAGCATCGAATGAGACCGATCCCATGCCCCAAAAGTGTTCCCTCCCAGAGATATGCGCGTTTTATGAAAGTGATGGTACACCAAAGATACACGTATTTAAATCTTTAAAATGGCTCTCCTGAACAAAACCGGTTTTTACCCTTAGGTCCCTTTTTATTTTGCGCGTCACATATACATTGCTATGTGAGCCGTTTATTTTGAAAGTGGCATAAGTCACTTTTTTTATTGCAAATTTTTTACAAATGAAAAGATACCGTTCAATTGTACTTAGTGGTGCCATTATCTCGATTTATTTGAAAAAGTGTGCATGTGTTAATAACATTTAATTTTCTGATTGCCTTTGCACACAAAAAGAGATTTGTGATGTCGTTACGCGTCAAGCAATGAAATAACATGATGCCACCTGAAAGAACCAGAATACACTCTCAACA
The DNA here is from genome assembly GCA_947311025.1 of Lypha dubia. NCBI lineage: Eukaryota > Metazoa > Arthropoda > Insecta > Diptera > Tachinidae > Lypha > Lypha dubia. The sequence goes on from OX371264.1 coordinate 53,802,894, forward strand.
TTCCTTAAGTATTCGTTGCTTTTGAGAGTGTTAGCTTATGGTGTTTTCTTTTCTGAACAAAAATGTTGACCTTTCAATGTGTAACTCTTTTTACAGTTTGCACCTACCTTTAAAAAGTGGTACATTTTTTATTGCCACAATGGTACAAAATATTTGAGGCTTAACATTACTTAACATTAATTAATTAATTATCGTTATAATTATAAGTTTTTTCGCTTAAGAAAATAGAATGACAAGAATACAAGTTCTTACTTGTATAAAAATATACTAAACAAAGTTGTAAAAATGGGCAGTATATCACCCCGACTTGATAGTAGACGGCAAAATATGTTGCATATTTTGCCATTTATTGGTGCAACATAATTAGAAAGGAACGAAATCGCTTTTAAATATGTTACATATTTTTTAGAATGGATCACGAAAATTAAAGAATGTAGCATAAATGCAACACTTTTTTCAGAAAAGAAAACGCCATTACATTTGTAGATGGCAAGCAATGCATGCATCAATTTTTGTTACACTCCGTTCTCTGAATAGTGTCATGCATTGCTTTACTGCTGAATTGATTATTATCAGTGCCAACATGAGGTTGTATTTTTGTGATTGTATTCAAAACCATAAAATAGACCAAGCAAACCATTTATACACTTTGCCAAGCGTGTTAACAACCTATTGACCATCACTGTACATAAATATATGTGCTGATGTTTTTTAAATCTTTACTTTTATTTTTAAATTTTAATATTTTTAATTTTACATTTAAACTTTGCACTTTTATTTATATGCTTTAAGGTACGGTCACATTGGGGAAACATTTGACGAAAAATGTCAAATATTTCCTTATCGTAGTCTGACCATAAAATATTTATTATAAGCAAACAGCAAAACAAAATTATTTGCAGCCAAACAAAAATGTGTCTAATGTGAACAAAGTGTGACCACTAAAAGGCAAATATTTTGATTTATTTTGGGAAAACAATTATTAGATCTTACAAAATTTTTGAAAGAACAAACTGAGTCAAATAAATATATCTGCCTTTAGCAAAATGCTTCAATAAAAGATTTTTACGGCTGATATATTTTTTTGGCTGCTTTGCTTCTCTTAAACTACTACTGATGCTGGCTGATAAAAACTTTAAAAAATTATGTTGCTTCCTGCTGCGAGAAAAGCGAAAAATATCTATAAATTGCAATATTTTGAAAAAGCCAAAATTAAAAAAAAACAAAAAAAAAAATTAAAAAAAAGGCAAGAAGTTTGGCAGAATTTCAAATTTCGCGAAAAAGCGACAACTTGCGAAAAATTATTAAATATCAATAAAGCCATAATATAAAAAAAAACGCTAAAGTCTCAAAGAATGCAAAACAATTCTTCCGAAATCGAGAATATGGCGAAAATTTGCAAATCCTGTTAACGGAAAAATTACAAACACACAAACTTGCACATAAATTAATCAGAAATCGCAAAACTTTTAAAATAACAATATGTAAATGGTAAAAACGCGAAAAGTCACACTTCGCAAACAAAATTGCTTATTCACTTGTGTTGAAATGTACAAATCGGTGTTGGCTCAAAATTGACGCCGAAATATGGATTAAGCGTGAAAGTAATAGTTTTTGTGCAATTTGCAAACATATTTTGTTAATATTACTTTTTGGTTGCCCAACTGCAGGCAAACTAATCATTACCAACGAAATGTTTGTTAAAAAACAAATTTATGTTTTTTTAATGGTTTTTTCTAATATTTTGTTAAGGAAAATATTTGTTCAACTGTGACCACCGGGAAAATATGTTTTCCCATGTTAGCACCGTTGTTTGAAAGCTGTTTCAACCAACAAAATGGGAAAATAAATGTGCGTAGTGTGACCACAAAACAAGTTGTGTATTTATTTACCTAAACCAACATATTTGAAGCAAATGTTTCCCCAATGTTTTCTAAGTATTTCTATTATTTTACTTTCACACTTTAGTTACTTTAGTTTTACATATCATTCATCTTTTCTTTAAGTATTAAGTATTTAGAACGTTTTGTTATATTTCACCCCTAAGTTGACTGTTAAAATCTTTTTATTTAATTTTATTTTTCATTTTAAGTCTTCTAGCTTATTTTCTCTTTAATATTTTATTTCTTTATTCTTAAATTTCTTGGTTTAGTGACCACCAACAAACTTCATGTTGGTCCGTTGACAGTGACATTTTTGTTGATGATCACTGAGTTCCTTGCGTTTGTATTTGTGTGCTTCTATGAGAGAGTGTTAAAGTTGCTGAGTGTTGAGTTGCTGGTGTTTTAGTCTAAATAAGGCCGCTACCACACATTCATATAATTTAGGATATTTTTTTTTTACCAATTTTGAAGTTTTCGCAAGTGCGAAATTTTTTGCCAGCTTGTAAAAATGATTTTTGTTACCTTTAAATCATTTTTTAAATTTAAGTAAATTTGACCCCAACTACTTTAAAAATTTTTAGATCCACAGCCGCTTAAGATCAAAATTAAATCATTAAAATTTTATTTTTAAAAAAGAGACTGAGTAAAATAGTCGTTTTGATAAAAACTTTTGAACTGATTAAAAAAATAAAAAATTTCGAAAAATACGGTTTTAGAATAAAATGCTGAAAATTTATGTGTACAGTGAGTTTAATACATATATAAAAAAAAAACAAGTGAAATCAAAAGGGTCGGGTTAAATATTGTCCGATTTGGCATGGAATGCCCCATATACATACATACATAGATATACTAACATACATACGTAATCGTATATTTAATGGTGAAAGGTGTACAAATTCTACTATTAAAGTTTCATGCTCATTTTATTTAATTATTATGTTCTTTTGCAGGAATTCGACTGGGACGAAGGCGTCAAGTCCTATTTGCTAAGTAGTTTCTTTTGGGGTAATGTCATCACACAAGTTCCTGGAGGCTATTTGTCCCATAAATACGGTGCTAAATTTACATTATTTTTTGGTTTACTGATATGCTCCATGCTGGCTCTACTAACACCACTCGTTGCTGAAATCGGTGATTGGCCTTTGCTATTGTTATTGCGTGCCATTCAGGGACTCTGTCAAGGTATGATATATCCTTCGACACATACGTTTCTTTCGAAATGGGCTCCAGCCGACGAAAGAGGACGTTTGGTAAGCTATTGCTATTCGGGAGCACAATTTGGCACTGTCATAATGTTATCGATAAGTGGTTTTATTGCCTCTTCATGGATGGGTTGGCCCAGTATATTTTATGTTTCCGGTTTGTCCGGATTAATTTGGGCCATATTTTGGTATTTGTATTGTGCCAGCACACCGGCCGAACATCCCAATATTACGATAAATGAACGGCGCTACATCGAAACATCTGGACTGGGTAGAAGATCTTCGGATGCTGGTCAAATTGGGGTCTCAGAATTAAAAACACCCTGGTTGAAAATATTTACCTCAGTGCCCTTCTTAACATTGATGTTTGTTCAGTGTGCCAACAGTTGGGGATATTGGACTTTGCTCACCGAAATTCCCACATATATGAAAACTATATTGGGCATGGATATTCGTAGCAATGGACCCCTGTCGGCTTTACCTTATTTCACCATGGCACTACTTTCGTTTGGTTTTATATTTGTGGCCGATATAATCAATCAGAATAGTGTAATGCCTTTGTTCTTTTCACGAAAACTATTTAATAGCTTGGGCATGTGGATACCCATGATGGCTTTGATTGCCCTAGGTTACATTACAAATGGCGGAAATACAAAGTTGGCTATAGCTTTGCTATCTATAGCTGTGGGTGCCAACGCTGCCACCTATCTGGGTTTTCAGGTTAATCATATAGACTTGGCGCCAAACTTTGCAGGAACTCTAATGGGTATAACAAATTGTGCGGCCAATATAATGAGTATTATAGCACCACTTGCAGTGGGATTAATAGTAACAGATGAGGTAAGTATTGCATATGCAGGTAAATATATTTTGTTTTTAATTTTCATAAATCTTTTTCTTAAATTGCAGACAAATCCTTTACAATGGCGTATTCTATTTTATATTACCGCTGCCTTTTATTTCATTGGTAATTTATTGTTTGTTGTCTTTGGTCGTACCAGTCCACGTGTATGGAATATGCCTACAAATCAAAATAATTCCTCTACATCTTCCTCTCCGGAACATGATCCAGCAATGGAAGACGGTAGGCAGGCTAATGAAGTGGTCACACATTCTGATCGGAACGGTTTCCGTCCCGTAATTTCATTCTGATGTTTTTGATTTTTTAGTTTAATAGAAAAATTCATAGTACATTCCATTTTAAATTTAAAAAAAAATGGTTTGATTACAAATAAAATTTTCGTTTATTGTTTTCTAAAGACTCAACTTTAGGAATTGAAACCACTTTTGATCGGAATTGAGCTTTGTGCCATGTCTGATAATATAATATTTATTTGGTTCGGTTCTGTACGCCATGCGAATTGTTCGAATGTTCAAAATTTCCTATACTATTTTGCAAGAACATTTTTCAATTTGCTGGATATGGATAACAACAGGCTTTTATTTGCATTTGCTGCTTAAAATCAATCAATCTAATTGATGTAATTATTAAGTATAAAAAATAAGAAATATTTATTCACATACAAATTTATTTTAATTTAAAAATATTATTTTATACATACTATGTACATAATACATACATGATTATTTAACTGTTGTTATATCGATAAAAATGTTATGTGAAAATGTTTAAAACTATTCTTGAAATATACACAAGTTTTGAAAATAAAAACGTTTATTAATTTTTAAACTGACAACTTAATGGCACACTGGGACGGACATATCTTTTGTCGTTGTGTATAACAGACAAGTAATTTTAAGCAAGACGACCAACCTTCAATTTGTTTGATTAACAAAGACAAATAATAATGTTAATAAAAAAAATATTTGAGTAGCCGCTAAACAAAACGTACTTTTTCGCCTATTTGAAATTTTTGGGAAATTGATGTTTATTTCTTTATTTTCCTTAAAAACCCTGCCTGAACCTGGAAATGTAACAAGTTTTTTACTTATCAATAGATGCACCAAACTGCCAGATATCATCGTATTAATCGTTATTAAGGAGGTTTGATATCAAACCACTTTTATATTGGAAAAAGTACGTTTTGTTTAAAATTAAAGTAAAAAAGTACGTTTTGTTGAAAAAGAAAAACAGAACGTTTTCGTCTTCGCTTTTTTACACGAGCCTTTTGACGCAAATTGATTTTAAACCTGATCCAATATAAAAGAAATTATACACTGAAATAAAATATATAGTTTTTTCCTTATTTACATGGTGTTTTTTTATATCATCTAAAAAACACATAAAGTTTCTTAAAATTATACTTTAATAATATATTATATATATAATTATACTTTAACTTTAATAATACTTGAAATATTTACTTTTTTTGAAATTTTCACATTTTTACTTTTTACGAGTTCCTACATTTAAAATTTTTACCGCATCTTGTAATTCTTCCAAGTTTTAATTAACTATTAAATATTTAAAAAAAAAACACTCAGTCATCAAACAATATTTATGTTTTAGCAATTATTATTTCACAGTTAATTTAAACGAAAATAGCATGAGTTCAAAAAACGTGAAAAAATTGAGAATATTAAGAAATAAATGAGAAATTATTATTATTAGGCTTAAGCTGAACTTTATTTATTGAATTAATGAAAATCCAAATTACTATGAGTTTTATATTTTTAAAATGAGAGTTTGTTGAATATTAGTAGTAAGCAATCAGACATGGGGAATTTTGTACTAACCCAAATTGCTTCAATTTGTAAAAAGAGAAATTTATTTTCCTTTCACTAACTATACATATTTTGTCCACCACTGTATCAAAGCAAAACAAAAATATTTTATTTTTGCAACTGATCTTTTATATATGTATATGTATATATTTAAAATAGAAAATAAACAAATCGAATTCTCACAAATATATGAAATTATCTCAAATGGGAGAGTAAGTAAAGAAAACAAAAAAAAAAATTAATTACCAAAGTTTTAAGTTATTAAAATGGCATTTGATGATCATAAATAAACAGCTGAGAAAAAGTGAAAACAAGTCCCCAATTTAAACAGCGCTTGAAACACTAATTTGATTAGTGAGAATAAAAGACTTTATTCATTTTATATATGTATGTATAGTTATTTTAAATAAAATTGTGCTTAAGTCTTTCCGAAAAGATCAGATTGTTTAATTTAATTTCTTAACAGAACTTCTTATTGATGTGATTTTTTTTGCAATCACAATCACATAGTTTCAAATATTGATCATCAGCAACATCCTGAGGATTGATTGGTCAGGGAAGACTAACGATCTTCTACTCGTCTTACATTTTGCAAAGATCATGATGCAAACCCAATTGCACATGACTATGAATAACGCTATTATGTTTTTATCTTTATTTTTGGAAATGTCACAAATCCTCTTTCATCATACTTTCAATAAGTTATCTCAATTTTAATAATAGTATTAAACAATCTATTTTAAAATTTTATAATTATATTAAGAATTCATTATTTTTTTACACAAAGTCTTAAAATAATTTGCAGCTAATCTTTAAAATAAGACAAAATTTTAGCTGCATACATACAGAAATATGTACATACATACATATGTTTGAAGAAGAAAAGCTGATAAGAACTTAAGATAGAAAATATAACCACCAAGTGCAAATATAAAAGTGTAGACGTACGTCATAACGGCTTAAAAAGATTTTGAATAATGCAGTAATTATTTCTCTAATTTTTTTTTTATAATTTTACCAAATTTCAAACACTGTCATCATATGACGAGCCGCAGAAAAAAACGTACTTTTTCGCATTTTTTGACAAATAGGTTTTTTTTTGGTATTTTTAGAATAATTAGTTCGAAATCGTCTACAAAAAAATATAGTTAGCATTATTTTTGTTTTTGTTTTACTAAGAAAATGGGTTCTAAAAACATACTTTTTTAATTTATTTTTAACAAAACGTACTTTCTTTCATACTCTTTGCCATTTTTCGTGTAGTTGCAATTTTTGATTTAATGAAATATGCAACCCATCTATATATATAAAAGAGGATGTGTGTATGTATGTAAGAAATGGACTCGAAAACGGCTGGGCCGATTTTGATGAAATTTTCAGAGAATCTTCAGAATATTCAGGCGGGTGACATAGGCTATATGAAGTTTTGATTGGACAACGAGGCGTGGCACCGCCCATATAACCCAAAAATTTAAATCGCCGTATTTTGGGCATTTTTTTACCTACGTCGATGATATTTGGTACATACGGTATTGGCATTGTTTGGACTACGTACCAGGAGAAAAGTGGGTGGGACCACGCCCCTTTTTAGGAAAACCAAACCCTTGGACCGATCTTCCTGAAATTTTCACAGCATGTTACTGTGACTCTGGAAGGAATAATAGGCTACATGAAGTTTTTATTGGACAAAGAGGCGTGGCACCGCCCATATAACCCAAAAATTTAAATAGCCATATTTTGGGCATTTTTTGACCTACGTCGATGATATTTGGTACATATGGTATTGGCATAAGTTGGAATACGTACCAGGGGAAAAGTGGGTGGGACCACGCCCCCTTTTAGGAAAATAAAAAATCGTAACATATTCTTCACTACTGGACCAATCGTCATTAAATTTTCACAATAGGAATTTTATTTTATAACGAAGGGGGTAGCGAAGCGCACCGGGTATATCTAGTAATATTATAAAGAGGAAAGATTTGATTTTTTGTTTGTTTGTTTGTTTGAAATGAATAGGCTCCAAAACGGCTGGGCCGATTTTGATGAAATTTTCAGGGAATCTTCAGAATATTCAGGCGGGTGACATAGGCTATATGAAGTTTTGATTGGACAAAGAGGCGTGGCACCACCCATATAACCCAAAAATTTAAATCGCCATATTTTGGGCATTTTTTACCTACGTCGATGATATTTGGTAGATACATATGGTATTGGCATAATTTGGAATGCGTAACAGGAGAAAAGTGGGTGGGACCACGCCGCTTTTTAGGAAAACCAAACCCGTGGACCGCTCTTCCTGAAATTTTCACAGCATGTTACTGTGACTCTGGAAGGAATAATAGTCTATACGAAGTTTTGAGGCGTGGCACCGCCCATATAACCCAAAAATTTAAATCGCCATATTTTGGGCATTTTTTACCTACATACGTCGATGATATTTGGTACATATGGTATTGGCATAATTTGGAATACGTACCAGGAGAAAAGTGGGTGGGACCACGCCCCTTTTTAGAAAAATTAAAAATCGTAATATAGTCTTAACTACTGGACCGATCGTCATTAAATTTTCACAATAGGAATTTTATTTTATAACGAGGGGTGTAGCGAAGCGCACCGGGTATATCTAGTGTGTCAATAAAAATAAAGTCAAAGTAAACTTTAACTGTGGTCAAACCAATATAAACTCCGCCTTTTTTGTACGCTTTTTCGTATTTTATTTTAATAACATTTCTTAATATTTTAAATTATTATTACGAATAAACGTAATTATTATTTGAACTGTAATAATCAGGGCAAGTTTTTTAAGCTTTTTGCTGGAAAAGCCTGATTTCGCTTATTTTGTGCCTTTTTTTTTCAAAATTGCTTTATTTGATATACTCTGCCTGAATTTGTTTATAATGCACTTTGGCAGCCCTTGAAAATAATTTTTGAATCTTTCTGTTGCAAATAAAAAGCAAAAGTTTGTCCTTTTTTCACACATGCAATTTTCTATTCTTAACTCTTGATATTGCAAAGGTGTTATTTATTATTGTGACAACTATACAGAAATTTTCAATATGTTAAATGCACTTTCCGATGATGATGTGGAATCAATATATAAACCAAAAGCTCTATTTAAAAAGGCATCTTTAAAATCTGATCTCGTGTACATAAAAGATAATTTCGAGTGTATTTGCCGATGTATAAACAAACTAGAAAGAAGAGAAAAGAAAATTTGTCTATTACAGAAAAAGTGGAAGAAAAGATGAAAAATTTTGAAAACAAAATATTTTTTTAAAAATTCAACAAAGTTATGAATCGAAACGTTGAAATTCAAACATTACTTAAAATTAAAAATAATATTTTTTTAAACAAAAGCGAAGCTGATGAATACATTGATTCGCTACTTCCAAGCGAATTATTATTGTTTAAGTTCGCTCCTACTACATCCAATGATGTTGAATGAATTTTTTCAATTTATTCTACAGTTTTAAGCGATAATCGATCTTTTCTTTTTGAAAATCTAAAAAAATATATGATTGTGCTTTGCAATAAAAAACTATTTAATAAAATAAATGAAAAGTGGTTAAATTGCTTAATTTTTCGAAGCATATTTGAGCTTTTTTTTGCTTATTCTTGGGCTTATTTTGCGTTTATTTTGTGCTTGCTTGTTTTTTTTTCCTTTTTTTTGTGCATATGTAAACTTGTCCTGGTAATAATGTATAAATGAGAAATTATTATTGTTAGGCTTAAGTTCAGTTTTATTGAATTAATTTAATGAAAATTCAAATTACTATGAGTTTCCTATTTTTGAAAAACATTAGCATGTGCTATCAGATTAGCAGAACGTATCAGTATACCGATTTCAAGGTCGCTACATATTCCATCTCAGCGTTCATTTGTCCATCTTTACAATTTTCGTAAAGTGGATACCAATTGGAAAGAATATCAACTATTTAACCAAGTTTTCAACAGAAATAGAATACGAGAATTAATTTAATTCATTTTTATTCTATTATAAAACCCTCTCTTTTTATCTGTATTGTCTGAAATGTCTGGAACTACAAACAGATTCAAAAGATCACCTTCAACTTGACTGTATACTTTTAGTGCAGTTTAATATAAAAAATTTTTAAAGTTTCACAGTTTTGCTAAAATATCTATAAACTGAAAAAAATTAACTATTAAAGTTCTTACACCGCTTTTTTAATTAAATTCATAAGATATTTAAACCATTTTACTGTAACCAGTTTAGTTTCATTAAATGTTTCGACCACTACTGTGTGCATACATACATACGTTGTTGAATGTGTGTAACTGAAAGTGTTTAATAATTTGTGCGTTTTCTGTTTTGGGCTAAAAATACACCCACACAATTCAAAACATGTAAATATTTACACTCGAAGTAAAATTATTAATAAAATGAGAAATCTTACGTTGCAGCTCACAAATTTAATTGTTTGTTTTTATTAAAAGGTTTTCCAATAGGGATGATATGATTTTGAAATGACTTTTCGGCCATTTGTAATATGTCATGATCTGTCATTTGTTTTTCATTTGCATTCAGTAGAGTTTACGATTTCATCATGGAGAGATACACGCAAGAACAACGTTGCTGATTTTGCCTTGGAACAACGTGAAAACGATAACGATTTTTTTTTTTAAATAAATCTTCTTCACTACTCATCTGAGTAGTGCGGTAAAGGCCGTGCTTCACTATCCTACACAATTGTACGATTCATTCACAGGAAAATCTTGCAAAAATGTGACCGACTTTAAAAAATCGTTTCAAAATGGTGTTGTAGGTGCCACACTATCATACAAATCTGATGCCAAAACATCTGGTTGACAATAAATACTCCTCTGATCGCATAAAAACTATCATTTTATGAAAATTTGCATAAAATTTTACAAATCGCACGACTTGCCAAAAAAATCTGTCACACAGTTGCCTTTTTAGTCCACACTACCATACATTTTTAGCACACATGTCATATTTTGCAAATCGCGCGATTGTGTAGGATAGTGCGGCACGGCCTTAAATAAACAAAACTGTCGATTCTGGTGCGAAGAAAATCCACAAATTAATTATGAAAACACATTACATTCACCTAAATTGGTGTGGTTTTTGGTCTGGTAGAATCATCGGTAACACCGTTACTGTCAATGAAGGGCGTTATAGATCGATGATAACCAACTTTTTGGAAGAAGTTGATCTTGATAACAATACGGGGCTACGTGCCACACAGCAAATGCAACAATTGAATTATTGCGAGAACAGTTTGGAGATTCGATTATTTCAAGAAATTGTGAACTTGATCGCCCTCCAAGAAGTTGTGATTTAACACCGTTAGACTATTTCTTGTGGGGTTATTTGAAGTCAATGGTCTTTCGAAATAAACCAGACTCTCTTCAAGCTTCACAAGTCAATATTGAACGTGCCATTCATGACATACGACTTGATTTAGTGGAAAAAGTGCTCGGAAATCGGGTTCATCGAATTCGTTTCTCCATAAGAAGTCGTGGAGGCCATTTGAATGACGTTTTATTTACAACTTAATTGTATCGATTGTACTTCACATTAAATAAAAAACTTTTGAATTTCCTTAACAATAAGTGTGTATTTTTTTAAAGAAATCATATCACTCTTATTGGAAAACCTTCTATTTCTTTTCTGTCTTTCTCACTGAAAAAAAAGAGATTTGCATGCGTATCGTAAATACGGTTGCGTAGTGTAAATACGTATACGAGTATGTGAATTTACTCAGTAAATTTTCCTACAATAACCGTTTACAATATATGCTTTTATGTATTGTTACAACTGTGAAAACCTTACAACTGCTTATTATGCACAACAACTAGATGTTTTAACCACAATTGAAAAACATGGTAATGTTATGTTGTTGCCAAGAGAATATTTTAATGTTGTACTCTATATTTGGGGCCTATTTGAACTAATATTTTAAATGATAAATTTAACAAGTCAACATTATACAGTCGTAGTAAGAAAATTGGAAGTATTTTCTACACGCCTTTTATGGCTTCATGAAAATTGGGTCCAAAATGAAAAATTAACTCAAAATTTTTTAAATTGACAACAACCATATAACCGATATTCTATTAACATAACCGATTTCCAACCAAGCTGTTTTCTGGGTGCAAAATATATTTTTGTGCCATTTTTCATTTTTTTGTTTGGTGTCATTTTTTATGGGGCATGCGGCCCCATATTTGATATTCAATCTTAAACGTTTGCCTTACAATTTTATTCATCATAATGAGACCAATATGTCACGCGCAAAATTGAAAAGGACCTAAGGGTAAAAACCGGTTTTGTTCAGGAGAGCCATCACTTTCATAAAACGCGCATATCTCTGGGAGGGAACACTTTTGGGGCATGGGATCGGTCTCATTCGATGCTCAGATGTTGCCCACTACAAAAAAAAAATAAGTGAAAACTGATTTTTTACCCTTAGGTCCCTTTCTCTATGCGTTGTCACATATATTATTTGCAATATAACATCCCTGCAGGAAATGTCAATAGTAAAATTATAATGATTCTGAGTGACGATGTCACCAGTACAATTGACAAATTATACCCCAACTAATGATATCTACTATTGACATTTAGCACAGGAGCTTCCTACGAAATCTACCAGTAGACTGCGTCAATACTGACTAGGTAGTTCTTGTGGGACCATATGGAGCAAATGTCCATAGTAAGATTGTACTGACTTACGAGTACTATTGACGATATCACCACACTGTGGGAAATGTCCATAGTAAAACTGTACTGATTCACTGTAGACGCTGTCACCATCTGCAAGAGATGGCAATACTAAAATTATACTGACTTTGAGCCCATCAGCTTAATGATTTCTTTTTAACTGTCAAAAATTTTCTCTACTCATCAAAAGCAAAAAAAAAAAACAAAAAAAAAACAATTTGTTGACAGTGTCACCAAAAAGACACCATAATTGTTGACAAAAATGTTGACATGGATACACTTCACCACCATGCTTTTCCTTCAGGGATCCCACTAATCACGCATAAAATCAAAGGAAATGTTTTCAATTTCAATCTCAGATTAATACAAAAATGCCCATATTATTTTGCGCATATTTATTTTAAAATTATGTTTTTATTCAAATTTAAATAAAATTCCTAATTAAATAAACAAAGTTTTGATTATTTTTATTGATCCAGTTAATTTTCATTACATACAAATAACTTTGATCAACATGTTTCTATTTATTTATTTAATGTTTTTTTTTTTCTTTGCAAATCTTCTATTAAGTTAAAAAATTAGAAACATTTCTGCTTGTGTTGTGACAATTCAATTTAATTGAAATCATGCCTTCAATCATCTATATTTTCGATTAAATTTACGTTTTCTACAATTGTTCAATTTATTTGTATGTTATATTTTTAGTAAAATTTTAAATAAACATTTTCATTGAAATTTACTTGTTGATATGCATTTATTTTCTGGTCGCGGTTAATGTTAATCATTGATTATATGATGATTTATTTTAATAATTCTATGCTTATTTATTTTATAATTTTTTTATGAAAAAAAAAAAAACACACTTAATTGATTATTAAATCGTGCGAATGGAAAATTTTCAATTTTGTTATTTGTTAATTTCAGCAAAACTTTGTCTTTTTCAAGTGTTTGGTCGAATACAGATAAAACTTTCTTGATTGCCGATATCAGGTGGAAAAATTTGTTTGTATATTTTTTCAAGATTTATCAATGGGGTGCATAATTAACTGCAACTGATCTGTCAACGTTGTGGAAAATTTTCTTTATCGTTGATCGAAAAAATTTATAGTACGGATGCTTAAGTATTCACTCAAAATGTATTTAAACAGGGGACAGGACATCACTTCGTCAGACTCTAGAAAAACCCCATAAAAAATGAGGACCAGTTCTCAGGGGATGAGAAAGCTCGATACAAATCGAGTGAAGGCATCACCGACACCAAAAGCAATTATTTTTAATAAAAGTGCTCCATGTCACACTCTATCAAATGCCACCACTTTACTTTCGCCAAAGTGATGTATGGTGTGAAACCGCGATACTAAAATATTTCACAAGATGGAAATTCAACATGCTTTCCATCACTTTCTAATGCGCAGACTAAATTGCAATTGGGCGGTAATTTTCAGGGTGTTTGGGGGGGCGTTTGGCGTTGCATTGGGGCCTGTGCACATATTACGTAACGCTTTTTTCAGAGATTTTATACCCCACCCCCACCGCAACGCTTTCAAGACCAGTGCTGGAATACCATCCGGCCCAGGAGACGTATTTATGTTAAGCTTCGCTAAAATCTTTTTAACTACACGCACTTGAAAAATATTTTTGGCATGGTTACATATACGCTTTCAAGGACTTTCCGTCAAGTGGCTTTGACAGCGACAATCAGCAAAAAATTCCAATTTTTTTGTATTGTTGTATTTGTTGCCCAAGCTCTGAACCATTGTAAAGTAAATACGATTTGCATTTAGTACTATACACATAACACTTTTTGACGATTTTTTGTAGTTAACAAACATTTCGGCCCGCTTACTGTTTTCTTTTTGTGTGAATTTTTCGTTTGTTTTTGAGGTTTTTTTTCCATTTTGACGTTTTTTTTTATTTTGGCGATTTTTATTTTTGGCGATTTGTAGTTTGTTTGACTAGTTTTTAATTTTTTTTTTTGAGATTTTCGTTATGGCGATTTTAATAACTAAAATGTGTAGATTTGCTTAATTTAGCTTAATTTGAAAATAACATTATCTAATTGAATACCCTTTAATATATTTATTTGCTTTTAAAATGTTGCACTAGCTGTAAAAATTTCAAGAGTTTCCAACATGCAGCGTGTCAACATGTCAACGTTGAATTTAAAAATTACATTATTTGATAGAATACCCTTTAATTTTTATTTATATCGAAAATTTTTGTATAATAAACACACCAACTGAGATACTGCTCAGGCTCTCTGTAAGTTATGCTTTGATATATGTATATGTACAAACATTACAATTTCGATATAAAGTTGTGTCACTCTATAAAAACACCCTATATTACGTTGCTCTTTTTAGTACACTCTTTAATTTTAACTATCGTTTATCGTTCTATCGGACACAGTTACAAATATTCCGTGATAATTTTAGTTCTGTAACTCTTAGGGTTCTCGAAATTGAATCTAGTGACTGAAAAATTATCCGGCGGACTGACATAGCAACGCAAACAATAGGGATACTTTCATATTTGGTATTTTTTTTTTTTTTTTTTTTTTTTTTTTTTTTTTTAAACAAACACAACCCGCAAAGCGATTAGCTTGTCTGCAGAAAACACCCAGGATCTATGGCCGGAATCGAACCGACAATCTCCGTACTACTAGGCTAGCAGTGCTACCTATCAGCCACGGCGGCACCCAAATGCTTAACCCCCTTACACTGTTGTGACCCCCCTCTTTAGCGGCAAGAAAATTTACACAGTGCAAGTTCGAATAATTCAATACAATCACATTTTGCCTTTTTTGTTCCTCAACTTGTAAGAGATTTTAACCCTTCTGTTACACCCTTCTCTACAACACCTGTAACGACATCCTTGGTACAGCTGTACCACTATGTGTTTTATATTGAAAATACAAGAAAACCAGATAGAAGTTGTGTTTTATATGATTTGCATCAAAAACTGTTATTATTATTATTATATTTTTTTTAAATTATTATTAGAGTGCAAAATAAAAAATGCAAATTCAAAAAGCACAAAATACAATTTTCAAAAATTAAAGTATAAAAAACTTAGAGACTTATTCACAATTTGTACATAAGTATATGTTGGACAGTGCAATGCTGAGCACATACAGGATCACTGCACTTCGAGCACATCTGTCTTGTTTTACGATATTTTTTATCGGAAATCACAAACAGCTACCAGCAACCTTTTACTGCACTTACTCCTGATGTTTTCGATGTTGATGCAATAGTGGTTTTCATAACTATTGATCCGCACATCATATCTGTTATTGCGTTTCTAGTGATTGTTTGAGCCATAATATTTTTATTGTTCATACGACGATCTAACTAAAGCGAATGTAAGTTTTCACGCCGCGCCTCCATTTTACTATTAGGATGAAAAGTCGTATAAATAATGTGTGTAGCTAGGGCAGCTACGTCTAAAATGTTAAAGAAAAATGCGTAGGGCCAGCGTCGGGTTCTGCGTTTGCAGGTGTACGTTCCAAGCATTTGGTCCATCGTGTCTACGCCTATTTTATATTTATTGTAATAATGTATGGCCTCGGGCTTATTTTGAGTTCCTCGAGTGCTCATATCATAGTGTACTGTGGAAAGCAATAAAACGCACTTATTTTTTTCGGAACATAGCTGAGCAAAGATGTATCATTGTTGTCAGCATTGTGGAAACCAAATACTGTTGAATATACTTCACGGCGTCTGTTTGCTCGAAACTGTAGCAAAACACTTTGCGACAATTTCAATTCTGCTGCTTAGAAACAATAATATAACGGTCAGCTCACCCAATAAATGCGTTTGTTTTTAGGCGAGAGGCACAAGAGAATAAAAAACAAATGCTCACCTGCTACTACTCTTGAAGATTGTTTGTTTTTTTTTTTTTTTTTGTGTAAAAATCAAACACGTATTTTCATGTCATTTCATATATAAGAAAGATAAATTTCAGTAAAACGACTTGCCTTGTGAAACAATCTAGCCCTCTTCATATATTTTTCATACAAATATGCTTGTGGTACAATTGTACCAAGGATGGTAACAAAGGATATACATATATTAGTTTTTCGCTCCCCACCAATGTACTGGACATGTGCATCCAAAACAAATGTCACTACTTCATTCTCAGATATATAACTGAGGCATTTATAAATTTTCAGCTCTATAGATGCATAAATAATATTAAAAATTCGTTTCCAAAATAAACATTGGTACATTTGTACCAAGGATGTCACAGAAGGGTTAAAAGAAAGAGATATTTTTTTTGACATGTGCCAAAGATTCTCAATTAATATAAAAGTAAACCTTCGATATCGAAAGATTTGTGAATACAAACTGATCGACAGGTGAAATTTATGACTTCATTTTCTTTACGCAATAACTAGCAATTCTCGAACGTTTTATCGGCGAAATATGTGCGGATTGTTCGAGAAACCTTAGATTTTTTTTAACATTCTCTTCCTTCTTATATTCTGACCAACTTGTCATTATTTGAGCTATTCCATATCATTTAATGCGCATCTCTACTTTTTTTTACGGAAACATCTGTGTATTTAATTTTTCCAAAAAATTTAATAACGAATGAGTTCCTTGCTCTTTTCTATCAAAATTGTCTAGAGTCTCTGTATTTTATGAATAAAAATAAAAATTGTTTAAACTTTAAACGAGAAGAAAATATGGTTTATTTAAAAAAGAAATGTAAATATTTTGTATGTAATTGGCAAATAATTGCATTGTTATCATATATTTTTTTTTTTGATTTTGATAATAAATCTGACAGAATTGTAAAATATTTTGAAAGAAAATAAAAAAAAGAAGACAATTCTAGTGCAATCTGACAATTTCCTGTCAGTTAATGACAGACAGGTGACAAGAAAATAAAATATTTACATGCTAATATTTATATTGTTTGAAGGAAGTGGTAGGAAAACTTAACACTGTGACGAGTCTCTGTGTGTGTGTGTATTTTATAAATGTTGACGTCAGTTCTATTCAAATGGTTGCGGTGCAAAATGTCTTAAGTGGCAAATGTTTCATGAGAAGTCAACGAATTAAAATGAAAACCCAATGACGAATTGATACCAATGAAAATTACGTGGAACGAGGTCTGACTGCACGGGGGAACGGGTTGCCCCCATACAGTCAGAAAGTATTAATATTCCAATAGGAATGATATGATTTTGAAGTGACATTTCGGCCATTTGTAACATGTCATGATCTGTCATTTGTTTTTCATTGTCTTCAGTAGTGTTTACAATTTCATCATGAAGAGATACACGCAAGAACAACGTTGCTGATTTTGCCTTGGAACAACTTGGAAACGATAACGATTTCTTTAAGAAAATCATCTTTTCCGATAAGGCTCACTTTCATCTGAGTGGTGCGGTAAATAAACAAAACTGTCGTTTCTGGTGCGAAGAAAATCTACAAATTATTCATGAAAAACCATTACATTCACCTAAATTGACATTTTGGTGTGGTTTTTCGTCTCGTGGAATCATCGGTCCGTACTTCTTTCGAAATGAAGCGGTATAGATCGACGACAACCAACTGTTTATGGCCGAAATTGGAAGAAATTGATCTTAAAAACATTTGGTTCCAACAAGACGGGGCTACAAATGCAAAAATTGAATTATTGCGAGAACAGTTTGGAGATTCGTTTTTTTCAAGAAATTGTGAACTTGATCGCCCTCCAAGAAGTTGTGATTTAACACCGTTACACTATTTCTTGTGGGGTTATTTGAAGTCAGTGGTCTTTCGAAATAAACCAGACTCTCTTCAAGCTTCACAAGTCAATATTGAACGTGCCATTCATGACATACGACTTGACTTAGTGGAAAAAGTGCTCGAAAATCGGGTTCATCGAATTCGTTCCTGCATAAGAAGTCGTGGAGGCCATTTGAATGACGTTTTAATTACAACTTAATTGTATCGATTGTACTTCACATTAAATAAAAAACTTTTGAATTTCCTTAACAATAAGTGTGTTTTTTTTTTAAGAAATCATATCACTCTTATTGGAAAACCTTATATCTGAGCATCTAAAGCAATGAATATCATCAAATTTTCTGTCGGTTTCTCCTGGAATAAAATGAAAATCTTGAAGCGATATTGGGGGGAAGTATTAAGCATCGCATTATTTTCTCATAACTGCAACGACTTTGGAAAAAATAGTTTTATTTGAAATTATTTGCTGGCGGTTATCTTTTTATTTTGCTTAATTCAAGACTAAAATACTGTACCTAAAACTGAATTCATATCAAATACCAACTGATTATTGTAGTTTAAAAAAAAAATTAAAAAACATTTTTCATTTAGTTTTTATTTACTTTTTATAAATTTACTCTACATTTAGAATTCGCTTATCAGTCGTTTCTACAAAAAAAATAAGATAACTTTTATGATTTTAATAATTGCAAATGCTGTAAAATAATATAAAGCATGTTGATTCTGTTTTATCAAAAGCATTTGACGTATTTAGTTTACACTCTTTTGTAATTTCAGTATTTTATTTTTTTAACAAAAATTATTTAAGTTTAAAAACATCCAACCAAGCAGCTTGGGGCACATGATATAAATTAAATGAAAATCTTGGCGGGTCTTCTCCTTGCAATTTCCCTTTGCCGTGCCCCATATTTAGCTTTTTGCAAAAATAAAAATTTCTTATTGTATACACGAGTATTTTGTTGTATAAATATTTTTTAAAAGTAAAAAATGTAGTTACTACGAAAACTTAAAAAAACATTTTGGAAGTTGAGTCTGCTGATTATGCAAGATTTTAGCAAGACTCGGGTAATGCTTATCTTATCTTCTTGTTTGCCTTTCAGCTTGTCACAAGTCTTACATGAACTGTTAGAAAGAAAAAAAATAGATATAAATCTCTCCAGCAGTTCTGATAATGACGTAAATGGCCTGATGATTAATATGTCACAGTAATAAATGCTTTAAGGCATAATAAAAGACAATATGTATATTTTTTTTAACAAACACAACACGCGAAGTGATATGCTGGTCTCCCTAAAACACCCAGAGTCTTTGCGGCGGAATCGTACCGACAATATCCGAACTACTAGACTACCATTGCTATCGATCACTTACGGATGATAAAATAAAAACAATAATTCATTAGTTCTTTCGAAATATCAGATCAATTTCGAGGATTTTATTTTCTTATTTTGGGCTGTTCATTTCAAGGATCTCTAAATTAAACCCAATTGAAATTTTTTTTCATAAATTTCACACTTTATTGTGAAATTTAAATATATTTGTATAAAAAAATACCCATACATGCATATAAAGAATAATTATTGAAAGGCCAAGGTCGTACCGAAAATAAACTTCTAATATCTGTCCTTAACATATTTATTATTTTGGTAAATTCACACAACCAATTAGTTGTTTTGCGGTAATTGAGATGAAAATTTTTAAGTATATAGAGAAAATTTATTAGCAAATTTATCATAAAAAAAAGAAGAAGTTTGCTTATCACATTAACTGCTGAAAAAGTTTCTGCCGAAATATATTAACAACCGGTGACATTTTTAAAGTATACGAGTATTTTCTTTATAGACTTTGTGATCAAAGAAAATTTGATTATCAAATTAGTTAAACAAGCAGCTGATGTGTGATTTCTTAGAGAATTTAATTTAATTAAAATGAATGGAAATTTTTGAAATATTTTTGATGACTGGATTTATTTGTTAAGTGTGACTTTATTAATTGGCGATAAACAGTTTATTTTTGACAAAAAATTTTTAACGAAAATAACTAAATTCTTAAGAAGTTAACCAGTTAAAATGTTTATAATTAAATTATGAGTTCACTATATCCACTTTGACATTTTAATAAATTACTTTAACCTGGTGACGAGACTGAAAAGCAAGTTTTTACCAATTTGGCTTACAAAAAAACAAGTTAAAAATTATAATATATTATAAAAAATAAGTGTATATGGTAAGCATTGAACTCATACCATGATGAATTATTGTTAAGTGTTTTACGTCAATTGTTTTCATTTGAAACATGAAAAAGTAAAATATAAATATGTGTATGGCTCGAGTTCAAATCCAGACAACGGAAATAATTTTATTTTCTATTATTTTCTTTTCGTCTTTAATAAAATTTTACGTCAATTGTTTTCATTTGAACCATGCAAAAGTAAAATATAAATATGTGTATGGCGCGAGTTCAAATCCAGACAACGAAAATAATTTTATTTGTTGTATTATTTTCTTTCCGTCTTTAAGAATACTTGATTCCCTAGTAAATTGAATTTCATTTTCTTTCATTTTTAAAAATTGTTTTTAATTTAAAGAATAAATGAAAAATGAATTCCCTTTAAAAACTCATGGAATTCATAATTCAAAAGGAAAAGTTGTATTGCATGCATATAAAAAATGAATTAAAATTTGGAAATTTGAGTTCAGTGTTTACTGAAATCATGAATAAAAATTTCGTGTTGTGGCTCCATCTGCCATCGTCTATGTCAACGTCAACGTCCTCATATAAGTAGTGTAGTGCTGCAGTTCCTTGCTATGTGCCGTGTTTTCCGTTAGTAGATGACACTTGCTGAGGGTCTATGTGATGACGCTGATGACGTTGTTGATGTTAGGAGAACGCAGTCATTTCCGTGGGTTTTCGTGTATTAAGATTCGAACCAGTTACATGCTTTACTTTTTTAGATAACCACTCTAACCATTACACTCCAGAACTATGCTCTGCACACAATTGTGTTGCACTGCACTGTAGTTCTTTGCTATGTGATTTGTGACCTTCTTAAACACTTCTCCTTGGCGTGTTTCCGTTTCCCCATAGATTGCGCTTCATGAAAATGTCAGGGGATGACCCCTACTTATGCAACGCATTGTGCCAGATCTTAGGGAAAGTGTTAGAACATGGAAGATAAATGTTAAAAATGTAGAAGACTTAATTATTTTACAACTCTGCTCTTGCACGTTTTAGGAATTTTTCAAGCAGTATTGCAGAGTCTCTGGTGTTAAGGCAGGCATTTTTTTATTAATTGTTTTACTTCGTCGACCGTTCTGCTAACCGACAAAGGATGGCGATGTTGTGTACATACTCGTAAGCTTGGAACGATATCAAGCACTGTCGCAACAGTTTTTAGTGACCAGTGCCATGCCTTTGTCACTTAAACAGTCCAATAAACACTAATACGATGCCACACTATTGTAAATTAGAGAAATTTATGATGTTGAGTGATTCACCCTGACCAGGGATCGTACCCAGGTCCTAAGTCGTAGTTTGCTTTGTTGTCAACGCGCTAACCACTTCAAATAATAAACAAAATAATGAAGATAAGATCCTAGATCTGTTTCCCACTTCTGTCAAATCGGAGCTGGTCAGCAAGTGTATTCGATCTCTCAACTTGCTTATGGACAAATTTATCGTTATGCTATGTTGGGCACCAGGACATTGCAATATTGAGGGAAACGAAAGCGCTGATGAGCTGGCAAGCATAGGGTCAGCATTAGATGTGGCAATTAGGGACAGGTCGGTTAAATTTCCAATCGGTTACTACTACAGGGAACTCCGTAATTGGGTAATTAGCAGGACCAATCATTGCTGGAGGAACAGAGAAGATTGTAGAGTCTCGAGGTTCATATGGACAGAACTAGACTCAGGTAAATCTGATGTACTTCTGGGTATGAATAGAAAGGTTTTGAGAGTCTTAGTAGGCGCCTTTATTGGCCATTGCTCGGTTAGAGCGAGGATCAGCATTTGGGAAAATGGCACTCCGGATTTCTGTAGCATGTGTGGGTGATGAAGAGGAGCCAGAAACTATTGAGCATATCATCTGTCATTGCCCAAGGCTGCAACGATGGCTGCACAGACGTTTCCATGAGGGCATTAGTGATATAGCGAAGTGCAAACTTGAGGATATCAGGGGCTTTATCATGGGAATTACATAAGTGGTTGAATGATGTATAATAAGGGCTCTTTGTTTCTCCTTGGGCAGTAAGGAGACTAATTAGTTAAAAATTAAAAATGAAGGGAGTCACAATGGAACCAATTGGGTCTCCGAGTGGATGTGTGTTTCACACTACCCTTTCTAACCTAATCTAACCTTCCCACTTCTCCAGTTTTATTCTGGGAGGAAATCAGCGAGCGGAATAAACAAATTTCTCTAATTGTGTCCCATCTAACTTGAAAGTTTTTCTAGAAAACTTGATGTGTTTGAATCTAAAGTACTTAAATTCTTTATCAGATTGTTGTTACAATTGAAAACCATAATATTTTACATTTTACCATATTTTTCCTGCCTCTGTACAATTATTAAAGTATTAGGCGTATTTTTGTTGTGGTCTCTGAACCAGCTTACAAACGGTAATTTCTAAATTCCAACTAGTTTAAGAATCGTCGTTAAACAAACCAAACGATTTATAAATTGTCAGTGGTAATAAAAACTTTTTTCCGACAACCAGTCTTATCGACACATCCATACATACCTACATATTTATAAATACTGACGCAAACACAGAAAAAAAAAATATTTTTAATTTTTAAATGAGAATTTCGTAAAATTTTTTAAACTTAGAGATAGAATTTTAATAAAGCACTCCCTTCTATTTTAGCTGTACTTTGTTCACTTGTTTATCACGTGAATATGACGAATGAACGTGTATTAAACGTGATTAAAGTTTAAATTTTTTACACATAGAAAGACTCTTGGAGAGACATACGACTGAAGCGAAAAGTCAGTTTTAATTATTTAGTTGTTTTTTTTTTATTGCATATCTGTTGTTTGTATTCAAGGAAATAAATTGTTTTTTTTTTTCTTAATAATTTAATCAAAACATTAAAAAGATACTCTCTCTCACAGTTAAAAAGGTTATCAATTTTTTCGCCAAACGTCGATATAGAGATTTTATTTTGACTTTTTTTAAAATAAATATTTTAAATAATTATAGTATAATATTGGAGAAGGTGGACGATGGGGAAAGAGAGCAAAACACAAAAAAAAAAGAATTAAAAATTTGTGAATATTTAATGGATTGATGTTCTTGCGAATAGTGCGAGTCTTGTGGGGTAAATTGTGCCATAAGTTTTTCAATATAATCGCAATAAAACTGAAAAGGGGGCGTGACTGTTCTTGAAGCATATGTACATTGCAAATTTATTATGATGTTGCAAATTCTATAAAATGATTGCTTCTATTAACTACTTACTAACTGGCGAAAGATATGAGAATAAACATCTTATTGAAAAACTTAAAATTGCAATTTATTTTTTAATGTTTGAAATTGTAAACCTCCAAATATATCAATTTCTCTGTAGAATTGGCATATTTTTTTTTATTAGAATGCTATAAAATAATATTTTTTTTCTCACATTTTTAGGCTTCAATATTTTACAATAACATTCAAATAACCAAAAATTAGCAACGAACTGATGTTACAGCATATATTACAGAATAGTAAAATAATTTTTTTTTATTTTCATATTGCATCAAAAGGTAATTGTTAAAATAAAATAAAAGTGGTTCGGAAGATTCCGTATTAATCAAATATATCGACATTCAAGTGCTCAAGTGGTAAGTGAGATTGTTTTTAATTTTAATTTATGTGATAATTCCCTAAATTTAGGCTTTAAATAAAACAATTAAATGTGTAAATAAATCTGGTATACAGATATAAAAGGTTTTCCAATAGGGATGATGTGATTTTGAAGTGACGTTTCGGCCATTTGTAATATGTCATGATCTGTCATTTGTTTTTCATTGTGTATTCAGTAGTGTCTACAATTTCATCATGGAGAGAACAAAGTTTACAAATTATTCAGTTTTATTATCAAAATAATCATTCTCCAATTGCAACTTTTCGTGCGCATTTGCCATTTTATGGTCGTAATAATCGTCCAAGTATGCTCGCTATTCGTCGAATTGTTGAAAATTTTGAGCTTAAATTTTCTTTACATAATGTTCAAGTGACAATAAGACAAAGAACCGCTCGAAGTATTCCAAATATTGCTGCCGTTCAGGCAAGTGTTGCTGAAGACCGTAATTCGTCGATTCCAAGACGATCTCAACAATTGGGACTGTCTCAAACGACAATCAATCGTTGATAACCAACTTTTTATGGCCGAAATTTGAAGAAGTTGATGTTGACAACATTTGGTTCCAACAAGACGGGGCTATGTGCCACACAGCAAATTCAACAATTGAATTATTGCGAGAATAGTTTGGAGATTCAATTATTTCAAGAAATTTTGATATTGAATGGCCTCCAAGAAGTTGTGATTTAACACCATTAGACTATTTCTTGTGTGGTTATTTGAAGTCATTGATCTTTCGAAATAAACCAGACGCTCTTCAAGCTTTACAAGTCGATATTGAACGTGCCATTCATGACATAAGACTTGATTTAATGAAAAAAGTGCTCGAAAATCGGGTTAATCGAATTCGTTCCTGCAGAAGAAGTCGTAGGGGCCATTTGAATGACGTTTTATTTACAACTTAATTGTATCGACTGTACTTCACATTAAATAAAAAACTTTGGAATTTCCTTAAGGTGCCTATACACTACATGTTTTTTACATTGCACCTGTCAAATTTTACATAATTCGGTAAAAACATGTGTAAAAATACACAAGCAAAAACATAAGACAAATTTTCAATTAGAGCATGTTCTATTTTCTTATGTTCGCACATGTGTTTTCAAATGTCTATGCCATGTGGAAACATTTATCGACGGTTGAATGTCTCCGATATCATTAGCCGTCCGTTTAAAGTATTTGCATTGGTGATAAATTAATTATTTTTTATCTCATTTTAAAATTTTAATAACAATGATATAAAGTATATAACAAGTGTTGGTTACAAGCTCCATATTTTGCAGATTAAAAAGAAAAAAAACTTAAATAAATATTTGTGACGCCGGCACTTCAGCAGCGCTACCAAAGAAATTTTCAGCGGCTTTAATATACATAATAATATGAACATATCAGCTGTTGTAAACAACCATGGCCGATGTCATGTGTAATTATACATACAAGTTGGTGACCAAAAATTAAAAACCTTATGTAAATTAATCAAGTTTGACAGACACAAAAAAAAACATGTGAATTGTAGACTTGAAAAAACACAAGCAAAAACATGTAGTGTATTGGTACCTTTAACAATAAGTGTGTGTGTGTTTTTTTCAAGAAATTTTATCACTCTTATTCGAAAACCTTTTATTATAAATGTGAAAGTTTGTATGTTTAGATCTTTGGATGTTTATTGGATTTAGATGAAATTTCGTAGACGGATAGCTTATGTCCCAGATTCAAATATTGGAAGCTTTTAAAGTAAAAAAAATGGAACAAATTGTTACTTTTTGTACGTTTTATTTTTTTTACAAATATTTTTTTAAATTAATACATAATTTTATTTATTTTACCATTATGTTTAATTTATAATATTTATTGAATGGTACAGAGTTTATTATTTATATTAAGTTTTATTTTTGTTTTAATGAATATATATAGAAATTATTTTATATCAATTTCTTATTTATTTGGATGTGATATAATTTCTTATGGATTAATTATATTAAGTTTTTGCATTATTTCATTAATATTAATAGCTAGTGAATCAAGTTTCTGAGGGTGTATTAAGTTCAATAGTTTAAATATTTTTTTAGTGGAAATTAGAAATTGCTTCAACCCATCTGAGATATATGAGAAACTAAAAATATGCCAATTCAGATATGTAATATGTTTTATGTTAGAAAAATATTAGCAAGAAATATTACAAAGTGGTACTCCACACACAAAAAATTTTAAAAATTATATTCATGTGACATCATAATGTACGCTGTACATTATTATTTAATATTATCAAAAAATTGTGGATGTTTTTTCTTTTTAATAGAAATAAAAAAATCCATTGAAAAAGTGAACATACAATTCACGAAACGTCAGGAAAATATGAAATAAAAAACTTTAGTTTTATTTACATAAAATACGGTAGGACAATAGCTAAATTTATAAATAAAAAATAACAAGAAATATTAGCGTTTGAATAGCAGATATCTCGTATAAGAAATATTCATAATCGTATACAGTGGACTCCCGATAATTCGTAATCGCAAGGGACCGGCCATTTCTTACGAATTATAGGGGTTTTCGATTTAGCGGGGTTTCAATTTAACGGGGTCAAAATAAAATAAATACGAATTATCGGGGTTTTTACTAAAACGATAAAAAAACATAAAAAACAATTAAAAATAATATACAAAATAAATAAAATAATAACAACCATAAAACTAAAGACTCTCCAGCCTGGATATTCAGATACGCTTTAGCGTACTGCCTGAAGATTTTAGCATAATAAATTCTCTTTTTTGAAGGATGTAACAAACTGATCCAACGAGAATAAACACACACACAAGCAAAAACCCACGCAAAAAAAAAAACAGTACACAAAAAATCATTCTTTCATGTTTCTGTTGTTTTTATTACGAATTATAAGTGGTAGTTAGCAAACAATTACGATTTATAAGAGGTAAAGAAGTTTTTATTTGAAAAAAAGTTACGAATTATCGAGGGGATCAAAATGTATGGAAATTTTACGAGTTAACGAGATTTTTTCAAGGGACCGACAGTTTATTACGAATTATCGGGAATTATGATTTATCGGGGTACGAATTATGGGGATTTGACTGTATAACAATTTGTTTTCTTTTTATAATGTGAAAAATGGAAAGGGAAAACTTTTTCAATTTGAATTATGGTATACGTATACGAGGTTTGTTCAAAAGAAAAGGTGAATTTTGAATTTTCTGTCTGAAGCGGACAAAATGGATATTGATGAATAAAAAAATACTTTTCAAAAGAATTCAAACTTCACCTTTTCTTTTGAACAAATCTCGTATATTTCTTCATTATTTGGTCAGTAAAGATCAGAAGTTAAGGCCTACCTTACGCCATTTTCGATATCTGACGCTTCGTACAGCTTCTTAAAAAAAACTTCTGAAGGAATTATCAACTATGTAAGAAATCTTAAAATCTTTCCCAAAATTTTATTACAAATAGAGTGCTTTCAATTCATCCACTACCGCATATATGAACAAATAGCTGTTTGTCTTAAAAACTAATAAACAATATTAAAATGGGCGACATTTTATTAGTCATTAGTTGTTCATATTTCTTTAGATTAAAATATTTGTATACATATTTTATTTCTTATCATCTAGACTCGTATTAATTAATAAAATTTTCTGTTTCTGTTAAAAAAGAAAAAAAATAGTGTGGAGCAGATTACAAAGCATTGAAGTTGGCCGTATTCTCTATTTAGTTTTTCTTATTAGCTGTGTGAGAAACACAATCTTATAACGAACGTCAACCTTCATAAGAAGCAATTAAAGTAGCTTTGCTTTAATAATTTTGAAAATTTTCAAATCACATGGAATAGAGAACAAGCCTAATTAGTTTCATGTTTTTATCTTAAGCTTAAGTCCGCGTTTTTTTATTTTAAAAGAAATAAGAATGTCTCATTTTTTACATTTTACATATTTCTCGTTAATTTTAATGTACACGGCAGAACATAACATCATCCTGTTTTCATTTGATTCATATATAAACGCTCTTTTTACTCTGTATTGAATTATTGAATTAGTTTAATTGATTTCCAAAGGAATTCCACAGTGTTACCACTTAAACTAGTGTTGTTAAACGCAGCACGGAGCAAAAGTGACCACTAATAAGCTACAAGCGCTCTGTGTATTGAATCAATGATGCAATCCAACTAGTTTCTTCAGAAAAACCACAACACTAACAGTGCTCCACATATAAAGGGTGTTTTTTTTTTATAGAGTGACACACGGTTAAATCATAATAAAACAAGGAAATACATTTTTAATATCAATGCAACGGGCTTTATTGGAAAGAAAATTTTATGAAATTAATGTTTAAATATGATTTCTGCCATGTGGCCGCCACGGCTGGCGCGTAGATGACGCAATCTGAAACACAAATTTTCAACAACTTTTTGCAGCATTCGCGGCCGGATTTTGCCGATAACTCTTCGAATGTTGATTTTCAGGTGTTCAATCGTTTGTGGTTTATCGATGTAGAAAAGTGACTTAATATAAACCCAAAGAAAATATTCTAATGGTGTTAAATCACACGATCTTGGTGGACAATTAATTGCGCCATTACGTGAAATTATTTTTTCATCAAAAGTTTCTTTGAGTAAATCAATTGATGAGTTTGACGAATAGAACAATTATTTTAATAAAAAAATTCAACAATTTGCTCTGGTGTAAGTCGATTTAGAATGAAATTTCTAAGCAAACTAAACAAAAAGCAACTATCAGCTGTTAAACGGGTGCTCAAATAACGCAGCTGTGACACTCTATAAAAAACACGCTTTATTTAATACAAATATAGGCATTTCCGCAGAAAGGTATGCTTTTAGTCACGTCACTGGCAAACAAATAAAATTGTTTTGTTTTTTCTAGATTTAATGAAGAATGGAAAATTTTATGTAACATGGGTAGAAAATACAAAATAATATGCTGGTTCCGGAAGACGGACGAAATCATTCGTCCATTTCGTGGAAAATTTTGTATAGAAATCACTCAAAATTTTCAGCGACGCCCTTATGAACACATTTTCGTTTGATATTCATATTATGGGGACGCATAAAGACTAATGAGCTGCAAAGTTTGCGTGGCCTCTTTGATATATCTTTCCATTTTCTATTCCTGGCCACTTCCATCCGTGAACTAAAAGGCGGTTTGACGGAAGCAAAGGAGATGCTTTATTATTAAGTAAATATACACGTTTTTTTTTAAATTCTTTATTAGATATTAAAGGGCTGCATGAAACTTAATAATGATGATCATGAAACTTTCATCATTATCTTTTATTCATTCGTTTCTATTCAATACAGATGAATAACTATGAACAGAGAACAATCAACACACGATAGTTAAGAGACGAGTGTAATGAAGTTTGTGTGTTCACTTATACAAGAGCGAACGAACATTTACAAATGTGAAACCGAACATGGCTTGAATAAATATCAATAATGTTCATGCAAAAACAGTATGCTCTCAAAGATCAGTGTTGCCAATTGAAGGAAAAAGGAAAATCATTTAAGAAATACGTTAAACATACACAATGACTAAATCGCAAAAATAGAAGGCAAAAAACTCTAAAAAATTTACAGTTTAATCATTAATGATTTATTTTATTTATTAACGTTTATTGAAGCTTTATGTTATTTAGAAATGCAAATAACAAACTAAAATACATATTGAATTTGATTTACTAGTGCTCGTAATATGAATAGTATATACATACATACGTACATGCGTGTAAAAGCTAAAACTTGAAATTACATATGCAAGTAATTACACATGGGCAGCGCATGCAAAAGATTACATGATTTTACCAAATTGGCAACATTGCTATTGCGTATTAATAAGAAACTGTGAGATGAGAGCGAGAACTTCGAATAAAAATCGTTTCAATGAACAAACTCTTTGTGTTAACGAAGTGAAACAAAATGTTATCACTCATACTATGAACAAAGCAACAGTTTGTTTGGTGTTCTGATTTTTATTCGAAATAGAGTTTTAGTCAATGAACATACATATGAATATGTTCATTGATGACCACGTTCACGCAGCCCTATATTTATATATGTATATACACTGAAATTAGTTGCCAGAACTTTGAAAAAGAAAATATTTTGTTGTACAGTGTTATTTGAACTCTAGAAAATAATCAAAGGCTATGAAAACGTTATTTGAATTAATATATTTTTTTTCTATCATAATTTGAGTGGTCTAAATTTCTTTTTAAATTACACAATGTTTTTGTGGATGTGTGTGTAATTTTATATATTTTTCATGTTTAAAATTGTCTAACACCCTGTCGTTTAAAACAATTTGACTTCACGAAAAATACGTGGCATATCTTAAGGCTTTTTAAGTAATAAATTCTTAAATGTTAAACTGGCACAGTAGTAGGCAAGATAATAGATCATGTATTTCATTAAAAAGTAAATACTAGTTGGCATGAATTTTAATTCCAACTGTATGGTTTATAATCTAAAGATTTAAAGCGCCATGGCCACGCATCCAACTGACGACGCTTGAAACTTGTGCAAGTGTTGTTAAAATTTTGGTTTGACGAATATATATGACAAATATAAGTTATTAAGATTTTAACATCATGCATGTGAGTTTTTTTCACTATCACTATTGAGAAAAATGGGTGAGTTTGATGCGTAAATTTGATGTGTTGCCATGTCGCTTAAATAAGTTTGTCTAGAATTGACCGACTGCACAAGTTCCACACAGGTCTATTTATTTGAAACAAAAAAAAACAAACAAAAAATTCCATGCCACCATTCATTCTTAATAATTTAAGTTCTGAATTGAACAATTAAACTATAATCTTGTAAAAAAAAGTATTCGGCAAAATACATTTAATAAATGAAACTGAAAATGACATTTTCTACTGATGAGTTTGTATTTAGCAACCAACGAAATACATATAGATTTGCTAACCCATAACAAAAAATAAATAAATTTTTATAAACATTTAATAAATGTTTAACTACTTGATTTCACTACTGTGAAAAGAGCTCTTATGCTGAAATCGTAGTTGATTTCGAAAAGATCAGTTCGACACGTACATATACAGTAAACGAATTTAGCACGCAATTATGATCACTCGCTTAAAAGCAATAGTTATAGTTTTAAGAGAAATTAAGAGAACTTAAGGTGGATTAATGGATTCATAAGTTCATGGATTCGCCAATTGAGGGATTAAATGATTAATGGATTGATAGATTGATGGATTAATGGATTTAATTATTTGTTGGAGGTTTGATAAAGTGATGGATAGATGGAATGAAAAAACATCAATTCAAAAATAAACTAGAGATGTGTTTATCGTCAACAATTGATTTAAATGATTTATATACAAACGTTAAACAAAAAATTATTTTTTTAGTAATTATATAAATTTTTTAAGGAACCAAAATCGTTTTAATTAATTAATAATTTACTGTAATCGTTCAAAATATTATCGATATTTTGTTTTCTCTATTTGCCAATATGCAGGGTTGCATTTCTTTTATTATCTGAGAGCAGTTGCTACGCTAGTTATGAGTTGTGAATAACATCTATAACTATCTATTGACTATTTTTTAGTTACCGTTTTATTAGTTCCGACTGGTTAGTTTTCTTAAGAGAATTTCCAAAAAAAAAAAATAGAGCTTTTAGTTGAACATCATTAGCATATTTTTTTTACCTTAAGTGACAAACTTTATTGTTACTCACTATACTTAATATTTAGTTAAATCATTACAATTCATTAGTAATTCACACATTGACAATTCAACAAAATTTCACTTATTTTAATTTTGTTATTGAACAAAATCATTTAGATTTCAATAGAGAAGCACAAAAATCTCTTGTATGGGAAAAAGAATTATTTATTTTCAAAAATTTATTAAATTTGCATTTGCGCAAGAAACTTGAAGATGAATCGAACAACAAGTAACGAAGACATTAAACCTCCAAAAATATTGGGTGTCAGGCATTTGCAAAGCTTTTTACTATTTTGGGGCTTAGCTGTGGGTTATGCAATGAGAATTAATCTGTCCGTATCAATAATAGCGATGACAGATCCACTTGAGGAAAAACCATTCGCACAGGTAAGAGAAAAGTGCTGAAGAAAAAAAAAATTGGCGAAAATTTGTTTTGGTCGCGGTAGAAAATTACAAGAGAGTTATAAAAGAACAATTATTTCAGTGAATAAAATAAAACAGCAAAATAATAATTTTGTTAAATATTTGATCATGTGTGATAATATAGTTTTCAGTAGAACATTTTTTAAGAGAGTTAATCACCCTTATAACGAGTGTCGCAGTCGTGACAAAATCTGTAAAATGTGGAAGTGTTCGCTATATGTTTTACGTTAGAGTCGTTCAATTTCGACAACGACACTCGTAATTAGACTGAATATTTTCCATTAATTAATCGTTCTAACTTAGTGTACTAAAGTGTACTAATTTTTACTTTACTCACGATAACATAGTTTAAATCGCTAAAAGATTGTTAGATCTCTCTAAGTGAAAACTATGGTTTAGATAACTAGAATAAATGTTTTAAACAGATCATAGTAAAAATAGCATGATCACAAATAACCATATACTCGTATGTAAAAGGTTTTCCGATAGGGATGATATGATTTTGAAGTGACGTTTCGGCCATTTGTCATGATCTGTCATGATCTGTCATTTGTTTTTCATTGTATTCAATAGTGTTTACAATTTCATCATGGAAGGATATACGCTAGAACAACGTTTACGACCATTTTATGGTCGTAATAATCGTCCAAGTGTGCCCGCTATTCGTCGAATTGTTGAAAATTTTGAGCTTACATTTTCTTTACATAATGTTCAAGTGCCAATAAGACAAAGAATCGCTCGAAGTAATGCAAATATTGCTGCCGTTCAGGCAAGTCTCCGTATCGGTCCGTAGTTCTTTCGAAATGATGCTGGCAACACCGTTACTGTCAATGGAGAGCGGTATAGATCGATGATAACCAACTTTTTATGGCCGAAATTGGAAGAACTTGATCTTGACAACATTTGGTTCCAACAAGAGGGGGCTACGTGCCACACAGCAAATGCAACAATTGAATTATTGCGAGAAAAGTTTTGAGATTCGATTATTTCATGAAATTGTGATATTGAATAGCCTCCAAGAAGTGGTAATTTAACACCATTGTGGGGTTATTTGAAGTCATTGGTCCTTCGAAATAAACCAGACTCTCTTCAAGCTTTACAAGTCAATATTGAACGTGCCATTCATGCCATACGATTTGATTTAGTGGAAAAAAAGCTCGAAAATTGGGTTAATCGAGTTCGTTCCTGCAGAAGAAGTCGTAGAGGCCATTTTAATGACGTTTTATTTAGAACTTAATTGTATCGATTGTACTTCACATTAAATAAAAAAGTTTTGAATTTCCTTAACAATAAGTGTGTGTGTGTTTTTTTTAAAGAAATTATATCGCTGTTATTGGAGAACCTTGTTTGTGATAAACAAAACTAATGAAAAATAGTATGGTTGTTGTTCT
The DNA here is from genome assembly GCA_947311025.1 of Lypha dubia. NCBI lineage: Eukaryota > Metazoa > Arthropoda > Insecta > Diptera > Tachinidae > Lypha > Lypha dubia. Next base: position 53,836,489 of record OX371264.1, read on the forward strand.
ATTTTAATTTTTGTAGAATAATATTATAGTTGTGTTTTAACTAAAGTATGATTATGGTCACAATTTGGGTCAACCATTCTTCTATTATTAAATGTAATCATGTTGCAATATGATTAAACACAATATTATTAATCTCACTTATGAAATTAAATTCAGAGAGAGAGAGAGAGAGAGAGAGGCAGATAGATAAACGATGCTGCAAGTGCTTGGCACAATAATGGTTTGTATTATACCGCAAAAGAGAGCTTCGGGAACCAAGGAGTTATCGGGAACAAAACAGATATCGGGAACACAATTTGTGACTTATTGAAATTATGTAATTTTAAAGAAGATAAAAATCAAAACATGTTTAAAGCCCATATTTTTCACAAAAAAAAAGACTAAAAAAATAACCGATTTAAGGAACAAACTTCATTTATGGAAATTAATAATTAAAAAAAAAACAGTTGCGATTTCTCGAAAAGTATTTGTGACCAATTTGTAATTTTCACCAAAAATTTTACTGCCTGTTCGCCGATATCGAAGAAGTTCTTTCTTTCGAACAAATACATTTGAAACAAAAACAAATTCAAAAATTTTGTTTTTGTTTCAAATGTATTTGTTCGAAAGAAAGAACTTCTTCGATATCGGCGAACAGGCAGTTAATTTAAATTTTCCAAAAACCACATTTAAATTCACATAAAATTTCTTTTTAATTTTTAGATTTTTGTCTGGTCTGAGAATGTGAAATCTCTACTTTTGAGCAGTTTTTTCTGGGGCTACGTATGTACTCAGATACCGGCTGGACAATGGGCCCGAATATGGGGAGCTAAAAATCTTTTTCTTCATGCCATTCTAGTCAGTTCATTCTTTTGTGTTCTCACGCCATATTTAATTGAAATCGGTGATTGGCCGGTATTATTTATCGTTCGTATGCTACAGGGTTTATCGCAAGGTGTTCTTTTCCCCTGCACCCATACAGTTTTGTCGAAATGGTCGCCCATCCACGAAAGAGCCAGTCTGTGTACTTTTGCTTATGCTGGAACATTTTTCGGCGCCATTCTTATGTTTGGCAATAGTGGCTGGATAATACCTTCATCATTGGGTTGGAGTGGTATGTTTTATTTATCCGGCTTGTTGGGTTTTATTTGGTGTATTTTTTGGTATATTTGGGGTGCCAATACTCCCGACAACTACAAGGGCATAACAAGTAGCGAAAAATCAATGATTTACAATTCGCTGGAAACAAAGCAAATCACTGATGGTGGTGAAATTGTTAGCAATTTAAAGATTCCTTGGTCGAAAATTGTTTGTTCTCTGCCCTGTTGGGTGCTAATGTTAGATCATTGTGCCCATAATTGGGGATTTTGGACTTTACTTACCCAGCTGCCGTCGTACATGAAATACGTTTTGAATATGGATATCAAAAGTAATGCTCTCTATTCGGCCTTACCGTATGCCATAATGTTGCTACTGAGTGTTTTGTTTTGCATTATAGCAGATTTCCTTAATAATCATCGTATTTTATCGATGCATTACAGTCGTAAACTATTTAATACAATTGGCCAGGGTATACCCATGATTGCTCTTGTAGCTCTGGCTTTTTGTGACAGCAATCATATAAACATGGCTGTAATTTTAATTGCTCTCACGGTGGGTTTTAATGCCGCCTCATTTTTGGGCTTTCAAGTGAATCATATTGATTTGTCACCTAATTTTGCTGGCGTTTTAATGGGCATTACCAATTGTGCGGCTAATGTAATGAGCATTTTGGCGCCCCTACTCAAGGGCTTTGTGGTGAAAGATGAGGTAAGTTGTGTGTGTGTGTGTGCGACAATTTTTCTTATGTTTAATTTTTTTTATTGTTCCCTTAACACCAATATTTCAGACAAATGTATCACAGTGGCGGATTGTTTTCATCATAGCTGGTGGTTTTTATGGCATAGCAAATTTATTGTTTGTTATATTTGGTGAAACTAAAATTCAATCGTGGAATGATCCTCTACCTCAGCCAGCTGAAATGCAACTCATGCAGAAACGTCCCGCTTCTAGTGATGAACAAGATGAGAATTAGTTTTACTGTATCTAATATGCTTAAAAGTATGCTTTAAAAACTTAGTAATTTCACAAAGTTTGTGCTTAAAGTCTACTTTAAATTTAAGAAGTTTATGCTTAAAGTCTACTTTAACTTTAAATAATTGTTTCTGTATACGATATAATAAATGTTTGAATTGTTTTGGAATTCTAGTTAAGAGTTTGTTTTATGAATTAAATTAAATGTCAGCATTTAGAAAGTTAAATGTATCTGCTAAGCTTTAAAACATTAAAATCAATTGTGGGTGAATCGATTTTTAAAAAGAACTTATGTATGTGTATGAAGAATATATTATGTCTAGTTGCACATGTTCAGGGTGGTGTTGGCTGAAGTGGTTAGCTCCTATGACTTAGGACCTGGGTTCAAAGAGCAAGTCAACCAACATCATTAATTTCTCTAATTTACACTAGTGTGGCATTGTATTTATTGTTGTTGGACTATTTAACTGATGAAGGTATTCCACTGCTCACTAACAACTGTTCCGGCAGCGATTGATACTCTTCCAAGGTAATTATTAAGGGACACAAATTTCCCCCGTTGGGGGTTGCATGCAAACCCTATGAAAAAAAAAACGAATTTTAAAAATCGTTCAATATGCTATAAACACTATTTTGGAGGGGACAATTTCACCCGATTTCTCAAAAAATATTATGAAACCAAACTGTAAGCAAAGTTGTACAAAAAAAATTATGAAAATCGGTCTATAAACAGAGGACTGCATTTACATTATGCAACTTTGGCGTATGCAATTTTTATTTCAAGTGAAATTGTTGAAATAGAAATTTAGACATTTCATATAGCTTCTCTGTTTTTCTCACTGAAAAAGGAAAGTTGCATGCAACAAAGTTACGTAGTGTAAATACCGTATTAATCGATAATCAAAGTTTGAGAAAATTTGTGATTCTGATATTAAACAGAGGCTGGTTAAAAAGTATTGAATGGAAATGATTTCAGTACATTTTGTATTAAACATTTTGATCTCAACTCGGAATTATGGTGTTTTCTTTTCTACAAAACAAAAAAAAAAAAAAAAAAAAAAAAATTGGCACATCTCCATGTAAAAAGTGTTCATTGGTGTTCGTTTCTTAAAAATGTTTTGCTCTGTAAAAGGCCGGTGTGTTTTATTCACCCTCACTAATGGTGGAAGGCATAGCACTTGATGCCCCGTATAAATCAACCATGTTGATAGTGCCCTGTAAAATTTAGCTGTCAGCTGTTAAAATAGGGCGATATACTTTTTCTTAAATTGTGTTTTGTTCAAGTGAAATAACAAGTTGCTTTATTGCAACGGTTGACCAGACATTTTATACATTCACCTTCCCGCAAGGTGTCATTTTTTGTAATTCGAAAATACTTAAATTTAGTACGAGCTATTTTTTGTGATACAAGTTCGGACTAATAAGAGGAAACTCAACATTTATTCTCTAAAATTATAAAAACTGTCTAGAACATTTTGAACGCGAAAAAATACAATTTTAAGTCGAAACATTCCAATAGTGCACTGAAAAAACAGTTTTACATAAATTTAACGAACTTCCGTTCCTTGAATTAAATTCTTTAAAATTCAAAGTGTATTATTATACGTTGTTTCAGTAAAATATTCCTTGAAATTAAAAGTAAAATTTTTATGTATTTATGAACTCAACGTTGAAACCATTATTTGATTTTTTTTTTTTTGAATTAAACAATCAACTAATTTTTTGATTTAACGTATAATAAGTTGAATTTAAGAAACTCGTTCATTTATTTAAACACAATGAACAAATACTTTGATTCAAAGAACCTGTTTCCGGATTTTAAGTAATATACGTTGATTTTGTTGTATGAATACGTTGGATAAAGAAATATTTTTCTTAAAAATCAACGTACGGTTTCAACGTATGGTTTCTTAACTTCAATGAACTGGTACGTTGAATTCAACAAGCCAATGATTGCCATACGTCGAATTCAAAGCACCTGTTCCTTAGGTGAAAATTAAGGACTAAATTCGTTGAATCAATTTAATTGCTTTTTTGGTAGAGTGTACCAACTTATAAATTTTAAACTTAAATTTAAATAAAATTTTATTTTAGTGATTCTAAACGTGTAAAAATATGACGCATCATTAGCAACATCTGACACACTTGATATTTCCATTAATTGTTCACTAATCTGTAAAATCAGTTTTTTTTTGTAAAGGGGGTTTCTTATAGAGGTATAAAACTTTAACTTGCCAAATATTTTTTAACTGGCAAACATTATGTCAGCTGTCAAGTGATTTATGTTTAGTAACCACATATTTTTATGTTCGAAACCTTGAATTGGCCACCAAGATCGTGCGTTTTAAAGCCGCTAGACTATTTTCTGTTGGGATATGTGAAGTCGCTAGTCTAAGCCGATAAGCCCGAAACGATTGACGACTTGGAAGACAAGATTTGCCGCATTATTGCCGATATACGGCTACAAATGTTGGAAAAAACTATCGAAAATTTGACCTCCAAATTAGTCTACGTCGAAGCCAGCCATGGCGGTCATATGCCAGAAGGTCACATTTACATTATAATGCCAGAAGATTATCTTTCGAATAAAGTAAATTTCATGACATTTTAAAAAATTCATCTCTATTTTATTTCGTTTCAAAGTTCTATACGTCTATAAAAACACCTTTTATATTAAAGAAATGTAGAAATGTGCACCAGTGTACCTACAACTTTCTAAGTTTTCAAAAAAAACTAACATTCATTTTATTTCTTAATAAATTTTTTTTATACAAAACATACTTTTTCCTTTATTTGTAAATTTTCTGATTAATTTTTCCTGTTTCATATGTAAACAGCTGATTACTTAATTATTGTCCCAACTTACCTAACTCGCCGTCTACATTAGCCATCGATTTGTTTGCACATGAACAAAGCGCCAGCAGAATAGCAGAACAAAATTTGTTCATGTTTTTCTATGTGGGGAATATTAGTAAATGTTCATGTGCTGTTTTACCACAATTTTAAGGTGGAGTGGCAGAGACAGCAAATAGCTTTTGTTTGTTGTCTCAATTTTCATATTGGAAAATGACATTTGATGGTTGAACATGGTTGTACGAACAAATGTTCTGACAATGCTGTTTGACCATAAACAAAACATGAACAACAGTGGTCTACATTAGCTAAAGTAATGTGCGAACAAGCATTTGTTCATTGGCCGAACAAATTGATGGCTAATGTAGACTGCGAGTAAAAGCAACACTTTTTACAACTTTTTAAAGGAAATGAAAAAAAAAATCATTCTCTCATTTGCTCTCAAAATTTAACAAAAATTGTTATCTGGTATGGATAACTTTTTATACAAGTTCCGGCTGTTTCGTTTGTCCATCTGGAACACCCCTAATATGATGCCAACAACTTTCAATTCGCTTTAAAGAGTTCTAGTCTTGTCTTGGTTTTATTTGAACAGCTGGGAGAAGAAACTTATTAAAAATAAAGCATCTTTAGAAAAATATTTAATATCTTTTTTTTTTTGTTTTTATTATTAACTATAACAATTATAACTAGATACACTTAAATAAAAAAAAAAAAAATATTGAAAATATGTTACAAACTATCGACTAACTATTCAGACAAAACAATATCAACAGAAACATTTACAGCATTTATCGTAACAGAAAATTGTTCTTAAACAATTAATTTAAAACAAACATATACAAATTAAAACCTGATTATTAAATAAATACTCAGTTGAAACTTTTACTCCTAAATTTATAAACTAATTAACTAATGCTGTGACTCTACAAAAGTCGAGTTACGTTTTGCTGCGAGCGGCTTGATTTCCGGATCATTCCATGATTGAACATCCGTCTTGCCAAACAGTACAAAACACAAGTTGCCAATGAAATAAAAACCGGCAGCAATAAAGAAAATGATACGCCATTGATCGGGATCTTTCTGCAAAGATTACAAAAAAAAAATATATTAAAAAAAAAATTAAATGACGTTTTTTTTTATGAAAAAATTTACCTCATTGTTCACTATAAAGCCGACAATTAAAGGTGCTAGAATACTCATTATATTGGCAAAACAATTCGTTATCCCCATCAGAATGCCCGCAAAGTTCGGCGATAAATCCATATGATTGACCTGAAAGCCCAAATAGGTGGATGCATTAATACCCACCGTGATGGTGAGTAAAACAATGGCTAAATTCGTTTGATCAGCCGTCACATAACCGAGGCAGACCAAAGACACCATGGGTATCCAATGACCGATGGAATTGAACAGTTTACGGCTAACCGATAACGGCATACATTTACGTTTGCTGAGCAGCGTCTGAATGCCTGAGAATACAAAACACAGGAGAAACATGGCGGTATAAGGTAGTGCGGACAACAAAGCATTGCTCTTGATATCCATATTGAGAACATTTTTCATATATGAGGGAATTTCCGTTAACAAAGTCCAAAAGCCCCAATTGTGGGTGCAATGTGTAAGTGCGAGCGCCAGAAATGGCACTGAGGTAAAGAATTTCAGCCAAGGAGTTTTGGCGGCAGGCTTATTTGCATCCTCGTCCGAGCTAGATCCCAAAGAAGTTTCAATCAGTTTCTTTTCTTCAGCCGAAATATTTTTATATTCGCCGGGCGTACTGGCACCCCAGAAAAACCAAACAGCTGACCATACCAAACCACAGCCACCAGATATATAAAATATGCTTGGCCAACCCATGGACGATGAAGCCATGACACCACTAGAAGCCAACATAACTACCGTGCCAAATTGTGCACCCGAATAGGCGTATGTACCCAAGGTACCTCTCTCCTCTACTGGAGCCCATTTCGAGAGTATAGTATGCGAAGAGGGAAATAGAAAACCTTGACTTAAGCCTTGCATTACTCTCAAGGCGCACACAAGCTGCCAATCTCCCAATCTAGCGCAAAGGGGCGTTAATACAGTCAAAAGAGAGCACGAAAATACACCGGTTAGTAGCATGAGTTTGCCACCAAATTTGCGAGCCAATGATCCGGCTGGTACTTGTGTTATAACATATCCCCAGAAAAAACTACTCAAGAGCAACGACTTAGTTTTTTCATCCCAAGCGAATTCCTGTTTCGAGAAAATAGAAAGTGGTGAAAACAAAATAAATTTTTTTATTCGAAAGAAATATTTCCAACTTACATCAAAATCTGGATTTGTTGCCTGTTTATCGGTCATGGCCACAATGGCCACCGATAGATCCACTCTTAAAGCGTATGCCACTGTCAAGCCCCAGAATAATAGAAAACATTGCAAGTGTCTAATGCCAAAAAATGAGTCTGCAAAGAAAATTAAAAAAAATATTTTTTTTATTTAATGTGAAGTACAATCGATACAATTAATTTCAAAATAAAACGTCATTCAAATGACCTCCACGACTTCTTCTGCGGGAGCGAATTCGATTAACCCAATTTTCGAGCACTTTTTCCACTAAATCAAGTCGTATGTCATGAATGGAATGCTCAATATTGACTTGTAAAGTTTGAAGAGAGTCTGGTTTATTTCGAAAGACCAATGACTTCAAATAACCCCACAAGAAATAGTCTAATGGTGCTAAATCACAACTTCTTGGAGGCCATTCAATATCACAATTTCTTGAAATAATCGAATTTTTAAACTTTTCTCGCAATAATTCAATTGTTGGATTTGCTGTGTAGCCCCGTCTTGTTGGAACCAAATGTTGTCAAGATCAACTTCTTCCAATTTCGGCCATAAAAAAGTTGGTTATCATCGATCGATTGTGGTTTGAGACAGTCCCAATTGTTGAGAACGTCTTGGAATCGACAAATTGTGGTCTTCAGCAACTCTTGTCTGAACGGCAGCAATAAATGCATTACTTCGAGCGATTCTTTGTCTTATTGCCACTTGAACATTATATAGAGAAAACGTAAGCTCAAAATTTTCAACAATTCGACGAATAGCGAGCACACTTGGACGTTTATTACGACCATAAAATGGCAAATGCGCACGAAAAGTTGCAATTGGAGAACGATTATTTTTATAATAAAACTGAATAATTTGTAAACGTTATTCTTGATGAAATTGTAAACACTACTGAATACAATGAAAAACAAAAGACAGATCATGACATATTACAAATGGCCGAAACGTCACTTCAAAATCGTATCATCCCTATTGGAAAACCTTGTACAAGTGTAAGAAAGACAATTATAAATTATACCAAATTTTGATTAAAACGAGAATGGAAATTTACTTGTTTTAGCGAAAAAGACTAATAAATAAATTCTTGTGCGGAGATACCACTTACCAACGTGTCGATGTAATATCACCTACTAACGATTTATAGTAATTTTTTATATCAGACTACAACTCGTATTTTTATTAAGAACGACTTTTATAGAACACGTTTGCAAAATCTCAATCCAAAATATGTGCCATAATCCCTCATTAGGGTGTTGCATAAAAAGTATTTTAATGACAAGACTGCGATTTATTACTCAATCAGCTTCGCCGCGCGTGAACATTGTGTAGAACCTAACATTATCAATGGCGCCATCTACTTATCAAATATTAACTTAATATTACGTTTTTTCCTGCATATTTTCTTTGTATAGAGGGTATATTTTTCCTCCCTCCTATCGTTTCAAGATTTCTCACAAAAGTTAATTATATTTTATTATTACGACTATCACTGTTTTAGTTTCCCGTGAATATGTAAATATATATGTATTTATATCATTACTTTGTTGGGCGGTACCAATCTCCCTCGTCCTATCACTCCTAGATTTTGTTCTAAGTTGTATTTTGTTATTGGAGTAATGCACACCGAACTTCAAGACATTCTATGTTTTATTTACTCTGATATATGAATATTAATATGTTATTATATATAAATTGCCCGTTCTGCCCGTCCTACCGCCCCAATATTATTTCTTGATACTGAACTTTCTATTAGAGAAAAAATGATAAAATTGGTGTAATAGTTTTGGAGCCTATTCGATACAAACAATTAAACAAAAATACCTTTCCCCTTTATAATATTATAATAGACAAGCTTTTACCCGTGACTTCGTTCACGCTGCATGTCATGTTATCGCAGCAACAAAGAGGTAAAAAACGTACCAACTTTTTCTCATTTTATGACCCACATAACGCACACTCCATGTTAATGTAAAAAAAAAAATTGTAAAATACAAAAAGTACCAAAAGTAAAAACTTTTCCTTATTTTACCACACAGAAAGTACACTGCATATTATTGTGAAAATGATAATAATAAAAAAAGTACCAATTTGTCTTAAGAGGAAAAGTACCAAAACTAAATAATTACCGTAAGTGAAAAAGTACTAAAAGTACAATTTTTTTTTCATCCCACAAAAAGTAGGCTAATTTATAAAACAACACTAGGTGATCTAGAGCCTAAAAAAACTACATCAAATAAATTAAAAAATTTTTTTAAACATTAGTACAAAAATAAAAAGTACTAAAACTACCCTTGTCCATTTTTAACGCATTAAAGTCCCTATACTTTAATCTGGGTCACATGCTATTATCCGTCTATCAAATTTTATAAAAATTAAATTCTGAAAACAAAAACTACTAAAACTAAAAAATTACCATCAGTAAAAATGTACCAAAAGTACAATTTTTTTCTCATTTCAGCCCTCACAAAGTGTTTCTAATAAATTTATAAAATATTAGTATAAAAATTTAAAAAGTCCCAAAGCTACCAAATTATCCACATTTAAACAATTTAAAAAGTACTCTGTATTTTAATCTGGGACAAATATTTCATTTAAACCAATCGTACGGTTTTTGTGTTATAGTGGAACAATCATCCAATAATATAGGTTAGATGATATACTCGTACGTATGTATGTATATCTATAATATAAGTTACATGATATACTCGTACGTATGTATGTATATCTATAATATAAGTTACATGATATACTCGTACGTATGTATGTATATTTGTATGCATATACGAGTATGTCATATTTATTATTGATCATATATGGAGTTTCTTCCCTTAATGTTCACAACTCCTTAGGGGCTCCATTCACATATCACGTAACGCTGTTTTCGGAGATTTTATATTTCGTAACGCTATTTACACAATTTTCAGTGCAAAATTTCCAAACCGTAACAAATCTATAACCCCCTTCCTTTGGAGCGATATGTGCACAGCCACTAATGATATATGACCCATATAGAACCTCTGTAGGTGAGTCCTTAACATGTGTTTTAATGAAAGAAAACAATCGGCGGTTAGAACAATAAATTTGCAATTTGTGATTAAGAAGAACACTTATCTTCATATCTACAACATCATCGGTTCAAATATGTTCTATAATATAGAGAAATTGATATGATTGGAAGCCTACAACGTCAAACATTAAAAAATAGATTACAATTTTAAGTTTTTCAATAAAATATTTATTCTCATATCTTTCGCCAGTTAGTAAGTAGAATAATAAGTAGTTAATAGAAGCAATCATTTTATAGAATTTGCAACTTGTGAAATATTTTTTTTTTATTTTCAGATTGAATCGTTAAAATAAAATAAAAGTGGCTCGGAAGTTTCCGTATTAATCAAATATATCGACATTCAAGTGGTCAAGTGGTAAGTGGTAAGTGAGATTTTTTTTTAATTTTAATTTATGTGATAATTCCCTAAATTTAGGCTTTAAATAAAATAATTAAATGTGTAAATAAATCTGGTATACAGATATAAAAGGTTTTCCAATAGGGATGATGTGATTTTGAAGTGACGTTTCGGCCATTTGATTAAATAAAAAACTTTTGAATTTCCTTAGCAATAAATGTGTTTTTTTTTTAAAGAAATCATATCACTCTTATTGGAAAACCTTAAATAATAAATAGTTTGATGCAGACAATTGACTCATAACTTTTCGTTTATTTTTGCATGATCACCACTCAAATCAAATTCAAAATTCGAAAACATTGTTTGGAGGAAAAAACAATTGAAGAAAAAAATATTATATTGAACTAACGACTTTTTTTTTTATTTAAAATCATTTCCCTATCTTTACATATTTTCTTACGTAAAACTACTAAATTTTATTTCCCGAAAAGAAAAACCGGTAAAAAGCGACTTTAATCAATTTTTGATTTTATGAAAACAATTGCAACCAGATAAGAAAAAATAACTGAAAGCTGATCTAGAACTAAAACTTTTATAAAAAATTGTTGAACTATTAAATAAGTCTGTCTGTCAGATAACAATCTTGGGTTCAAAGAACAACTCAAATATAAATATTGCAATTAACTTAAAAACTATTTCATAAAATATTATTTACTATTTTTTTTAGCAACGTAGTTTTTACATTTTGCAATTTCCTAAGAAATATTACTTGACATTTAATAAATTACTGAATTACTGAAATATTACTTGACTTTTGTGGATTTTTTTCTTAAGAAGAAAAATTAACAATTAATGAATTAATGGAATTTCCCAAAGATCTATTGGTAAAAACTAAATTACTGGGAAATTTTAAACCAGAAAATATTATACCACTTAGTTGGTAAATTAGTTACTTTAAAAGTCATCTATGCAAATATTTGTTACGTTTTTTTTTCAACTTAATTAACACTCGATTCGAAATTTTGTAACAGTGTGGAATGAAAACAATTCACAAAGTAGTTTAATTAATTGAAAAATTTACAACGTATTTAGTGCATCCATTACTTACTTACTGTGCAACAAAAGGAAAAAAAAAAAAAAATAGAATAGCATGTGTTTAAAATGAAGCTCGTTTTATTTTAAATTTCATGTTTTAAAAGCCACGTTCACACAATCATCAAATATTTGACGAAATATTTCTTTAACAACCGTAGTTTTTTATGCTCATGCAGTTTGATCCATAACTTTTCAGTTAGACAAAAAAAGAGAGGTAAGTTGTCCCACCCCCCTCACCGCTCCCGATATATTGGTGGTCGCATAATTTCTCTCTTTGTAGAAGTATGTAAAAAATTTATTTTGTTTTTTGCATTTAAAGGTTTTGCTTGGACCCTAAATAAAACAAATTTTTTTTAGGGTTAATAAAGGGAAAAATTGGAAGTTTTGGTACTATTTATTCTTTCATAAATTTCTTTAATAAATTAACATACTTTCTGGGCAGTTGAAATGAGAAAAACAATCTTGTACTTTCTTAATATTGGTACTTTTTTTTACTATTGGTGCTATTGTAATTGTGGTACTTTTGCGCTTGAGAAATTTTCTTAATGGATTTCGATGAAATTTGGTTGCATGTTACCCAGATTAAAATATAGAGTACATTTTAAGGATTAATAAAAGGAAAAATTAGTAGGTTTGGTACTTTTTTATTTTTGCATTAATCTAATATATAAAAATTTTGTGTCACGATGTTTGTTATCGACCTCCTCCGAAACGGCTCGACCGATTTTAATGAAATTTTTTACGCATATTTGGTAGATAAAATTTATATTAAACCGCTAGGGTCACGAGGAGGGGAGGGAGGTGGCAATTCCTGTAATTACTAAACTATTAACCCAATTCGTATTTCAAACAAAACAAAATTGTTTTTGTTGTTGAATGACATTTACGAGAAGCGTCATAATTCGTATTTCAAGTAGAACAAAATTATTTATATAGTTGAAGGACAGATGGTGCTACGTCGTTCGATTTCAAATAGTCAAGCATAAAATAGGGGGTTGATGAGTGGGGAGAATGGTTCCCCCATATAAGAAAATAGCTTTCGGGCGAAGCCGGAACAATCATCTAGTATTTCATAAATTTTTTGTAAATTAATACACCTTCTGGGGGCTCAAATGAGAAAAAAATCGTGCACTTTTGGTATTTTTTTTAATTATTGTACTTTTTTTTTACTTTTGCTGTTTTAATTGTGGTACATTTTTTACTTTTACTGTTTTAATTATTGTACTTTTGCATATAGAATACTTTTTAAGGGGTAATAAAGGGAAAAATTAGTAGTTTTGGTACCTTTCATTTTTCCACTAATATTTTATAATTTTTTTTATAAACTGACCTATGTCTTGGGGACGGAAATAAGACAAAAACTTGTACTTTTAGTACTTTTTTAATTATGGTACCTTTTTTTTAGTTGTGACAGTTTTGCGCTTGAGAAATTCTCTGCATATGTCCTAGTTTAAAATATAGAATACTTTTTAAGGGGTAATAAAGGGAAAAATTGGTAGTTTTAGTACTTTTCATTTTTCCTCTAATATTTTATTAATTTATTTTATAATTATCATATATTCTGAGGACAGAAATGAGAAAAAATCTGGTACTTTTGGTACTTTTTTAATAGTGGTACTTTTTTTATTTATAGTACTTTTCCGCTTGAGAAATTCTCTTAATGGATTTCGATGAAATTAGGTTGGATATGTCCCAGTTTAAAATATAGAATACTTTTTAAGAAGTAGTAAAGGGAAAAATTTGTAGTTTTGGTTTTTTTTAGTTTTCCACTAATATTTAATAATTTTTTTTTTATAAATTAACATTTGTCCTGGGGACCGAAATGAGAAAAAAATCTGGTACTTTTGGTATTTTTTTTATTATGGTACTTTTTTAATTGTGCTACTTTTTCACTAGAGAAGTTCTTTTAAGGGATATAGATGAAATTAAAATACAGAGTATTTTTTAAGGGGTAAAAACGAAACAAATTGCTACTTTTGGTACATATCGTTTTTTTTATTATTTGTTTTTAACATCGACTTAAAAGTGTTTTTTTAGGAGGTAAAAAAACGAAAAGCAGGTACTATTTTTAGAAATTTCTTTTAAAGTGTACTTTCTTATGGATAATATTAGAAAAAGATGCTATTTTTGGTGCTTTCTGCTTTTAGTACTATTTGTTTTTCATTCACATGTAGTTTGAACGAAGTCATGGGTGAAAATAGTCATAAGTGGCTTGCTGAAGTGTATATAAAATTCGGCACAGCAGAGTATAGAATTCTTACTTCTTTAAACCATAATTTATTCATTTAATATTCTGTAGCCCAGTGCTAGAAATAATGATGTTGTAGTATTTGCTTTTATTTATTATATGAATTTAGATATTCACAACAGCACCAATATTTACCTTCGTTATCGAATCGTCTATTTTTAGGCATTTTGAAAAACTTTTTTTTTTCTTTGTTTTTTTTTCAAATAATTTTATTTCAATATTTTTTTTTTTTAATTGTAGGTGGATTTTAAGCTTTAGGGTTGATAATATACATTTATTTTGTTTTCAATTGAATTGGTTTCGGCTGCTTAACACTACTTTCACACTGACTGATGACTGACTTCGGCAAAATCCCTTCAATAACTGATCGATTACAATAAATTTGTTAATGTTAAAATACGAAGAAACTTATTAAAAATATTAAAATGCATCTTATAATAATAAGTGTTTTTTTTTGTGTGATAATTTGTTATTGTTACAATAATTTTAATAATTAAACACACACATTTACATGTGTAAACACATTACAGACACACGTTTAGTATCAAATGAAAAATATCTGTAAGTCAGTCACCAGCAAATAAAACAAATAACAAGTATCACATACATATTTATAAATATTCTTAGGGAATAGTAATGCAAACTTATTAATAAAGAAAACATTTCCCTAAATAAATTTTGAAAAATGATAACTGACACACTTCAATAATATTTTAAATTTCAAGTTGACTGAAAGCAGACAATTTATTTTACTGATTACGATTGATTATAAAATTTTCAACGAAAATGTTATGTATTGATAAGAGTTTAATAATGCTTTTTTTTATTATTAACGTTAATAAACAAGAAATGGGTCAATATCAGACTATTAAGCTGAAAATAGCATCAAAGAGACGATCAACCAATTAAAGAAGGTTGTTTTTTTATTACAAAGAAGTTAAATGTTAGTCTAGGGCGGGCCACAATTTGCAACTAATGGGTAGAATTTCTAACATTCTTTCCCTGCTGGGATCAAATGTTGTCATGTTATTGTCCCACTTCTCGTGTACCCCCTACAATATTTTACTGCATAACGTAAAGGTACGGTCACATCTGGCAAACATTTGCCCAAAAAAGCGTAACCACTAAATACCAATGAAAAACTTTTTGATTTATGCATTTATTTATTAAGTTAAACAGCATCTATAAGATAGGATTCTATTACATTTTCTATTAATTATATAGAAACCGTTTAACGTAATAAAGGTATCTAAATCAAAAGTTTTTCATTCGTATTTAGTGGTTACGCTTTTTTGGGCAAATATTTGCCAGATGTGACCGTACCTTAAGAACTTTTTGCATTTATTTCCGCTGCAGCCTTGGATGGCATACTTTATCGCTCATAGGCATAGAATTTTAAAATATTCAACGCTAAACTAAATATAAAATTTCAACTTGTGTCTCCTTGTGTCAAATTCGACAGTATTTATAAGCGACACAGCTTTTTTTCTTTCGATTTTCTTATCGTTTAAAAGTAAAGCAACCAATATGTGAATGAGTGATCATAGTAAAAAAATTTTATAATTTATTAAACACTTTTTTTTCTGGCCTGTCAATCATCATTATAAGTCTATGGAAAAATTTATTTTCTTATGAAATATCAATTTTAAAGATCTTGCAAAAAAGAAAACATAAGAATAACAACAAATGCCCGCCAAACCGACCTCATAAACTTGCATTTAATTACCATCTTAAGAACTTTTCAATATGACTTTCTTTTTGTATGCAAATACTCGTGTGAGTTTGCCAGAAACAAAAATGTCTGGCCACTTTAATAATTGCTAAAATGAATTGGAAATAACTGTTAATAATAATAATAATAATAAAGCTAAAGCTCTTTCCGTTTAACTTTTAATCAGATTCTGCTGAGTTTGTTTTAACAGTAGAAAAAAAAGTTTTTAAAAGCTTTTTTTTTTTTTTTTGTAAAAGCCTTTTTAACAGTTAATAATGCTTTGAAAAGCTGTTTTGAAAAGCTTTTTATAACAGAGCAACTAACTGTGTGTATTTTTTTCATTAAATTAATTTCCAAAATACTTTTTAACTTTCTGCTAACAAAAATAGAAATTTCACTACAATTTTCGAAAATTGAGTTTGGATGTGTGAGTGTGTGTGTGCACTTAATAATATAATAACCGATCGGGAAGAAATTTGCTGCAGTCTAGACTGTGTGAGGTAATGTTTCGATTCGATTCTATAGATTTTAAGAATTTTCACAAATAAAGCTTTCGAACAAAAAATTCAGTTTTAAAATAAACTTTAAACTACTCGACGGATTAAAATTCCACAAGCAAAATGTAACGGAATTCTAGACAAAGCTTAGCCATAATAGATTTTCTAAAACTTTTTATAAGCTTATTTATTATAAGCTTATTTAAGTATGTATTTGATTTAAAGATGCTACAATACTTCTTATTGTACATATAAATTAGATGACAATTTAATACATAACGAGCATTGGATGCAATAGAGTCATAACTCAGAAATAGTGATTTTGCAGAAAACAAGATTAAAATTTTGAATTCGCTAACAATTAACTTAATTTTTTATATTCTTATTAGGAATAAACGTAATTATTATTTGAACTTTAATAATGTAAAAATGAGAAATTATTATAATTAGGCTTAAGTTCAGCTTTATTGAATTAATGAAAATACAAATTACTGTGAGTTTTCTATTTTTGAAAAAAACATTAGCATGTGCAAGCAGATTAGCAGAACGTATCAGTATACCGATTTCAAGGCCGCTACACCTCTCATCAGCGTTCATTTGTCCAACTTTACAATGTTCGTAAAGTGGATACTAATTGGGAAGAATATCAACTATTTAACCAAGTTTTCAACAGAAATAGAATACGAGAATTATTTTAATTAATTTTTATTCTATTTTTACGTATTGAAACAATTGTGGTTAGTACGAAATTCCCCATGTCTGATTGCTTAATACTAATATTCAACAAACTCTCATAGTCCGTTAACTTAATTGTTAAAAGAAAATGTTATTTGCTCTCGAAATTTATATATATTGTCATGAAATTAGTGTTGCAATTTATCACATATTTTGAGTTATGACGTTATTGCACTAATGGCTAGATATGATTGCTTATTACAGCCACGCAATAATTTTGTAATTGTTCTTGAGGCGTGTCAGAATTTTGTATAAATTTTTTGTAAATGTTTTCTCAGTCTTTCTTACTGTTTTTTTTTCTTTTCGGTGAATGAAGTATTTTTTGAAGAGAAGAAGAGAACGCGAAGACTGGGTGCAGATGGGGACTATAAAAAGTATATTATTTCATGCGAAGTATTCAATGACAAATTTATAAACTTTTTCTATTTCACAAATGTTAAAATTTCTATTGCTTTGACGGATTTGCAAAAAGCACTAAATTCTTCTTTCAATTCGCCAAAAATAGGCAAGAGTCTCGCAAGAAATACGTGGCTAAAATCATTTATGTAAATTGTTCATGTTTAAAATTATAAATTCTAATGAAATCTATTTTTTATTGTTTGTTGATATTCCTAAGCTTACAATAATATTGCGATTGTAAGCTTGTTATAAAAAACCACAAGCCTAGTCTGTAATTAGATTTTTTAACTTTTCTTTAATTACTGACAAGCAATAGAATTGTTATTAAATATTAAGAATTGTTATTAAATATTTTATAATAGTTTTCGCAATACTTTTCTATGCTTAAGGCTTGTTACAAAAGATTGCTAAATCGTTTTGATTTGCTTAGAAATCAATTCTTAAACTGAAAAAAAAGAACGTCGACTTAAGAAAAAATGCGGTTAGTTTATTAAAAACTGGTAAGAGCTTTGTCAAATTGATATTCAAAATTGATTTCGTTGAAAAACTACATTGAATGCAATATTTTTTTTCTTTTTAAATGGCTTAATTGTTTTGTGTGTGAGAGAGAGGAATCGGTGTCGAAAAAAGAGTTTGTTTTAATTCATCTTAAACTTCTTGTCCTCTTGATTTCGCCAATAACTTGTATGATGTTCATTTCCCATTGTCTCTGATGCATCGACGTACACGAGTGATATAAAACAAAAATTCATAGCGATACATCACACCATCTTGATGGCGAATCAAGAGGACCACTACTTTAGTTTGAAACCGCTGCTCAGGCTCTATTTTATTCGTTATTAAATGGCAAACCAAACTAAACCCAAAGCAGCTGCCAGCTGTCTGCCACATAGTTTGTGAAAAAGCAACCCTTAAGTGTGCAAATTTTTATTCAATTTCTTTTCTTTTTAATTTCGAAATAAAATCTAAAGTTTAAAAAAAGTTTTTTTGTAATGAAATTTTTAAAGCTGCACGAATTTTTAGGGTTGCAAATATTAAATATACATACCTTATTTTGTATACAAATATAGGGTGTTTTTTTTTTATAGAATGTCACAAGTCTGAGTTGACATCACTGCTTTAATTAAGCACCCATTTACTCGTATCAGCTGATAGTTGCTTTTTGTTTAGTTTGCTTTGAAATTTCATTATGAATCGACTTGCACCAGAGCAACGCGTGCAAATTGTTAAAATTTTTAATCAAAATAATTGTTCTATTCGTCAAACTCATCGTGCAGCGGGCGCTACAATTGATTTACTCAATGAAACTTTTGATGAAAAAATAATTTTTCGTGTGATTTAACCCCTTTGATTTGTTTCTTTGGGGTTATGTTAAGTCACTTGTCTACGTCGATAACACCTGGAAATCAACATCGGCGAAATACGGGCGCAAATGTTGCGAAAAATTGTTGAAAATTGGTGTTCCAGATTGCGCCTTTTACGCGCCAGCCGTGGTGTCCACATGGCAGAAATCATATTCAAACATTAATTTCATAAAATTTTCTTTTCAATTAAAATATTAAATATATATTTCGTTGTTTTATTATGATTTAAACTTGTGTCACTGTATAAAAAACACCCTTTATAGAGATCGTGATTTGTGTTCAGTAAAATTTTTGTAAAAATTTTGGTACAAAAACCGACTTAAATACATAAAAATCTGTCCACAAGTAGCAAGATGATTTATCAAACAATTTTTCCCGAGGCCGCTTACATATCGATGGTACCAATATTTCTGAGGAATATCGTGCCTCTCCCATAAGAAAATGTTTATAGGAGCAAACCCCTTCCAGCAAAAAAAAAAAAAGAAGTTTTTAAAATCGGTCAATAAATTGAGGAAATTGTTTTGGTGGGGAGTAGATTTAAAAAACGAGAATATTAGAAACAAGTTGAGGCAATTCCAAAACTCCAAACAAAATTATGAAAATCGGCCTATAATTTCAGGAGTTATTCAAAACATCAAAATGTTAAGAAAACAAATTTCCCCCAATTTTAGTAAAATATTTTGGGCCAAACTATGCAAACCTGATAAAACAAAAAAAAAATCGTTCAACTACAACTAGCAACTAGGGAATGTAGATCATGTCTTAGTTTTTCCCATATCAGAAAATATTTTTTCACTTTTCGAAAACTTGAAATAAAATTTTTAAAAATTGTAATTTCTTAACACATATTTTGTGAACATTCCTACTGTTCGATGCAATATTAACACTATACACATAGTTGATCCCATTGTGCATCAATTGGTTTTTTTTTTTTGTCATACATATGTATGTATAAATTTCAATTTTAATTTATTTTAATTACAAACCTAATTAATTTGTAACTCTTTAAAAACTATTTAGACATACATACATGACAGCTGAGATTCAGTTGATATTTAAATCAAGAATTTTAAAATTCATACGTTATTTTCTTGTTAATCAATATTTCACAATTTTAATTCACCGTTTGATGCATATTAATATAAACAATTTACGGTTTTTTTTGATGAAAAATGTTATTTCCGTCAAGGAAGTTTACGTGCAGGCAAGCACTCGCTACATTATAAAGAATAGAGGTATGGGAAAAAAATGTTTTTTGTTCGAAAATCGCTTAATGGTTTGGATGGAATATAGTTTGTGACCCCAAGATTAAGATATAAGGTACTTTTTTAAGGGTAAAAAAAGACACAGTCTTGGTACTTTTCATTTTTATAGTAATATTTTATAATTTTTTTATTTGTATAAATTTACATACTTTCGGGGGGCAAAACAGGTACTTTTGGTTTTTTTTTTACAAGGGTACATTTTCTCTTGCAAAATCCTCCTAATGGAGTTGAAGGAAATTTGGTTTGTGAGCTGGATTAAAATATACGGTACTTTTGAAGGTTTAAAAATGGAGCATCTTGGTTTTTTTGCTACTTTTTATTTTTATACTAATATTTTATAATTTTTTTGCCTGCGGTACTTTTTTATTTTTGGCGGTTTTTAGTTTTGGTGATTTTTAATTTGTGGTGCTTTTTCACTTTTATTACTTTTGCTACTTCTTCCCTTGAGAAATTCTTTGAATGGATTTAGATAAAATTTAGTAGACGGAAAGGATGGACCAATATTAAAATATAGAACACTTTTTGGCGTAAAAAAAAGGTACAAATTGATAATTCTGGTACTTTTTATTTAGTTACTAATATATTAGAAAAAGCTGGTATTTTTGGTACCTTTTTTATACTTATTGTACATTTTCTGTTGAGATATTTTCCTAATGGACTTCAATGCAATTTCGTTTGTGACCCAGATTGAAACGTAGGGTGGTTTTTAAGTCCTAAAAACGGGTCAAATTGATCCTTTTTGTTATATTTTACAATTTTTTTTTGTTAATATGCAGTGTAGTTTGTTGGCGGGCTAAAATAAGGATTTGCTGGTACTTTTTTTTATTTTAAATTTTTCACATTAACTAATAGTGTGCAATTCGTGCGGGTAAAATGAAGAAAAGTTCGGTACCCATTTGTTTCTTCATCAAATTTGGTATACAGACATGATGTGTGAACAAAGTCAGTGGTAAAAGGTAGTTTAAATAGAAATTTAAAAATATCATCTCTTTAAATTTGTTAACTGTCTTGCAATATGAGGAAATTTAAAATTGTCACCTACATGCACAATAAGAGTTTGGATCCATTTGAATTTTCCAAAGTTTTATCATTTAGTAGAGTATTTTTAATTTGTATTTCGACTATAAAATTTATTCTTTTTATTAATTTGATTTATTTCTAATATTTCTTAGTAAAACTGTAATTAAAAAAAAATACCTGTTTGAAAAGGTGCTTGTTCTTTTTTGATTTTCTCTATATATTTTTGTTGTTGTTTGTTCTTTTGTTGTTCATTTGCGCATATTTGATTTACATTTATTGCCATAAAGAGATTTTTTTAATTGAAAAATTTAAAATGTTTTACTTTGTTTGGTTTAATAGATTGTTTACAAAATTAATTTATGTAAGTGTTTAAATTTTACTTAGAAGTACGAGGGTAACTCCAGAGCCTATAGATGTTTTAAATTAACAATAGAATTGTTTTTAAATAATAAGGAGAAAATTTAATATTTAAAAAAAATTACCTTCGTATAGTATGATGCAATAAGTACTAACAAAATATTTTCTTTGAAAAATCTCTATACATATTTTCAATTTGGAAACAAAAACATAAGAAAATTAAATGTCAATAAGCAAAACAGCTGGCAGCAAAATTCAGTCATGCCACTTTTTAACTTTTTTGTTCCCGCGGAATTTATAATTGGAGGAAATTTTTATCGCATTTTTCGTAAAAGACAAATTCTTAGGGAATATTCGTGATTGGGCTATATATGTCCAATATTTCTTGTTAAGTTTATATTTTATATTTTAACTAGGCAATTTTTTCTTTAAAATTTCAACCATTAACTGTTGGCTGTAAATTATTAATTACTAAATTTTAACTAACAAATTTTAAACTGAAAAATTTTATTACTAAAAAATTTTCTGTACCATATTTTTAAGTTATGAATTTTTATTCGAACTGAGTGATGTTTAATCAAAGAAATATTTTAATTTGTCAAACTTAAGTTCGTTTTCTCTTAATTTAATTTTTTTCTAAAGTAAATTATTATTTTTATTAGAAAGAAAAATCTAGAAGCTCGTAATAAAATTGAACAGACAAAGAAAAATTAGACTGCGCCGAGGGTTGAACTGACATCATGATGTTTTGAGACTAACCACAGTCTCATTATCAGAGATGTTTACCGCTTATATCTCACTGCCATCACAGTAGCTTCAATCATAAAATTTTAAACGTCAAATTTTTTTTACGTAAAATTTTTACTGACAAAAATTTGTTACTGTAAATTTTAATGTAACATTTTTTTAAAGTATTCTTATTATAAATTTACCAAAGAACCGAGCTAACAGATCCTTATACAAATATTTAATCTAATAAAAACATTAACAGTAAAATGCTTAGCGTTTTATTTTAAACTGTTTAAAACTGTAAAGTTTTGCCGACCTGTGACCTTTACTGTAAAATTTCAGCTGCAAAACCTTAAATGTAAATTTTCATCATAAAAAAGTCATGTTTAGATTTTTATTTTTTTACGGCATACCATTCGCCATATTTTAGCTTTTATGTTTAAGCGATAAATTATCGTTAAAAAGATGGCATCTGTTAATTATTCCGAAAAAGTGCACAGACTTTTGAATTCGAACTCAGTTTAATGAAAAAAAAAAAAAAAATTAGTCCTCAAAAAATTTGAAAATATATATGATTAAATTATCACGAACAAACCCACAATTGGAGTTGTTTAACTGCAAAATATCAACTCTATTCAAACCTCGTATTAATTAAAGAGTTTGTCACAAAACATAAATTCTAGTTTTCAGCGCCTATCCAATTCTGTTTATTTTTGCTGTTTGGTTTTCTTAATTTTTATTATTTTATAGTATTTTTTGTTTTCAATATTTCATTATATTTTATTGAGATGTATAAATTTTATTAATTTTAAATAATATTTGACACATTCCTCCACTACACATAAATTTTAATTTATTGTCGCAGGTTTTCTTAATCATTTTTTTTTTTGCTTAATAAACAGGAAGTTAAAACAATTAGTAAATTAACACATTTGTAAGATCAAGTAATTATTGCAACATGCATTTGTTTTTCTCGTTATAAATCGTTGACTTAATGAAAACAAAAGACTTAAGATGCAAACTTTTATCATGTGGTCTTTGGCTGGAAATCTGCAGAAAGTAAAACACACTTTATCTTTAGTTTAGTTAGAATAGTTTTTCTAGCTTTTTATTAGAGATATTGTAGCTGATAGATTGAAGATAGTAAAAGTGAAATTTCTAGCTGATATGAAATTTATTTATTTATTTTGCCAAATTTATGTGCATGTATTTGTGAGCCTAAAGAAAGTTTAGTAAAAATATAAAGAGTTGTTTGGTAATGATATACATACTTGTTATCTAATAAGTTCCTTAAGTCGCTTTTAGAGAACATATCTAAACTCGTGTGTTTGATAAATATTTCAAAATTCAAAATTGTACTTAAAGCCATTTACATTTTCGAAATATGTACACACAAGTAAGTCTAGAAAATTTAATTGAAGAAATTAATATGCAAATTTGTTTGTTGTGTGCTGCAATACCGGTATAAAAAACGACAACTTATTATCTGTTTGATTTTTATAACAAATTTTAACTAAAGAGTATTTGCGGGGCTGAGGACAAGAAGTTGTATTAAAAATGAATGTCAAATTAAAAATTTAATAAGATTTTTCGGTCAATGACAATAACCATGACAGTCAAATGTAATAAAAATAAATAAATTAAAAAGAAAAAAATTGCAGTGGAAAACTTTTGTATAAATTAAGGGGGATTTATTTTGGCCGTAACTTATAAATGTAAAACAAAGAAAACTATGATTAAGCGCCACGCTAAAATATAATCTATGCAGATCACTTAATTCTATTTTCTGGTTTCCTTGTACGGATGAACGTGCAGACTCCTGTCTCAAAAATTATCTACTGCTTAGATAAACTTTAGTTCTAGGATCTAAGGTTGTAGCTTTGTTTGCATTGCATAGAACAGCGTGGACGGAAATTTAATCGAAAGCAAGCAGAGACTATGTAACATAAATACATAGATACCACAACAATTTGCAATTCTTAAAATAAATAACACCGCAACTAGTTGATAGAATCATCTACTCACTATTTTCATCTATTTTATTTCGTGTTTAGTAACGTTTTCAGCTTAATATTTTCAACTGACAGCTTCTAAAAATTATTTACATGTTGCCAACGTATGATTATCTTTATGTTTATATACAACATGTTTATTATATACAAGATGTTTATATGGAAATCAGCTAGCAGAAACATTTGTACGATCTGCAACAGCTACAATAGTCCTTAACTGCAAAAAACTTCCGTCCGAATTTGACTATTAATTTTACAAAATGATTATTTAATTTCTTCTGGGTTTCATTTGGAATTATTACTCGTATATTAAATTTTATCAATTTTTTAGACGACAGTGCCTTTAATAGATATGGCCAAAAAAAAAAAAGGCAACCGAAAACTTTTGTTGAGAATGTCGACTATATGTCGAGAAACAATTTCAAACAAAATTAGGATATACTCCCGCCGACAGCTTTTAATACATTAACGACAGAAAAAACAGGTGGTTACAGATCGCTCAACTAGTTTTTAAATTAAAATAAGATAAGTTTAACTTAAACTGAGTTTAACTTAAATAAAGTTTAACTTAAACAAAGTTTAACTTAAATAAAGTTTAACTTAAACATAGTTTAACTTGACCAAAATTTATCTTAAACAAATTTTAACTTCAACAATGTTTATCTTAAACAAATTTTAATTTCAACAGCGTTTATCTTAAACTAAGTTTAAATTAAAATAAGTTCAACATACACTAATATTAAGCTTAAGCTAGGTTTAACTTAAAGAAAATTTAGCTTAAACTGGGTTTAATTTAAACTAGGTTTAGCTTAAACTGGGTTTAATTTAAACTAAGTTAAGCTTAAACAAGGTTTGACTTAAACTAACTCTTACTTAAAATTTTTACTAAAACTAGGTTTAATTTAAACTAACTTGAATTTAAACTAAGTTTGACGTATTTAAGATATAATGCTCAACATAGCACTTGTTTTCTCTAGTTTGTAAGAAATTTAGCAATGTTGTTGCAGTAGCTTTGTGGGCAGTCAGAAGACACGCGAATTTCATGTATAATAAATAAATCTAAATCTTAAAAAAATAAGTGGTTACAAGTACGTTTAAATTTGTTTCTAGTTTAACATATACTATGTTGAACTTCAACTCAGTTTAACTTAGTATAAGTTTAACTTAATTTAAATTTTAACTAAACGTAATTTAGCTAAAACTGATTTTAAAATAATCTTAGTTTAGCTTGAAACAAGTTTAGCTTAAGCTAACTTTAAACTAACATAACATTATCTTTCAATAAATTTTGCATAAAATAAGTTTAAACTAAGCTAAGATAAACTTTAACTTTTAAACTTAAATAGTTTTTGCTTAAACTAAGTTTAAATTAAACAAAATTTAGTTTAAAGTAGGTATATTAAGCCAGGTTTAATTTAAGCCAAGCTAAACTTATAATAAGTTTAATTTAAACTAAGTTTATTTTTTAAACTTAAAAGAAAAAAATCAAAAATATGTTTAAATTTAAATAACTCTTGCTTAAACTAAGTTTAACTTGAATTTGGTTTAACATAAAGTAAGTTTAAATAATAAGTATTAACGAAATGAAAGTTGTAAATTATTTAAAATATAAATATTAAGTGCAATGCAAAGTGACTTCTAAAATAATGAATTTGATTTTTAATATTTTATTTTAACTACACATCGAACCTTTCCAGCAATAGAGCAACAAACTAAAATCAATAAGTTTATATTTATACTGGCTAAATTTATGATCTTTTTATTAATATGCAGCATTAATTGTCATATCGTTCTTCATAATGTATAAATATTTCATCCAACAACATTTTCTTTTAACAATTATGTTGTTAGCGTCTTCTAGACTTTAAACTTGTTTTCTGCAAAATCATTATTTCTAAGTTATGACTCTAGTACAGCATATGCTTTGTATAATTTTTTTTGATCTGTTTGGTTATAAGCTTATTTGTATGTATTATTTCGGTTTTACTTCATATATTAATTTTACTCGAGTTTGACCCTACAATTAGTAGTTTTTGTTGCCACGCTTTTACGTTTTTGTTCAAAAAATTCGTTGATAAGTTTATTGCTTTTCGAATGAAAATATATTTAGATTGAAAATTTTACAATTGAGGGTTGTTGATCTGATATTTTTTTAATTATTTCCTTTTTCTTTATAAGCTCTTCCAACCAAAATAAAAAATGAATTGAATTATTACTTTTTTCTTTTAAACAACTATTTCCTAAATAAAGGAACTGCAAATTTTATTTTTTATATTTCAGATATGCGAAAATCTAAAAATATTAGAGGAAATCACTCTTAGTATTGTAATCATTGCAGATCTTGCAAGTCTAACTTCTTTTCATCAGTTAGCAGCAATGCAATAACAAAATATGTAAATAAGCTATACCTGCAAGATCTGCAACGTATGCAAGAGCAGTTTTGAACCAAGAGTGATTACCCTCATTAATTGCACAATAGCATATAATTTTATTTGTTGAAAAAAAAAAAAAAAATACATAATCGAGATGAACATTAGTTACAGCGCATATAAAATATGCTTAGTACTCTAGGGTTAATATACGCAGACTAGATGATTGGAATCTTACGTTTTAAATATTGTGTCGAGAGCTAAAATTTTAATATCATCTCGAAAGATGGAATTTTCTTAAGTTTCCATAAGTATCATCAGGCGTATTACAAAAGTATTTCAAAGGTCTTTAAAAAAAACGCCAGTTTAATAATAATTTTTCAACGTTTATGTGAAATAAATTTAATCGTTTTCATCTCTTAAGTCTTAAAATATTTCATCAAACGTAATATTTTAGATGCATTCTAATAAAAAGCGGCATAAAATCTGCAAATCTTCAATTCATACAGATTCGCTGCACATATACCATTTAAATTTAGTGGAGACACCAACCTTTTTTACTGGGCCCATCATCGGTTACAGCCACATCTTTAGCGGTGGGAGGATTTACTGCCATTGAGCCACTTTTATTTAAAACATTTGGTAGTTTCATTTTACTCTGTGTGTTTTTTTTTTTCTTTTATTTTGTTTTGTTATGGGAAATTAAATTTCTGGTTCTATAATTGTTTTAACTATTTTCAGTTAATTTTCAGTTACAAAAAAAAAAAAAAAACAAAACATATATTGTAATTACACATAAATTACTTATTATTATATTTATTGTTTAAACACGAAAACAGATGTTTGTTGGTTTTTTTAGCGTTCATCAAAAGCAATTATTGTGTTTTGTTGGCAAAACATAAGCTCATAAAATATTTTACAGTTTTTGTGATTCTAATTCGATTTTCATTAATGATTTGATAAAATATTTGACATAATAAATGTTATTATTAAATACTACAATTGATTCTTCTTGTGTGTGTTTTTTTTTTTTTTTTTTTTTTTTTTTCAATAAAAATATTTTCACTTGAACAATTTTCAAAATAAATTTCAAATTTCTTTTTTTTTTTATTGAAATGGAATATGTATTTTAAAAAGCGATCGTTTCTACTTGTTTGTTTGTTTTTTAATAATTATTGTCTGTGTTAGCTAAACAATGTTTTAATAATTTTCAATTAATATTGATTTTATAATCGTAATTGTTTGTTTTAATTAATTAATTTATTTTTTTTTTTTTAATTTCTCTCGCCGTGTTTCTCGCGACAATTTTAACTTGACTGAACATTTGTTAAGCGTTACAATGCATTTTATATTTTTTACTCCTCAATATTAACGTTTTATTATATACTTTTTTCTTTTTTCATATAAATTTATTTTTATTCTGTACATTTTTGAAATTTACTTCGCACTTTTGTTCGTTAGCTGATTGTGTTTGAGTGCGATCGTTTTTGTACAGAGTGGTTCGAGTTGGAGTTGTGGTGAGTTGTGTGCTGTGATCAATGTAGGGGTTGTAACGTTGATTTAGTGTGTCAGTGTGTGTGTGTGTGTGGCTGTGTTTCATATCCACTGATTAGATATTTTTGCAGTTCTTGTTTTTGCCACAGAATTAATCTTATTTTTACAAAATATTTGTGAGGAAAAATTAATTTCTTTACAATAAGAAAATTTAGGAAGAAGTTTAACTCTGCAAAAGTGATTATTATTAGCTACGAGGTCAATTCAATAAGTATTTTTAAGCTGTACCTTGTTTCTGTAACTAATGTGAGATTTTCTCATCGAAAAGTTTATTATCATTCTGTGAAAAACTGAATGGGTGAGAACATATTTGGTGTGTTCACACTGTTGTCATATCAGTCATATTTGTCATAATGTCTTATTATTTTACAATAGTTTAAAAAAATTGTTGTTGTGATTCAAACAAAAAAGTCATATAATAATAAGACTTTTTGAGGTATGTTTATGGTTGGCCATAAAATAACAGTAGAAATCTTAGTCGAGCAGCTGCAACTCCTTATTCGAGCCGCTGATAATATTTATAAGCCGCCGCTACTTTTAAATAACACAAGAATGAAAACAAGGCAAATTCATTACCAGGCATATGCACGACCAAGGCAAATTAATTATAAGGTGGATGCGAATTCACGCGAATTTATACATTACCTACACAATCAAATGTGTTACATATTTTCCGGCGCCATTTTAATGTAATTTTCGTACAAAGGGCAAATTCATTAAGACTACGAGTAATTCAACAACAAAGCAAACAACAGGACTTTTGTTTGTGTAAACGGCGAATTCATTACCTACGCTGTCAAAATTCTCCAAGCATAAAAAATTACAATAAAGTGGCGCAGGAAAATATGTAACAAATTTGACAGTGTAGGTAATGTATAAATTCGCGTGAATTCGCCACTGCATCCACCTTATAATTAATTCGCCTTGAATGAAAATATGTGTTTGTGTAAGTGATCTGCCTGGCAGCTTGCGAACGTTTTTCCACTTGCCGCCGTCCAAAAAAATACTTCAGCTCATGATACCGGCAACAGCTGCTTTTAGGTATTCTTATTTCAGCAAGTTCGTATAGATAAAAAACATATTGAAAATTTTAATTGATAATGGACATTTTAGAAAATTTACAGAAAATTTATTGTTTTCTTTATTAACAATTAAAAAACATTTACATTTAAGATAAAAAGCAAACGTATGCGCAATAATCCGACTAAAAATGTTTATCAGCTGGCACAATTATGACTTATTAGCACACTTATTTATGACGGGGTGTTCACCCTTGTCATATTTTGGTGTGCTATTATTTTATGACATATGACTTATGACTACAGTGTGAATACCCCAATTGTTTTAATTTTCGTACTCTTATTAGGTTTGCAGGGTGGCTCATATAAAAAATCCTACTAATATTCTCTGAATCATCCTACAAAATATAGAGTGACATGTATAATTTCACATATTTTTCGACTTGTGAACTTCTCACAAGTTCCAGAAACGAGGAACTGTTTGATGAATTTTTTAAACTCATTAAAATTACTGCCAGAAAAAAGATCGATTGGAAATTGGTTATCAGTTGCATCGATTATATTTGAGGTAACGCTATTAATATTCTACGAATAAAAAAAAAAAAACACGCCGTGCTCATTACAATAATACCACAATTGTAATAAACATATGATCGTGACAATTCTTAAGTTATTTGGGTCAGCCGATCGTATGTATGCTTTTGGTATGGCGAGCACAACTGAATAATATTCACTTAATCGGATTTTAGTACCAATTATTGGTTGTTGCAACTAAAAAAAGTTTAAATAAAATTAAAACAACGATCTTTTATTGATTGGAACAATTGCCACAATTTGGTTGCTAAAACTAATCTGTTTTTTCTTTGTAGAAATTTGTTTAGCAACACATACGTTTAACATACTTTTGATTGTGACATGGTTGCGACAAAAATATCACGATTGAAAAACTTTGCTATTAGTGTAAAAATAATGAAGTGTTCATGTAAATCTAAATTAATTTTAAATTATTAAAAGAACTCATTTAAAAGAGATATTTTGCGGAAGCCACAATATGAAAGAAAATGGGTGAACAGAATTGACATCATCTTTTCAAGAGGACCGAATCATAATCTAAGGAATTATTTCCAAAATATTTGCTCAATTAATTCTAAGATTTATGACCTAAATTTGATAAATATGATACGGAATAAATTATTGGTTTGTTTATCTATTCAAACAAAATTTTACCGATTTATTTTGGCTCACACTCACCCACTGATTTATTTAGACAAATTTATTAGTTTAACAGTTTTTTTTTTTTAATATTCCGTCCAAGATAACTATTTGTGGCATATGTTTGATAAGAAATTTTTAACACAAAAAATTTTCATTTTTGTGGCAGTGAATCTACCCTTCCACACTATCAAATTAAATGATCATGACAGGTGTAGAAATGTCAAAATAATTATACTAAAATAAAAACAATAATAAAAAGACAAAAATGTAAATAAAACTATTTACAGTAATAATCATAAATTATACATACAAACCTCTTAAATTTTAATACATTTTAAGTATAAAATCAATAAATACTTCAATGTTCCCTAAAAACAAAAACAAAAATATTTACCCGCCCTGCTTAACATGCGGTTCGGAATTATCAGACATACGATGGAAACTCAAAAAGTATTTATAAAATAGCGTAGAACTAGAATTAAGGTGGCTTTGACAAAAATAAAAAGTTGGTAAACACTCAATTTTGTGAACATCATTTAGCCGGTTTTTTTACCATCAATTTTGTTGAGACATTTGTTGCTACATTTGAAACAAGAAAAACAAGGAATTTTGTTTAGTTAAAATTGAATTCATTAAGAAAGGAATAGCATAACCCAGCAAAAATTACTGCTTCGCCGTAAGCACGGTTGTAAGGGAATATCAGGTGATATTAGCTTACAAACCTGCTTACGTATGGCATGATATTTGTTCGCGATGTCCCACTTTGGTGCATTTCGTTTTAAGTGCTTATTTCAGAGCAGTGAGTATGAAGTAAATTCATGGAACGAAAACAATATCAAACATTCGTACTGTCGTCTTATTATGTTCGTTACACTTCGTAAAATTTAAAATTTTAATCATTGCCTTACAATAGTGCTTTCTAGTATGCACTAGTGTACAGCTAGTGTATTTTTTGTTTTTGTTTCTACATTGATTAAATAAAGTTATCAAAAAATTTTACATTTTCTGCCATACATTTCTGCATTTGTTAAGATAATACATATGTGCTTAATATGAAGCACGTTGTTAAGGCAGAAAATGTATGTACTGCTTCCAAAAACTTGATTATTTTTTGCTGGGTTAATAAACAACTAGAAAGCACCACAAAATTTGAACTTAACATTTTTTTTTTTTTTTTTTTTTTTTGTTATACTACTTTTAATTTTGCCTAAATCCTAAAGCAAGGAAAAAATTTATTACCAATTAACATTTTTGAAAGGTGAATCACCTAAAATGGAAAAAAAATGTAAATTCAACAATCAAAAACTATCAACCTTAAATATAAATTTATTTATTCAGCTGTTATTTATATACAGAACATCTTTTTGAAAACATTCCGATGCATTCAAGCGAAGCCAGTAATTTTATTTTTTTTTTTTTTTGTGAACAAAAATAAAAGTTAATAGATTTAGTACATACTCGTACTTATATTTTAAATAATAGTTACCGTATTTTAACTAAATTATTCTATAATTAAAAGTAGCTGCTGTTAACTTTTTTTAGTTTTACAAAAAAAAAAAAAAAAATATAAACGATAATTGCAACATGCAAACTAATGAAATTTAAATCACTTTTTTTTTAATAATTTTGTTAAAGCGTTAAAAATTGTGACAAGTTTATAAAAATCACAACAAAAAAAAAAAAAAAAAAAAAAGAGTTACAAATACATAATAAGTATACGTACAGTGTCTAACTATTATTTGTGAATAGCAAATAAAAAATGGGAGAATTTTAATAAAAAGAGAAATTTTTCCTGGCGCGTCTCCCTTGATACAAAAAATTAATTAATTATACAAAACCTTTCCATGGCTACTATTGAAAATGGCTGTACTTTTGAATTTCCACACAAAAAAGCGAAACCTCTCATAACGGTCACCTCTTACAACCACACACTTCCCGTAACCGGATAATTTTTGTATAAGGTTTTCCAATACGGATGTTGTGATTTTGTAGTGACGTTTCGGCCATATGTAATGTGTATGTCATGATCTGTCATTTGTTTGTCATTATATTTAGTAGTGTTTACAATTTCATCATGGAGAGAACAACGTTTACAAATTATTCAGTTTTATTTCAAAATAATCGTTCTCCAATTGCAACTTTTCATGCGCATTTGCCATTTTATGGTCGTAATAATCGTCCAAGTGTGCTCGCTATTCGTCGAATTGTTGAAAATTTTGTGCTTACATTTTCTTTACATAATTTTCAAGTGTCAATAAGACAAACAACCGCTAGAAGTAATGCAAATATTGCTGCCGTTCAGGCAAGTGTTGCCTGGTGGAATCATCGGTTCGTACTTCTTTCGAAATAAAGCTGGTAACACCGTTACAGTCAATGGAGAGTGGTATAGATCGATGACAACTAATATTTTATGGCCGAAATTGGATGAAGTTGATCTTGACAACATTTGGTTCCAACAAGATGGGGGTACGTGCCACACAGCAAATGCAACAATTGAATTATTGCGAGAAAAGTTTTGAGATTCGATTATTTCATGAAATTGTGATATTGAATGGCCTCCAAGAAGTGGTAATTTAACACCATTAGACTATTTCTTGTGGGGTTATTTGAAGTCATTGGTCTTTCGAAATAACCCAGACTCTCTTCAAGCTTTACAAGTCAATATTGATCGTGCCAATTATGACATACGACTTGATTTAGTGGAAAAAGTGCTCGAAAATTGGGTTCATCGAATTCGTTAATGCAGAAGAAGTCTTGGAGGCCATTTGAATGATGTTTTATTTAGCACTTAATTGTATCGATTGTACTTCAGATTAAATAAAAAACTTTTGAATTTCCTTAACAATTAAAGTGTGTCTTTTTTAAAGAAATCATATCACTCTTATTGGAACACCTTTTATATCCAAAATTAAAAAAATAGAGAATGTATACCCCTCTTATAAGCGGTCACCTCTAACAATCGGAACAAAGTACCACAACGGTGAGTGGCCGGCTATAAGAGATTTTACTGTATATCCTTATTATATCCTTATTAACAAAATATAAGTATTTGATATAAGGTATGCTTTGAAATGTATGCATAAAATGTCAAGTTAAAAGAGTGGTCTTTATATGATTTCGAATTTAAACCCTGTTATAATAGTGTACGATTAAGAGAATAGCAATGAAATGTGCTGCATATAGAAAGGGAAATAAAATCCCCTTGCGCCCCCCATCATCACCTGCCGAGCAAAAAAGAAACAAATAATACGAGTTTTTCAAAGGAAATTACAAACTGTTAAATGTTATCTAAAAATTTGGCGCTTCCAAAAGCTTAATCTGGATCCACGGCCTTTTGAATGAATATTATATCGACATCCCGAAAGTATGCTTTAATATTAACACACACATGAAGCTAGACAATAAAGAAAAGCACTAAATAGCAACTGAAACTGGAACCACTCAGTTGCCAATTGCCATCCGTAATACAATTGTCAGCAACTGACAACGCAACTGGAGTTCGACCATAATCGACCCATTAATCTACATCCAGGGCTTTATTAACAAATATTTTATCTACATCCCGAAAGTATGTTTTAAAAAATGAATAAATGTGTGAAAAAGGGTTCAGCTCGAAAATGTACTTCACTTAGAAGGAGAGGGTCATAGAGTATATCTATTCCACCAGCCCATCTGCCACCACCAAAACCCAAGTTAGTTTCTATAAGAAATTTTACAAAATGGTACTTAATTTCAAAGTACTCTTCCCAACAAAAAAAAAAAAAATATTCTAATTGTTAATATTTCAAGGAAGAAGAGCAAATGTTTTTATTGGACAATTTAAGACGAGTGTTTTTATTTTGCCTCTGTATCAAGAAAGCAACCTAAAGACATGTGGTGGACAAAACAAAATTTCCTTTAGCATTTTTCATAAAATTGCTTAAACACACTTTACAACTAAAATTTGCGAATTTGAAGATTTCCTTTTACAATTTGCAAAAAAAGGAAAACTTTAACTGCCTTTAAAAACGTTTATTCCAGACATAAAATTTCAAAGCATCAAAAAAGTACATGCAAATTACACGCTAAAATATTTGTAAATGTTTTGTTTGCCACTGTAAGGAAATGTCACATTATCGCTTGTAATTTTTTTTTCCGTAAAAAATCCACAACTCCCTGAAAACTAAATATCCTTCTTAATAAAATTGTAAGTGAAAAACAATTAAATATTTATCAAAATGTTGAATTCTATATTCAATTCCAATTCAATAATTTCGAAATCAATGAATTTTTATTCTCTACAGAAAATATTTGAATTTGTTTTAATTCTTTTTAGCTTTTTTAGAAAATCTAAGCACTTAAAACTAGTTTCCAATTTCAAGTTTTCTAATTCAAGTTTTGGATTCTATAGCATCGCCAAGACAAGAACAGTTTGTAAAAATAATTTATAGAAATATAAATTCTTATGGATTTCCCTGTAATTACTATGCACAATGGGATTAAATTGTTTAATAACATAATTTGAAGATTAAATTGATGTGATTTGAATGTCTAAAATCATAAGAAGATGTTCCAACTAATAAGGCTTTTACACGAACACTTTTTAGCGTTGATGCACGAACGCAGTAGTAGAGTTAGAGAGAGAGAGAGAGAGAGCAATTTCCTCAAGAATAGTTTGGTTTCTTCTTGGAGTTGTTATCCCTTAGAAGGCGTTTTTTATATTTTCATTAATAAACTTTAATATATTCTTTGTATAAAGACTTCGTGTAAATTTCCCACTGTTTACAAGCTTTTTTTTACAATTAATTATAAACGTAGGAATATTTATTATATTATTTATAAATATAATTATTTTTTAGTGGTTAGACTACTTTTTTTAAATAAAACGCTTTTAACATCGAATAAATGTGTAAAATATTTATTGTATATTAATAAGTTTCATGATTAATTACAACAAAAAAAAGAGAAGAAAAAACAATTCACATCATCTTGAAAACGTGCTGTCGATAATACTTTTGCTTTCTTTTTAAACTGAATGCAAAATTGCAAATGTCTGAATAAGATTTTAAATTATTAGAAAGATTGTAAAAGTTGTATGTTGCTGCATTCCCTCAAGTGATTTGTAATAAAATAATTATAAATTATAATAGTGTTTTTTATACCCTTCACCAAAAATGTTATGGGTATTTATAGGTTTGTCATTAAGTGTGTAATTTCCACAATATTTATATGAGGTCCAAATAGTATATATAGTATGGATCCTTATAGATAGGGAAGTTGAATGACCCATGTCCGTCTATCCGTCTGTCCGTCTGCCTGTACGTGAAATCGATTTTCCGAAACCACTAGAAGAGCTAAAGACTTGGGTCTTGAACTGAAATGTAAGGATTTTTCTTAAGATGCTTCGTATTGAAAATCAGCAAAAATAAAATATCGCTTCAGATATTGGATTATATATATACAAATAAATGAAGATATTTATACATATTACCCATTCAGAAATAAATTTATAATATATTTATATGGAATCTTTCGATTATAATTCACTGCACGAACCACCCATCTACTGGGGCTTGTTAGTGTTATGTGTATATTAACTTAATTATAACTTTATGTGACTTTTTCGTACAAACCCCCTTTTTGTTCACTGATGGATGGAAAATTGTAAAATATTTTATACAGCCTGTATTTTTTGTACATATGTATGTATGTATATATCACTGAAGAAATTATGAAAGTGTGTGAGAGTATGCAGTTTAAACTTACTTTTCATATTGTTTGAAATGTTATATTTATAAGAGAAAGGAAATCCGGTATTATAATCAGTGAATCACATAATTATGCATTGGTGAAGGGTATATAAGATTCGGCACAGCCGAATATAGCGCTCTTATTTGTTTTTTTTTTTATTCATTATCAGTAACAATTATTAATCACTTAGATTCAATTCTATTACACTGGGGCAGTGATATCTAATGAAGTGATATTATTTATAGTCAACGGACGACAAAATCGTTCGTATTCTGGATGTAAATGATTCTTCTTAATCACTTATATCTCATTTGTGTTTGAATGGGTACGCAAACAAGCAATATTCTTATATTTGCTGTCAAGAGCAGGCCAGAAGTATTTGCAAGAAGTGCCAATGCATACCGAAAACGGACTTTTTAGGGAATATTACGGCCGGTGGCATCATTGGACCGAACTTTTTTAAAGAGGAAGGCAGGAACGTCGCGAGTGCTACTGTTCGATTGTCAAAATTTTTTTTTTTGCCCAAAATGCAAGAGCTGGACTTGGCTAGGGTGTGTTTTCAACAAGTAGTTTCCACATGTAATACAGCACTCAAACGATGGCCCAATTGAGAGGCGAATTTGGTGAACAGTTTATTTCACTATTGAGCCGGTCTACTGGCCACTTATATCGTGCGTTTTAATGCCTTTAGACTATTTTTTGTGGGGCTATTCTCAAGCTCATGTCTATAGAGACAAGCCTGCAACGGTTGACGCACTGGAAGCCAATATTGAAGAATTTATTCGTGAGATACCGGCCGATGTGTTGGAAAGAGTATCCCAAAATTGGACACAGTGTATGAACCATTTGAGGCATAGCCGCGGTCAACATTTACATGAAATCATCTTTAACCATTAAGATATAAAAATCGTTTTATCGACTTAAATAAAGATTTTATACATTTCTCTATGTGGTTTTTGTAAATCAAATCCTAAAGCTTTTAAAAAATCATCCATTATTTAAAAAAAAACTTCTAAACTTAATTATAATTTTATTTAAAATTTCTTCAAATGCATTTGGTTTCAATTTCAATTCAAGTGTAGTCAGCTACTGAACTATTTTGAATACGGCAGCAGCACTAGCATTAACAGCCGTTTATTGTTTATTACATATTTCAGAGGTGCCACACACTTTTTTCACAAGAATAAAAGTAAAATTACCGTCCCAAAACGTTTATTTTCTTACATATTGCTGTCTGCCGCTTGCTGTAGTCTATGTGTTTAAATTAGAGCATGAAGCCTATGTATAAATGTGCTCGGCGGCGACTAAGGCCGGATTTCGGCGGCTTAAGGTTGACTAATACGAAATTTCTTGTTCATAGCTGACATTAGACGCTCTCACCGGCAGAGGGTAATTAAGAAAATCATCGGCAGAGGCTATTAGCCGGCTTTGCGCTTTCTTTTATAATATATTTTTCTAAAATTGGAAAAACAATTTTAAATTATTAATATACAGGCTAAAGTTTCGAGTAACAAAGGAAAAATTTAATATCTAAACATCCCTTTAGATTTCAACTACACTGACCGAATAGAACAAACGTTGTTATCGGTAGAAGCCATTAAACTTCGTCAGTATTCATGTGCAAATGCTTTCACTACTTGTTAGGAAGCTTTGTTGAACGTGTTTACATATTCTATTTATACACCATTACAAATACAAATAGAATACGCGAAAGCAGTTTGTAGTAATTTAAAAATTATAATTAATACAAATATACAATTTTTAATTATTTTGAGAATTAGCAGGTTTTAGGAAGCAAGATTTGGGTAGTAGTGTGCTGCAATTCCAATCAACTAAACCGAATTATCTCGGTTCGAATCCCAATAGACTTTGAGTTTAATTAAAATGTTTTGTACAACCCTCATTGCAGACAATACAATACATCCAACTATTGTAAAGAAGTATAAGCGGACGTTCCAGTCCTTTTATGACATCAAAAGCTTCCTTGTACCAGATGAATGGTTAAGAAGAAGAAAAAAAAACAGAAATGAGAAGGTGCTTAGCAAGAACAAAAACCACATAGCAAGGAAATGAACCCTTAGATAATTATTTGAAAACATTGTTTCTAGCCACCACCACTACGTAATTTTTTCTACTAATTTTGGGATGAACTAATTTTTAGCAACCATTTTCTTAAAATGATGAAAAATTTCCTTAAAAAGCGAAATTTTAAAGGATTTTCCTAAAAAATGGCCATGGACAACTATTTTTAACTCGATTTAAATTAAATTTCTCAAATTTTATTTTAGTTTTTTTAGTGTAGAAAAAAATATCTCATCGTTGCTATATTATTTTAACCCTAGACGATCAACGATTTTTTTTTATTACTTTTATTGCAATCGACGACATTTTTCCGTAATGTTTTTAAAACAAAGCAATGAAACTAAACTGAAAATCTATTTAGGGGTCATGTGTGGTTATCGAACTCGCAACCCTTAGACCGATCTTATAGTACACTATCTCAACTATCAAAATTAAAATTTTTCCAATCATATTTTCTAGTCTATTTGAATAGTTTTAATAAGCAAATGCATTTTACCGATTTTAATAGATTGCACGGAAATCTTCATTTTGTGCCTACAGCGCAACCTGTTCATAAACATATTCAAGAACCTATCAGTCAATAAGGATCCTTATATCACAATGTCGGTATGTAAAGGGTTAAAGGTTTAAACTAAAAAAGAACACTTCAAAACTAGTTACTAAGTGACATACTTATCTTTCAATAAATATTCCTGATATTTTTGTTCTAAATTGTTTTTTATCTTAAGCAAAAATTATTGCTACGAAGTGGAAAAACATTTTAAAAGACGCAATAAAAAGCAACCGGATTTATTATAAAAATTCAACTGATTATAATAAAATTTGATTATATTGGAAAATTGTTTGGGTATCAAATGAAAGTATAAATGTACGCAGCCTTCAAATGGCTATTGCTGATCTATAATTTCTTATAAAATATAAATTTTATGTTCGTATAAAGTCTGGAATGGAAAATACTATTTTATAGTTATAACTTCCACTGAATGCCAACAAAGCTGTACAATAAAACAAATATGAGACCAAGCTTGGTGTAGGGGATATTTACAAGTATATAAAATACAAAAAGTGTTGCTTTTGACATTGTTTAATTATTTATTTATGGTAAACCAACTGCGAAAAACACATTTTATTGAAAAGAAAGAAAAGAAAAGTAAATAATCGCAATAAAACAATAAACATTTTTTTTTATTACTTAATAACAATTTACGTTAATTTAAAAACAATTGAGCAAGTTTCAAGTTAAAGACATTATGGCAAAGAAGAAATTGCAGATCATTGAACCAAATATATAATGATCATCAGGATGAACTTTATCAAAACGGTTCAAGTTTCATCAAGTTGCCAACAATTTTGATTTTAAGTATGTATGTTTGCCTGCTGATCTTATGGCCATGATTATATCCCAATACTTCCACCAATTGACAACATAATTGTTGTGCATCAGATATTTACTACTTTATAAGCTTTTCTTTTGAAAAATAATAAAAAAAAATTATTTTTTTATTTTAATTTTTAAGTCGGAAATAAAAGTTTAAACTAATTTCTTCAAGTTAAAAATCACATCTTAATTTCTACCCATACATTTTTCGATTTTACTCTTATATTTTAAGATCTAAGAAAAATGGCCCAAAATTTTGGCATTGAAAACATTAACACGAACTTTGGGGCCATTAAAATTATTTTTGGTAAATTTTGGGTCATTTTTTATTTATTTTTCTTACGAAAGTTAAGGAAAATTGGCCCCAATTTAAAAAAAAAATATATATTGTGTTAAAAACACCAACACGAACTTATTTTTCTATATTTTGGGAACATGTTTCAGATTTAATTTTCTAATCTGGGGTAATTTTTCATTTTATAAAAATAAATAAACATAAATAGGATAAACAGCATATATGTAGGACAGTGTCATTGTGGTTAAAAATACAAAATATTCCTTGAGAATAAAATAAAAATAAATTAACAAAGTTTTTTATGAAACAAAAATTTTAATTGTTTTTATTTGAAAAAAGACCTTAAGCCAAACAAAACGGATTTTCATCATACAAAAATACAAAAGTTAAAAATTTTGGCCGGGCTTAACGATTTTCCCCACCTTGGTATATCCCGACACGGCGGTTATTGATCCCTAAATCGACCAGCATATAAAATTTGAGGATTTATTTCCTTTATTTTTCGGTACTTAATTTATTTGGGCAATTGTTCGGCGCAAGCACTTTCTCCCTCATGGGCAGCGTCAGTCGCTTACTAACTGTTTTTTTTTTTGTATAGCCGGCTTTCGGCAGTGCTCATGGTTTCTCTCTCTCTCTCCTACATGGAATTTCGACGTTTAATAATAATTTTCTTAAAAAGTACTTTTTGATAAAAAAAAATAATTTTTGTTTGGGATATACTCGTACATATTTTCTCTTATTATTTTGGCGCTATTTTTTATTATTTAAAAAAAGAGTAAAAAAATAACCCCAAAATAAGAAAAATTACCCCAAAATTCAAAAATAGAAAATGTCCCTAAAACTATATTATTTTTTGTTCGTTTTAACGTAACAATTTTAGGGCTATTTTTTATTTTTCACTTTGGGGTCATTTTTCAGTTTGGGCCTTTTTTGATATTTTTAAGTTTGGGACAATTTTTCATTGGAACTATATTTCATATTCCAAAATTTTTTAACAAATTTTACCGATAGAATTTTGTTACAAAATCTGAGTCCAATCAAATATACCGACTATAATTTGATTTGCGTTTAAATCATCATGTTTAATGATGATGATTATGAACATAGGGTTTTTCTCCTCTAAAGATACTAAATTTATATCTTCGCTTTTCTATTTATTTAATGCGTACCAATCTTTTAACAATTTAATCTCAGTTTAAATACTAATTTAGAGCAAATGATAAGACATTCTTTTTAAAAGACATTAAAAAATACAACTTGTTATTGTTATATTCGAAGATATTTAATTTATTATCTTCTAGAAACTGTTTACCTTAATGATTATCTATTAAATGTTAAATTTTCCATAATCAAGATTCAACTATAAAATGATAAGGAAATATAGTATGCATGAATGTAGGTACATATATATTCCTACATATTCATATGCGTCATTTGCACTTTGATTGACTTATTGGAGTTGATAAAATTAAGCAATAACAAGCACTTAATCACTTACCTTGAAGTGTTATCCGTCAAGAGGCCTTTTTAAGTACAGGGACAGCAGACATAAAAAGAAAAGAAAACACAACTACCAAGTGATAAACAAAAACAACTTTTACTCACTAAGTCGCGGCGGTAGCAATGAATTTAATTCTATATTATTATTATTTTTTTTTATGCCCTTTAAATTTCCATTTGCAGCCCATAGTGAACTTTCAAATAGGGCCCATGCCATGTTCAATCATGTTTCTTAAGGTGTTTTCTTTTCTACAAAAAAATGGTACATTTCCATGCAGAACGTGTACTTTGTTATTCGTTTCTTAAAAATGTTTTGCTCTCTAAATCACCCTTTTACTGTTTGATTCTAAAAATGCGCCCTCACTAATACTATGTTCACACGAGAAGATGAAGCACTTGCTTCGCTCTCTGAAGCATGTTTATGAATCTAGCTGTTCACACGACTTATGTACTTGCTTCGATTTGACAGTTCTCTTTTTAATAACAAATATAATCTAAAATAGATAAAAAAATGAGTTAAAATTATTACGCATTTTTAAAAATGCACAAACATATTTTTTGTTTCCATTGTTGTTTTATCTTTATAGTTTTAATTCAATTTTTCACTTTTAATTAAAGTTTTTGTAGTGTTTTTTGCATCTAGTTCAGATAAACTACCGATAAATTACGATAAAATTTAGAGAAGACAGCAATTTTTCATGCTTCGCAAGTAGATTCAATATGAATCTACATGCTTCGCTCTCAAAATTTTGTATGGCGAAGCATGTTGCTTCGCTCATGATTGGGCTGTGAAGCATGAATAGAGAGCGAAGCATGTTCTGTGTGAACGTAGTATAATGGTGGAAGGAATTGCACTTTTTGCCCCATAAAAATCGACAGTGTTGATAGTGCCCTGTAAAACTTAGCTGTCAGCTGTTAAAGACAGGGCGTTCCACTTTTGCATAAATTGTGTTTTATTGTAGTGAAATAATAAGTTGCATTATTACAGGGTTGGCAAGACATTTTATAC
The DNA here is from genome assembly GCA_947311025.1 of Lypha dubia. Classification (NCBI taxonomy): domain Eukaryota; kingdom Metazoa; phylum Arthropoda; class Insecta; order Diptera; family Tachinidae; genus Lypha; species Lypha dubia. The sequence continues at coordinate 53,878,709 of OX371264.1, forward strand.
ATGTATCTTTCAACAAGGTGCCATATTGTGTGCAGAAAGGAAAACACTATTAGACTTTCAAATTCGCACTCACCCTTTTTGGTGGAAAAAAAGTTTGGCGACAGTATAACTCACCACAACATTTTTTTTTGCCCTTTCTTACCCTTTTTTGGGTCAATTTCGTCTACTACGTTGTTGTCCCCCCACAAAAAAAAAAAAAAAAACTTGTGGCACTCGGGGACTGCCGCGATAAAGCTATTGCATAGCATTTTTTATCAACTTATGCAATTATATTATAACGTTTAGTTTAATAACTCCGTTGTTGTTCTGGCAATACTGTATGTTAATGAAATCAAAATCAATGGCATACTTTAGGGGTTAACATACATTGGGCGATTTAAATACTTAAAAAAAAACAAAAGACTTAAGAAACAAACTTAGTGTCAGGTTTTTTCGTTTCAAAAACAAAAGACTTAAGAAACAAACTTAGAGTCAGGTTTTTTCGTTTCAAAAACAAAAGACTTAAGAAACAAACTTAGTGTCAGGTTTTTTCGTTTCAAAAACAAAAGACTTAAGAAACAAACGTTTCAAAATTTCTTGATTCGGTCGCCTCAAAGCTTGCGATAGAAGCTATGCAATAGCTTAAAAAATTGCTCTAATTATATCAATCAATTGAAAATCATTTTGCATGTGCATGAATGATATCGTGCTATTTATAAAATGTCTCTGCTAATTTTAATTATTAAAGAGCAAACATCCTCGGATTTGATGCAAAACCACGTGTGACCTATTCTTGAGATTTTTAGTTAGAACCCCTAAACAGATTTATTTAACAAGCTTTTTGAAAAGATCCGATTTTTTTCTTGCCTCCCGTTCATGTGACAGTTCCAAGTTGGACAAAAGAGAAATTGATTTTAAGACATAAAGACCAGAAATGTCTTTTTTGATATATTTGAAATTTCTAAATAACCAGCAAAAAGTTGGTAATGAGTTGCAATTACTCAGTAAGGTACTTTTTAACCAAAAAACACATACCGTCGTCATTACTTTGCAGTAGTTAAACCAATTATTTATTCCATCATAACTACGGCAGTAGTATCTGTCCTTAGTTATCAATACGATGTTTAGAAGTTCAACTCAAGTTTTTGCTGATTTTATTAGCTTTGGCTTTCATTAATTTCCAAATTAAATATTTGCTTTTTAGCTAATAAAATGTTAAGACTGTTGTGCATGTGCTCCATAACAGAAAAAAAACGAAAAACAAAAACAAAAAAATTATTTGGGTTATCCTTATCAGGGAAATTAAAAAAATACACTTAAGATATGATCTGATACAACCACAAAATACCGAAACGTTAAACAAACTAAATAATTAACACTTCTTGATTGTGTAATTAATATTACAAATGCCATAAAATTAATAATATTTACATAAACTGTTTGATTGCATTGATCGCATAGTGGGTAAAGGTACGTTCACATCTGTCAAACATTTGCCCAAAAAAGCGTAACCACTAAATACTAATGACAAAACTTTTGATTTAGATACCTGTTTATTACGTTAAACAGTTCCCTATATAATTTGTAGAAAATGTAATAGAATCTTATCTTATTAGTTGCTGTTTAACTTAATAAATAAATGCATAAATCAAAAAGTTTTTCATTGGTATTTAGTGGTTACGCTCTTTTGGGCAAATGTTTGACAGATGTGAACGTACCTTTACACTTCAAAAATAGGCGGCCAGATGCCGCCGTAGCTTTTATACATTTTACAGAGTCGTGTCGTTTGCAACGTGCATCGAACATGCGTGGTCGAACATTTGACTAACACTCGAACTGATTGTTTCGTTTGAAAGCGACACATTATTTTTATTAACAAAATCGACACACAATCATGATTTTGATTTATTTGAAAAGAATAATTGGGGTGTTCACACTGTTGTCATATCAGTCATATTGTCATAATGTCTTATTATTTTACAATAGTTTAAAAAAATTGTTGTTGTGCTTCAAGCAAAAAAGTCATATAATAATAAGACTTTTTGAGGTATATTTATGGTTTGCCATAAAATAACAGTAGAAATCTTAGTCGAGCAGCTGCAACTCCTTATTCGAGCCGGCGATAATATTTATAAACCGCCGCTACTTTTAAATAACACAAGAATGTAAACAAAGCAAATTCATTACCAGGTATATGCACGACCAAGGCGAATTAATTATAAGGTGGATGCAGTGGCAAATTCACGCGAATTTATACATTACCTACACAATCAAATTTGTTACATATTTCCGGCGGCATTTTAATTTAATTTTTTATGCATGGAGAATTTTTACAGCGTAGGTAATGAGTTCGCCGTTTACACAAACAAAATGCCTGTTGTTTGCTTTGTTGTTGAATTATTGTAGTCGTAATGAATTTGCCTTTTCCACGAAAATTACATTAAAATGGCGCCGGAAAATATATAACAAATTTGACAGTCTAGGTAATGTATAAATTATCGTGAATTCGCCACTACATCCACCTTACAATTAATTCGCCTGGAATGAAAATATGTTTTTGTGTAACTGATCTGCCAGGCAGCTTGTGAACGTTTTTCCACTTGCTGCCGTCCAAAAATATAGTTCAGCTCATGTGTCCCGCAACAGCTGCTTTTGATTATATTTATTTCAGCAAGTTAGTATAGATAAAAAAAAATTTTAATTGATAATGGACATTTTAGAAAATTTACAGGAAATTTATTGTTTTCTTTATTAACAATTAAAAAACATTTACATTTAAGCCAAAATAAAAACTTATGCGCAATAATCCGACTCAAAATGGAGTGTTGTTAAATGTTTATCAGCTGGCACAATTATGACTTAGCACACTTATTTATGACGGGATGTTCACACTTGTCATATATTGGTTTGCTATTATTTTATGACATATGACTTATGACTACAGTGTGAATACGCCAATTGAGTATTAAGACGTTTTGAGAGTTCGTTCATGGTGATTTATTATTTTTCACAGTTTTCACACACCGTTTGAAGATGTGCGCGATAAATGTTATATGAAAGATGTCTTTGTTATCAAACAAATATGTTTTTTTTTTTTAATTTTCATAGCCAGATCATAGATATCACTTGTATGGCATTTTAAAAATGTTTCCGTTTAAATAGAAAAGAAATAGAAAAACTTTTATGTACGAGTATGTATGTTGCGTTTGCCCTTATTTGTGTTGTTTGTTTTTTAACATTATCATAAACAAATTGGGTCACTTCAAAATATTAATGTGACTTAGTTAAAAATTTTTATTAATTAATCCTACAATGTCGTTACAATAAACAAATGTGTTCGTTTCATTTACTGTAAAGAATGGATCAAATGTATGATGGCGCAATGGGAAATCTTGAATTTGATCGGTTATAGGTATTTATGTGTTCTAACACATATAGTTCAGTTTTATGGCCAACAATTTTGTAGAACATTTTATCCCCGCTCCACCCCTTTTTTACGATTTGTTGTGGTGTTTTCTATTCTACAAAAAAATAGTACATCTCCATGCAGAAAATGTACTTTGGTGTTCCTTTCTTAAAAATGTTTTGCTATCTAAAAGGGCAGTGTGTTTGATTCCAAAAAAATCGCCTTCGCTAATCATGGAAGGCATTGCATTTTATGCCCCATAAAAATCGACAGTGTTGATAGTACCCTGTAAATCTTAGCTGTCAGCTGTTGAAAAGCTGTTGGCAAGACATTTTATATATGTACCTTTCAACCAGGCGTCATTTTGTGTATAGAAAAGAAAACACCATTAGATTAAAGGCACAAAATGCCGATATGTAGGGGAGTTAATATGTTCAATAAAAATATTTGCCTTAATATTTTCTACAAAGTTTCTGAAAATACCCTACACCTCAGATGTAAAAAAAAATATAGTTTTTACATACCGACATGCTGCAAGAACATGCAAGAACTGGGAAACTTTTAACGCCTCTAAAATTAAATTCCTATGTGATCTTTTAAAAAGCCAACACACGTATATTTTTTTGTTTCATCTACCAGAATCTATTGTCGGACCACCGTAATTTTGGAAAAAGTTTGAAATTGTTGTACAGTGTATTTAGCGAAATTTCAGTTAACACAATCATCAATTTTACTCTCAAATACATGAATAACAAAGTCCGATAGTTGTTCTCAATGTTGCTAACAAATAAAAGTAGAAAAACGCAAATAATAAAATAGCTTATAAGAAAAAAGTACTAAAATTGACAACGGAGTAGTGAGGTATTTCATAGTACTGAAAAAAGTTTTAAAGTACTTAATGTTTCTACCCTTCATACAAGTATAAGGTTTTCCAATAGATATGATATGATTTTGAAGTGTCGTATCGGCCATTTGTAATTTGTCATGATCTGTCATTTGTTTTTCATTGTATTCAGTAATGTTTACTACAATTTCATCATAGAGGGAACAACTTTTAATAATTATTAAGTTTTATTACCAAAATAATCGTTCTCCAATTGCAACTTTTCGTGCGCTTTTGCCATTTTATGGTCGTAATAATCGTCCAAGTGTGCTCGCTATTCGTCGAATGGTTGAAAATTTTGAGCTTACATATTCTTTATAAAATGTTCAAGTGCCAATAAGACAAAGAACCGCTCGAAGAAAAAATTTTTATTGTAGGACAGCTGTTATTGTAATTTGCATCTGTTTGATATGTCTTGATGCCACATCTAAAAAAGTGTAGGAAATCGAAATTAATTCTACATATTTTATTTTTTCTGTAACTAAATTCTCCTCTTTTATTTTGAAATATTTCTCAATGTCTTTAGGGCATTGGTAGGCCTGCATTTAACATTAATTTTTAGTTTACCTTCCGTATCTCTAATTAAAAATAAAAGCTAATTTATATATTAATGAATTCATCTCATATTTAGTCGCCAAAGAATAATTATTTCTATAAAAAAATATACTAAACAAAAAAAAATCTTGTTTAAAATGACAAAAATTTTCAGGAACTTATACTGCGTGGATGTTACACTACACTTCTGAAGCGAATCGGGTTGAAGATTTTTTGGTTAATTATTTTGTGAGGAGGGGGAGGCTAATCAACATGGAAATTGTAATTATTTTCTTTGTTCTTTTCTGAAAAGAAGAGAATACTATGTTTTTACGCCCCATAACTGATACAATTAGCTGATGGTTGCTCTCATTTGTAGGTACGCACTCTAATTAAACTGCATTAAAATACGTTTTATTAGTTAGACTCTACAATTTCATTAAATTTAATTTATTTAAAAGAAATTTTACAAAAAATATTCAAAATATGTATTCATGTCTTAACACTATTCTTCCAATATTAACATAAGTAATTACTATAATTAAGATTGTAATTTAAATAATTATCATAGTTTTCCTTGCTACTATTTTTTGTAGTTAATTAGCTAAGACCCGGCGTGCCACGGCTGCTCATATTATTCTTATTATTTTTTTTTTAGTAAATCATCGTAGTAATACCTACAAAATCTCAGGTCAACTACTTTATTTTGTTCCGAGGATATATCGAAATTATTATGTAGAAAGTGCCACGCCCACTTGCCCAATTTTTTATACTTTTTCTTTTAAAGTAATATACAATGAATCATGCGAACAAAAATTTCAAGTATTCAGCTGCATGAGTTTCATAAATATTGTCATATAAAACGTTTCTGTGCATGGGAAGTGCCACGCCCAGTAATTTTTTCAAATACTAATTTTTGTGTCTTGGAATAATGCACTAAATCAGCGGTTTAAGTCCTAAAAAATCTCAGATCATTTACTTTATTCCCAAGATATGTGAAAATTACTATGTGGGAGGTGCCACACCCACTTATTAAATTTTTATTACATTCACCTTAAAACAAATATGCAAACGGGTCACGCGAACAAGATTGCGAGCTGCATGAGTTTCATAATTATTATCCACGCCCACTTAAGATATAAATACAATAACTTCCATTTAGTTATTTCCTAACCATCACAAAATGTATAAATTTTCGTAATATTGATTCATTGCTTCCAAACAAACATACAAACATTCACTTTAATAATAAAAAAAAACAAAACTAAATACGAACAAATTTTAAACTTATCACCCGGCAGTAAATGTCAAGTAAAGGACAATTAAATTATGAAATTAAGTAAAAAAATGCTGCAGCAAGATTTCTCTAGTAGACTAAATATGCAGGTAATTATGAGGGGGCAACGTTATTTCTTAAACAAACGTTTCATATCAAATAATCAAGGAAACTCAATAATTTTTTCTCTTATAAAACTTCTTCTGTTCTCCGCTCCTAAACAGTTGAATTGATAACGTGTCTAAATAAATACATACTTTTAATTCTTTTTTTTTTTCTTATTTAAATTAAGAAACACTTTCCATAGATTAGTGATATCAATATTTGATTTAAAAATATCTTTCTTTTGTGGCAGTTTTATGAAAAGCAAAAGTAAAAGTTTACAAATTGACTAGGCGCTGGTTTTCATTTGGATTAAAAACTTTTTAAATTTACTACAAAAAAAAATCTATTATTTAATTACAACTGTAAGCACAGTCGACGTGCCTCATTAAGAGCCTTAAAAAATATATAATCACCTTGGAAAAGTCATAATTTAGTCTATGCAAATCTAGTTCGCAATTTCTCTCTCTCCCTCTTAAAATTTTTCAATAATTTACTGCATGCAGGGTCTTGCAAAAGAGCAAATTCAAAATATCGTTGGTTTTTTTAATAAAATCCAACAACCAAATACACTAAGCTGATGTTGGATTTCTTCAAAAATATATTTGCACGAACACTGAAAATTCTAGAAATGCCTGAGAGTTTAAAATACACTTTAACACATCGTATGTTTACTTTGCAAAAGTCTTGAGTTTATTGAGGAGAGCTAAAAAGAGACAGAGATTGAGTAAAGTTTTTCTGGTACTTGAAAATTTTACTCGGAGGTTACACCTGAAGTTGGCCGCATTGTTTTATTTAACGATTAAACAAAAGACAACTACAAAAATGTTCAAAAGAATTTAAATTAAACTTTCTATTAAAAAGAAGAAAAAATATTCAACAAACTTTAAAGTTGTAAAAACAACTAAACTAAAAGCAAACTTTATTTAATAAATTCTACCCCAGACACATTGTGGTCAGCAGTCGTTGCGATTATAAAAACTTATTGCCAATAGTGGATGTGGTGCCAATTGCAATCAAGCACTTAACTTTGCAAAATAACTGGTATTTATTTTTATTTCTAAAGATAGAACAATTCTTGGATTTGTAAATTCTTTGGAAAAAAATTCAAGATTTTTATTGGAAAAAAAAATTTAATAAATATGTAAATTTATGAGACACAGAAATATTGAATTTGAAAAAAATTTAAATTAACAACTTGAAGAATATGTAATTTCATTTTAAACAGCATTAAGAAAGTAACTTCTCAGATAATGTTTATAAATCCTTGTTGATCGTGCGATCGTGTCTTTTCGAAAATATCGTTGGTGACATAAACGGCGAACAATTGCCATTTATTTTTTACAAATCAAATGCACTAGATAAGCAGGCTTTAGTTCTGTTAAGGCTGTCAATTTGAAATTGCGCTTATAATTTTAACAAATTTTTTAATAATTCATAAGAAATCTTGATAGTTTTCATCGTACCACTTGTGCAGTTTAAAAAAAACTGACAGAAGTGCGATAAAGAAACATGTGACGAAAATCTAAATCCACTTAAATAAATAATTTTGAAAGACTTCTTGAAAGCACTCAAATGTAACTTAATAGAAAAATATTTTGATTTAAAGCAAAGAAATCGATAAAAGTATATGGAGTTGACTTTATTAGAAAAAGAATATTCATGGTCTATAAATAACTTTTTTATTTTTTAAATGCGAAAAGAAAAAAAATTACTTTACAAATTTTTATTGCAAGAGGCATAAAGACTATAGATGCGGCATAAGTCGGAAGAGAACTTAGGCTGTCTGACAATGCGAAGTAACTGGGTACTTACCTGGTCTTGAAATTGTCATGGCAACGTAACATCCAAGCAAGGGGCGAACAAAGCCGCAGTGGCTACTCGTATATATGCATGCAGGAGGGCTACAGGGAAGTCCTGGGGGAAAAAATCCCAGGAACTCCTCCAATTGGCTTTTCAACATGATAATTAAGTCCATACTTACATACGGAGCATTAGTGTGGCGGCCTGTCTTAAGCAAGATCGCCTACTGCTGGATCATAGAAAGGGTCCTGTCTACATCTGCTTTGATAATCGCAACTGCTTTAAGCACCATCCCGTCAAAATCACTTTTTCACAATGACGCGCACTGGTTGTCATCCATGATCTTATGATCAAGCAAATAGCGCTAAACTCTACGATCAGGTGCGTGGTAAAAGGCAAGCCAAGGTCATGCCAGAATACTGGAACTTCCAAACTGGTTTGCCGGAAAATACTGATTACCCCTCACCCATACCCTTGACCGACAAAAATTTTGCTGTATCGTTATTGGCCACATTATTCCTCCATCAATGGGATGTGCTAGAGATCTTTACGGCAAATTTCGAAATCGGGCTTTGAAGTGGGTGTGGATATCTTTATTCCTCGCTCCCAACAGAAGATAATATTTTTTTTTTAAATACACGATCAATGCAATATAATACTGGCAGAAATATCGGTCATAACAAGAAGAGCAAACTGTGTATGATACTACAGGTTATCCGATGAGGATATTTAAATCTGTACTGACAGTAAAGCTTCGATCAAGAGTCTATCAGGCGTTTATAAAACTTCCAATTTATTGTATGAATGTCAAATGTCTATAAACGAGATTGCTGGAGACTCAGCCCACTGCCCGGAAATATTGTTGCGGACGAAATGGCCAAATCCAGAGCACGAATGCATATTCGAGCAACGGATCTAATGGTTGGCGTCCCGTCGAAAAGCTGTAAAGCGAAGATTCTGCAGAATCTATATGGAATTACGAAGACTAGGATGGTCTAAGGAGATTACTTGCACGATATCGAGTCTAATATGACCCCAATATGATTGCAAAAGATCTTCAATCCTTAAGGAGACACCTCGTGCACAAATAAGCATTCTTGTTGCAGTCATTATATAGCACCGTTTTATGGGTGAGCGATTGCTGCAGAAGTTGTCATAATGAGAAGGAGGAAGAGGAGGCTGTATTTACCCTGCCCTTTGTGTAGAAAGGGCAGCTTCTTTAGGTAGTTCACTTCTGGAAGGCTTAGCATCCTTATCGGACTGCGATATTAGACCGTGGGGAATACCGAACCGAATTGGGGTGAGTACATGAAATTCATATCCTCACACTTTCCGCTTCAGGTAACACAAAAGGACATTTAGGACTCAAGTGGGCCAGAGCCATATTATCGGCGACCATAACTGGCGACCTGTGTTACATAACATTGTATTGTTAATAAAATTTAGTATGAAATTTCGGTTATTTTTAGTATTGAAGATGTTTTGAACCAACAGCTGAATTATAGTTAAATAAAAAAATGGATGTTGTTAAACAGTGTAATTTGAAAGTTCTATTTTTGTAGTGTTGAAGTATGCATTGATTTTATATAAGTTTTTCCCATAAGAGTGATATGATTTCTTTAAAAAAAACACACTTATTTTTAAGGAAATTTAAAAGTTTTTTATTTAATGTGAAGTACAATCGATACAATTAAGTTGTAAATAAAACGTCAGTCAAATGGCCTCCACGACTTCTTCTGCAAGAACGAATTCGATGAACCCAATTTTCGAGCACCTTTTCCACTAAATCAAGTCGTATGTCATGAATGGCATGTTCAATATTGGCTCGTAAAACTTGAAAAAGAGTCTGGTTTATTTCGAAAGAGAAATGACTTCAAATAACCCCACAACAAATAGTCTAATTGTGTTAAATCACCACTTCTTGGAGGCCATTCAATATCACAATTTCTTGAAATAATCAAATCTCCAAACTTTTCTCGCAATAATTTAATTGTTGCATTTGCTGTGTGGCAAAATCAGCAAATTCACTACGTTTACGGTGGTCCAATGGCTTCAGTTCTTGAGTGAGAACAATTTTATACGGATGCAAACCCAAATCCTTTCTCAAAATCCTCTCGAAGCTATTTTAGAATTAGTGGAGTCGAGGTAGAGCTTGTGGTGGTTCGGGAATCCTAATCAAAACGCGAATAAAACACCACCTGTTAAATGATTTTTGTGAAGATTATCTTCAAGCAACGAACATCTGCATTGAAAATTACTATCAAAAACTTGTAATATCATCTGTCTATTCCCTCCCCCCTAGATTTTCAATTACCGAGAGTCAATATACGGCTTTTTACAAATCTCCGGGCTCCCGTTTTCTAGCGGCTGGCGACTACAATGCTAAACACACATTCTGGGGTTCACGTTTAATCACTCCTAGGGGACGAGCTTTGTTCGAATCAATATCTAAAATGAGTTTGAATGTAGTTTCAAGTGGTCAGCCAACATATTGGCCAACAGATCGACAAAAAAATCCTGATGTTATCGACTTTGGAATAGCGAAAAGTGTACCCAGTGATTTGGTTGAAGTTGAAGCTTCTTTGGACTTATCTTCAGACCACTCGCCTACAATTGTCACCATTTACTCACATAAAGCTGCAACACCAACATATGATTTACCGATTACATCTGCACGTATTAACTGGCTGAAATACAAAAAATATTTGAGTGCTCATTGCTCGGAAAGAATGCCGCCGAAGGTGTTCTCACCTTCTGACATAGACGATTCTCTCAGGTTATTTGAAGCACACGTTAAACAAGCTGCCTTTAGTGCTTCTTCAAATAAAACTAATCAACAAGTGAAATTCAACACTATTTTTTCTGCAGATATAGAAAGGCTGTTGACTGAAAAGCGGAGAGCTCGACGAGAATGGCAACGCTACAGATCGCCTCAGCTAAAATTAAGGCTTAAGGAGTGTACCAAGCAGCTTAGAAAAGTTTTGCAAACACAAAAAACAGCTTCCCTTCAAAAATTTCTTCAAGAGCTAGATGCAACACCACAAACAGATTATTCGCTGTGGCGTGCAGCCAGAGGACTGAAAAGGCCGGTGATATGCAAACCTCCCTTACGACCTTCGAATGGTGACTGGGCAAGAACTGATGCTGAAAAAGGTGATCTATTTGTCAAGTACCTAGAAAAAGTATTTACTCCGAATATATCTGCTAATATTGTTGAACTGCCACCAGTCGTCTCTTTACCAGAAATACCACTAAAATTTAGCATTGTGGAGATTGACAAGGCTATTACTAGTCTTAACACCAAAAAAGCCCCAAGAGTCGACAAAATAAGCAACAAAATGCTTCAAGAGTTGCCTTTCATTTCAAAAAGAATAATACTATTCATTTTTAACACTATTCTACGCCTAGATTGCAGATTTGAATTAATTAAAAAAAAAAACAGTGTTCAAAAATAAATTAAGAAAAAAAATTTTTCTTTTAAATATTTTTTTGCCGAATCTTTTGGAACACTTTTAAATGTCATCGATTAATTCTATAGCCTTCTGTATTGTTGAAGTACGAGTATATTGCTAATAATTACTAAGTAAAACACTTAAGATCGCAGTTACCAAAATCTATTTGTTTAATCTAATTTTAATTTCATATAAAACATTTAAAAAAAAGCAACTACTCCGATTTTATTCTAACTCTTTTAAAAGTAAACAAATCAAGTGACATTAATCAAATTTCGCAATTTTCTCACGTTGAAAAACAGTTTGATCAGAAAAAAATACCCTCTTCTAAAACGATTAACTTTGTGAAAAACCCCAATTTCTAGATTAATATAATAAAATTGTTTGCAAAAACTTTAATCAAGTCAATGAAACTTAGCAGCTAAACAATAACAATTGAGTAGAGATATATCTGTGAGCTTAAATACATACATACAAATAATGTACACATTCATTGCAATATTCTAAATGTAATAAATTTCTGTAGCAATAAAAATTAAGCCAAACAAATGTGTGTTTCAAACTTGTATGAAAATCATATAAAATTCAAGTTCATGACGTTTAATGTTCGTTCATGGCAAAATTGAAAATACACTCAAAAAAACAATTTTTTTAAATTATTAATATGGTAAATTTTACTTAATTTGGGCGGAAAATGGTTGTCTGGTTTCTTTTTTACAAAAAAAAAATTTTAATAATAAAAAAGAAAATATTTAGTAAAAAGCAGTGTTTAAAAATACTAATATATTTAGTAAAAATTCCCCTCATATTCCATAATTTTATGTGTAAACTAGAAAAATATTTTTCTGATAAAAAATAAATTTCCAGTTTTCTAAAAAAAAATTTGTATTTGACAACTAGTAAAATTTTTTACTATCACACAAAATGAAAATAAATTCTCTGTAATATATTGTTCAGCAACAATTTCTTGTCAATGAAAACTAGCATCCACACAAAAATGCAAAAACACACATATACAAAATATTCTTTTCATACAATATGCCGCTATCAAACATACCAAACAATAAAATATATGCCAGTCCAACCAAACACAAGTTCGACTAGTTGACAAACATGCCGATCTTACAATGACTAGTATTTCAAAATTTTTCTCCTTGAATCAACAACCAGCAGATTTCAAGAATTTTTAACAATCAACATATGCTTGGCTGCATTGTCTGGAAAAGGCGAGGTTGAAAACCTTTTAGTAATTGGTATTTGAACCCAGGTAAATTCTTCCATTAATAAAATTAATTATTGGAAACTAATAACTTAAAATTTAAACGAAATTTTTAATATTTTTTCTTTAATTATTAGAAAATTTAACGTTTTACCGAAATGTTATGAATCTAAGTTCAGGACAACCGTTCTTCTCTTTTAAGTATTCAAAGTTTTATAAACGATTCAGGAGTACATCAATTTTTTTAATGCTAAAAGACAAATATGTTCTTAAAATTGCCTGACAAAATGTTTTTAAAATTAGTAAAAACAATTCTTACTTTTTAGAAAATACACAGAGAAAACAGTGCCTAATAAATACATAATAAAATAGAACAAAATTAATAAGATATCTCTATGGTTTTTTTTTTCAAAAAGGAAGTCTTATTATTTTAATAAGGAAAACCTTATTGGATGGAGGGGTGATGAAAACATTTTTATAAAACTTACGTATTCAGGGAGTTGAACCAAGGAAGTTCGGTTTAGTAGATTGGCACTCTAACCACCTCACTACTACACGTTTCTATAGTATACATGTTACCAGCCAGTTTAAGAAGATGATTTATTGTAGCACAAACAAATTATGAAAAAATTGTTCCTATGTTGATTTATATGTATGAAATGACAAGCAAGCTAATGAAATCAAGAAGATATTCTTATTAAAAAAATTAAGAAGATGATTTACACATGATCACACAGGAACCTAATAAAATCAAGAAGAAAACCTTATTGAAAAAAAAAACAATAAGATGGCCTAATGAAATCAATAAGAAATCCCTTTTATTTACAATTCATATGAAAACCTAATAGAATCAAGAAGTTTTTCTCTATGAATTGTTTTTTTGGTGCCAAAAATAACGGAAATTGGGTAAAAAAAATTGTAAATAACAAGTTTTCTTCTTGATTTTATTGAAAAAAATAATAAGATTTACATAAAAACAATAAGAAATCTCTTCGAAAAAATCTTCGCGTCTTTCTGCTGGGATACCCCTTAGCCTAAAAGCGTTTCATAGAGAAAATCTTCTTGATTCTATTAGGCAGTTTTGGCTCTGTGTATGCTCTCAAATTAAATAAACAAGATTTTCTTGAAAGTAAGATTTATTTTGTAGTACGGTTTTGACTCTTTTCAAAGGCAATGAATTTTTTAAATAAAATTTTCTAAATTTTAAAAGATTTAAATTAAATTAAGGCAATTTTTTTTAAGTATTCATAACTATTTTTTTTCTTGTTATTTTTTTCTGAGTGTATCGATTTGTTTGTATGTATGCATCTCTAGTAGAATCAAACGATTTTGTTAAACAACGATCGATCGCTGACTCGTACTTGTCAGCGTAACACTGATTTGTGTGTTCTGCATATAAAATTTTCTATCGTTTGTTGTTGTTGTAGTGTTGACGAAAAGCAGTTTTGGCCGATTTTGTTTTATTGGCGGAACTAAACTAAATGTCCAGTTCACAAGTGTGTTACAAGAATGGAATACAAATGTGCCATAAAATGTTTTTTTTTTATTAATATATTATGTGTTGCAGTGCATTATAGATAAAGTGGATAAAAAAATTATATATGATGTACTGTGCTGCCATTGAAATTTCCCCATAAATGGTTTGTTTATCTTGTGACTACCGGATTAATTGACTTCCATAAAAAAAAATTATTTTGTTAGATTAATAACATTCTGCCATTTAAATCGAACTGATGTGATACAACAAATATTTATATGAAATGATACCGAATTTCTAACACAATGAAATCCAATATATAAAAAGTATAAAAGATTCTAACTTTAGGCCCCAAAAAATAAGCTAAACCAGACTGTGAATATGTTGCAGACTCTAGAAAAAAAGTTTTCAGTTATGTAGTCTATTTGATTCACCACTGTACCAGCCTATTTCTGTGTGTGCAATGTGTTTAAAAGGTCCTTCGTTAACAAGGAATATTTTTCAATACTTCGCTTTTAATGAATATTTATTTAGGGTAATTTTTCTTAAAAAATTTATATAAAATATAGTGTTTTCTCAATGAAAGATTTTAATTTGCTCTTTTTATAAGATACATGTACATGATAATGTAGTTTTTTAAAAAAGTTACTTATTTTAAAACATTATTTAATTTTAATGGTACTTTTTTATAAAGGTTACTTTTTTATAAAAGGTACTTTTCTAAAAGGTACTTTTTTTATAACAGGTACTTTTTATGAAAGGTACTTTTATTTACAAAGGATAATGTTTACAGAAAAAATCATTTTATGTAAGATGGTCTTTAAGGTACTCTTTTATATAAGGTAGTCTTTTGTAGAAGGTATTGTTTTATAAAACGTACTTTGTTATAAAAGCTTTTAAATAAATTTTTTTTTTTATAAAAGTTACTATTTTATAAAAGGTGCTTTTGTATAAAAGTAGCTATTTCAAAAGATACTTTTTTATAAACGGTTTTTTTTAGAAAAGTTTCATTTTTATAAAAGGTACTTTTTTTTAGAATTTACTTTATTTTAAAAGGTATTTTTTTATACAATATACTGTTTTATAAAAGGTATTAAAAGGTGATTTAAAAAAATACTTTTGTATAAAAGCTGCAATTTTAAATGGAACATTTTTAGAGTACTATTTTATAAAAGGTACTTTTTTATAAGAGTTAAATTTTTATAAAAGTTACATGTTTTTAAAACATACATTTTTATAAAACATACTTTTTTATAGAAGTTGGAATTAAAAATTTTGTTTAGCACTGGCTAAACATATATTTATGTATTTTTAGATTTAAGATTTGAAAAACTTATTGATGTTTCAATTTATAATTGAAGATTGAATAAATAATAAAACTACCACCAAAAAAAAAAAAAAATTTAAAAGGTATTTTTTATAAAAGGTACTTTGTTAAAGAAGCTTTTAAATAAAACATTTTTTTTTACAAAAGTTACTATTCTAAAAGTACTTTTATATAAATGGTACTTATTTATGAAAGGTACTTTTTTATAAAACGTATTTTTTATAGAAATTACTTTATGTAAATGATACTTTTTATGAACAGTATAAAATAGGTACTTTTTTATAAAAGATATAATAAGGAACCTTCTTTTAAAAAGTACTTTTTGTTATAAAAGGCACTTTGGAAAAGTTACTTATTAAAAGGTAATTTTTCAAAGATTTCTTTTATCAAATATATTTATTAGAAAAGTATTTTTGAATTGGTACTTTTTGTGAATCGACATTTTTCAAAAGACTTCTTTGTTCCTTAGTGTTTTTTTTAAGCATCTGTTTAAAAAAAAGCTAATTTGGAATCTTTAAGGTTACAATTTTGAAACGAAATTTTTCAAAACAGTTCTTCTGGAAAATTCGGTGTTTGGAAAGGCAATATATTTTGTACTTTGTTAAAAATTACTGAAAAAGAGTCTGATCGGTGAACGTTTGGATTAAATATCACATAAATATTTGTTGAAAGTGGTGCCAACCAAGGCGAATTCATTATCAGTTGGATTTATTAGCCTACGACAACATTGGCTTAGCAACCCTGAACTTTCAAAAATTGCGTATGTTGAGAAGTTAAGTTAGTTTTCTTTTATATATTACTATTTAGTGGCGAATGTAATTGCTGTAGGTATAAGACTACCTGGTATGAATTCGCCGTGGTGCCAGAAATTTTATTCAACCCTTAATCATTTGAAAAGTGATCTTTGTATAAATAACTGTTTCTTGCACCATTCTAGTTTTTTTTTTTAGGGCGTAGACATGCAGAATATGAAATTGTGTCTACAACAATTTGGCTCAAGCCTCCTCTTGATTGCCTAATTGGCTGACGACGATTATAAATGAAACTGTAGTAATAATAAATCAATTAGTTGCGGTTAGCAACATTTATACATACTTACGACCATTAAATGATTTTTATCAAATAAATGTAAAGTTTGCTAATCAATAATCAATTATAACTTCACTCTTCTCATGTATGGAATTTAACAAACACCAACAATATTTAAAATTTCACTTAATTTTTCACACACTTTATTGCTTTACTTAATAGTAATTTTCTAAAATAATCACGTTTTAAATAGAAATAAATCCAGTTATAAATAATTTCAATAAACTACTTTAAAATTATTAAAAGCCATAAAATCAAGTAAATAACAAAAATAAAAAGAAAACAAAATTATCAGTGATTTAGATTTAATAAAAAAAAAGAAAAAAAAATAGTTAAACGCAACACATTAAAAATTATTTATTGACTGAAAGTCACACCAAAGTGGCAGTAAAAAAATTTTATATCTTTTTAAATATTTCTTCAAAATTCACATCATTTAAATATTAAATTTAATAAATTTTTTCATCGATCCATCATTGTCTGCCCGATAGTTTAATAAAAAAAAAACATTTATGAAAATCTACAATGAGCGAGTGATTACGTCTACTTATCCAACGTTTGTTGCAATAGAGTCATAATTCCCAAAAGCAAATGTAATTGCTTAAAGCTTTTTGAGTTTACTTTAAGTTAATGGCAAAAAAGAAAATGTTATAAAGAACGATCTGCCAATTAATTCTGCATTTTTAAAATTAAAAATTGCGGTTTTTCAAGTTATAACGTTATTGCAGTAAAGGCACCATACACATGTCAAATTTCATAACTAATTTTGTCTTGATTTGAAATTCGGAATTCGTAGTTTTCTAGTGAAAAATTATGAATGTCTTGCTATTGTTTCGTTGTTGTTGCTATTTTTTTTATACAAATTTTATCACTTCTTGAATTTATAATTTTTTTTAAAGAGAGAGTGAAATAAATTCACTTCAACTTATTATTTAATATTTTATTAGTTGTCTCACCAAGTGTTACTGATTGCAAAATGAAATAAAAAATCACTTGATATTTTGTAGAAATTTATAAATTTTATAGCCTTTTTTGTTGCGAAATGAAAACTAAATTAAATTTTACTATTTGCGAAATTCGTAAAAATATATATTATAAGCACTTGCCTTTAATGCAAAACAAATAACTTATGGGAGCGCACACCAGTTCAAACAAAAAATGAATTATGAAGATCGGTCTCTGAATGGAGAAGTTTTTCAAAATACAATAATTTAGAAGACCAAATTTGCAGCCAATTTATTATTAAGAAAAATAGAGAAAAATATTTCTAAATCGAACCATAAATAGCGGAGTTAAGCGAGCTCTAATATATTTTTGGGGGGCGGTAAATTTCTCCAGATTTTAATTAAAACTTTGACGGACCATACGTTAAGAACACCCATTCAAACACAAAAATAATTCACCCCCATCGTGAATAAGAAGTGAAATTTTTGTTCACGTGAAATTTTTATTCCCCTGGAAGGGAAAAATGGTATCGTAAATCTCCCGTGAAAAATTATTCCCGCTATCAGTTCTTAGTGAATGTAAATAAGGAAAGTAGATTAAAAAAAAAGAAATCATAGAAATTTTTGTTCAAAAATATATATGGATATATTTTAAAGAAAATTTAAAAAATCAAAGCTTAATATGCAGTGTTGGAGCTTTATTTTTGGCTGCTCCGTTTGTTTATTGCATTCTAACTTTTGTGTTGTAAAATAATTCTGTGCATTTTGGAAACCCAACAAAACGAAAAAATTCCAACAAATTAAAGTTCTGCAGGTAATCGACCTGTTGTTTAGCATTTTGTTGAGCAATACATCAGTTTGAGCATTATTATCAGATATTTTTTAATAAAATAAACTTTGTAAGTTTTAATATTCGAATTATAAGAAGAACTATATACTAACATGTTTTGTTATGTTCCCCATCGAAAAAAAAGTGATCAAATTGAAGAGAAAAGTGAAAAACTCGCGGGAAAAAATCATTCACGATTAGGGAAATTTTATTTTGGCGTGAAATTATTCACGGCGAATTGTTGCACGATTGCAATAATGTGAAAAAATTTCATGTGGAGAGTTATTCACGATAGGGTGGTTGATTATGAAAATCAGTCGCTAAGGGAACAACTTGCCCCAACTGCAAGCAACCTCTTTCAATAAACATTGAATTTTGATAGAGTCCTAATTTTATTTTTTTTTATAGGACTATCATTCAGGGGATAACCCCTACTTATGCAATAAATTGTGCCTGAACTCAGGGAAAGGGATAGGGTAGAGAAGATAGATGTTGAAAATTTAGAAGGCTTAACTCTTCTACAACTCTGCTTTATGCGCGTTATGTTAATTTTCAAGGCAGTGTTGAGGCGCCACCGGTGTTAAGTAGACGCATTAAATTTGTTAATCTGTATTAGCAGGAGTTTTATTAATTCTTTTACTTCGCCGATGTTTCAGCTAACCGACGAAGGATGGCGATGTTGTGTACATTAGCTTGGAACAGCATCAATTGCTGTCGGAACAATTTTTAGCGACCAGTGCTATGCCTTCGTCACTTAAATAGTCCAACAACAAATAATACAACGTCTCACTAATGTACATTACAGAAATTAATGATGTTGATTGACTTGGCTCTGGCCAGGGTTTGAACCCAGGCAACAAGTATTTGTTTGCTTAGTAGTCATCGCGCTAACCACTTCAGCCAACACCACCCTTATTATTAGTTAATTCGGTTATTTGAAAACAATACTTTAGTCCTTCGTTTAAGTCCCTTAAAATATTTCAGAACTGATATTTGTAACTGATATTTGTAAATATGCGACAAGTAACAAATTTAAAGAAGGTTCTTAAAAAGGAAATTCTATCGGCAATCGGCATCTTAAAAAAACTCAACTGAACAAGAAAAAAGTAAATTTTCGAACCATTTATATGAAAAAATCTATTGATAAAAACTTTCATGTGACTCAGCAGAAGTAATTAATGACATTCAAAGGATATTCAACAACATAATTGCTGAGCTTTCGTGATTGCTAGTGAGATCTAAGCGATAAACAGCTCATGATGCCAGTTCAAGTATAAATCTGAATTTTCTGGACTTTTCTATATAATTTTGTAAGAATGTATTATTGGAAACTTTGAAAGGGTTTGGACTCTAAAATATTGAGTCAATTTTAATAATGAAATGCTTGTGCACGTCTGCAAATAAATATTTTTTAAATAGTGTCTCTCTTTAATTTAAGTGTAAAAGGAAAAACCAACCAGAAAACCAACCATATAAGGTTAACCGGACTGTTATCCGTGTGATGTGCCGGTAAATGGTATAGAATAGACATATAAAGGGTGTTTTTCTTAAAGTGTCACAACTTTGAGTTGGCATCACTATTTTATTCGAGCACCCCCACCCAGAACACCCACCTTGATCATTCATAAGTTGTTCTTCTAAATGTTCGGCACCAAACCTCTTCAATAGTTGAGCATAATTTAAAGCTCTTTTTTATCCAAATAGTTTTTGGGAGTGTAACCCATCTTGATTAAATATGAAAAACAAATGCGAAATAAATTGAAATCAATAATTTTGAAATCATTTCAATATTTTTTAATGTGCTGTTTTTACATGACGTACGAATGATTTGAATTAAAATTTTTTTTTTTAAATTTCGTTTTTGTACATGGAAAATTTTTAACGATTTAAACAGTTTTATATATAGAGTGTTTTTCATAGAGTGTCACAACTTTGAGTTAGCATCACTGCTTTATTTGAGCACCCATTTAAGAGCTGATAATTGCTTTTTATTTAGTTTGCTTTGAAATTTCATTCTGAATCGACTTACACCAGAGCAACGCATGCAAATTGTTGAAATGTTTAATCAAAATAATTGTTCTATTCATCAAACTCATTGTGCAGCGAGCGCTACAATTGATATACTCAAAGAAACTTTTGATGAAAAAATAATTTCACGTAATTTCGTGTGATTTAACCCCTTTAGGTTATTTTCTTTGTGGTTATATTAAGTCACTTGTCTACGTCGATAAACTACAAACAATTGAACACCTGGAAATCAACATTCGAAGAGTAATCGGCGAAATACGGCCGCAAATGCTGCGAAAAGTTGTTGAAAATTGGTGTTCCAGATTGCGCCTTCTACGCGCCAGCCCTGTTGGCCACACGGAAGAAATCATATTTAAACATTAATTTCATAAATTTTTTTTTTCCAATAAAGCCCGTTTCATTGATATTAAAAATATATTTCCTTGTTTTATTATGATTTAAACTTGTGTCACTCTATAAAAAACACCCTTTACTTTGCGGCGATATATTATTTCTTGATTTCAGAAATCTCTTTTTTAACAAAATTATTTTGCAATGAGGGCCAATAAGATATTTGGCATTCTCTTAGGTTTTGAGATAAAAATACGATCTCAATTAAGATCTGCTGAGTTAAATTTTTTTTAAAAAATCATATACGATTTTATTCGAGTTTGACGCAAAGAAAAAACAGATTCATATAATTATTGGCTATAGTTATTTTCGGTTATTGCTTGAGAGTTTATGTCGAAGCAAATTAGTGAAAATTATTCAAGATCTATTGATAACTTGGTGTTTAGCAAACTAATGAAGTGCAGCATATAGATAAGCTAACATTTTTTATATTCATAATTTTTTTTTTTGCGAAAACTCTCGAAATCTGTTCTTATATACGCGATATCTAACTTTAGATAAATTTTTGGCAAACTGCGAAAGTCTTGTTACGATCGCTTAACCCTTTCAACACTTTTGCGATAAATTTGTATCGTTGAAAAATTATTAGTCGGTCACATTTTGATATACATCCCCATACATACATGCGTATATATACACACTGGTATACGGATGTGATTTTTAAAAATGATCAAAATAGCTGATAAACTTCGTTTTCAAAAATTCGGTAATTTTCCAAAAATTATTTTCGTGTTCATTTATTTTTCATCAAATTATTTAATTAAGTTAAAAGATTATTCCAAGCGTGTAAAAAATTAAAAGTCAAAGATAATCTTTTCGAAATTAATACCACGATCTTTTCCAGACCACAACCACGATGTTATCTTTTTCTTTTACATTTTTCATTATTGCACGGCGATAACGTCAAGTCGGTTTGATATTTATCAATCTTTAAAGTAATATTTTTTCCTCTGTAAGTGAAAAAGGGAGGAATATTTTTTCCTTAACTTATTAATTTTTCAGCGTTGTATTGACGAACTCTTCTCTTATATTTACCACCAATTTAAATATAACTGGATTTATATTCATTATTGGTCTAAAATATGCTGTCGTGTTGCATAGAAACAAATAAATATAAGAATCAGTTATTTCCTATGCTAATTTTCAATATGTACTAAGATCAGTGTTAGAAGGACATGGTCCAGTGAAAATCTTCTTGGTATTCATAAAAAAAGCAACGATCGTATTTTATGCATTTCAAAGTCAGGAATCGTTAACATGGTGGCCTTATTTAGCACATACCTTTAGTATGTATAGACAGTGATTGCAATAGTATTGCATACCTTAAGGCTTAATATGCATAATACGATTTTCAAATGAGCCGTTTATTTTAAAAGTGGCATAAGTCACTTTTTCAAAAAAATCGAGTTAATGGCAACAATAAATAAAATTGAACGGTATCTTTTGATTTGCAAAAAAATTGCAATGAACAAAAAACTTGACTTATGCCACTTTCAAAATAAACGGCTCAAATTATTACTGAGAAAACAGTTGTACAAATACGAATTAAAACAATTTATTTGAAATAAATTCTTATTATTCAAACAATGTGTATTTACCAGTGGCAAATGGCGTTATTAACCCATTAACTTTAACTAAGTAAATAAAATTAAATATTATTATGTGCATGCATACACATCTTCAATAATATGTTGTTGTTGTTTGTACAAATATTTATATATATTGCTTATCAGGTCCTACCTGTGTACGAAATTTCAGCTTTCTGGCTATACTGTAAGTGCCCCATAGATAGAAAGGGAACCCTAGTCCCTCAGGCGAAAAGTGACCATTAAAAAATCATTTTTGTTCATTTATTATAAGGACCTACCTGTGTACCAAATTTCATCTCTCTAGCTATACCGGAAGTGCCCAATAATATTGATGAGTCAGTGAATGAGTCAGTGAATATGTACTAAAATATGGACTTTTCACACCTTAACATCTCGGAAAGCTAGAACTTTCAAATATAATCTGTGAGGTCAACTCTGCGGTAAGACCTTATGTTTCAAGTTTCATTATATTATGATCAATAGGAGCAAAGTTATGAGCGGATAAATATACACACTGTGTGGCCGAACTTGGCCTGGCGCACTACAAAACAAAATGTCCCAGATAAATTTGAATGGGGTTGTATAGCTAAATTTGCCCCAAATCCGACCCCCAACTCTCATTAAAATCTATTTAGAAGTTTAGAGGGTATACTCTTTAGAGTGCCAAAAAATATTCACGGAGTGTACTGCAATGTGTTTGTTGTAAAAATCATTTTATAAAACGGCTCAAACAAAATGTCCCAGATAAATTTGTTAATCCTCTGAAAGGATTGAATTTCATATATTTTCTTAAAACATTAGGTAACTTGACAAACTTCATTTTTTTTTTGTACAGCGCCATCTGTTGAAAGTTTCTTGCCTTTTTCCTAAAACTTCGCGTAGCAATTACAATTATACAATTTTCAGTAATCCAGTCCAGTAGTTAATTGATTTATGTATATACATACGAGTATATAGATTTATTACTTTATACATAGTATAGGGTCTTTGTAGATTCGGCACAGCCGAATTTTCTATTTATAATCATCTTATATCTATTTATGAAACTTAACTTACTTTTAATGTCATTAAAATAAACTAAAATTTTTCACCATCACTAAGCTGAGAGCTTTTACAATCAGCTTTTTTTGTTGCAGAATTTTTCTCACAAGAACTTTCCGCATCTTTTGGCATTAGAAAATCTTCAGCATTCCAGGGTTGAGTTTCGGCAGTACCCCAAATAATATAAATTAGATTTCCGAAAAATAATAAAACAGCAGCAGTAATAAAAACCAATTGCCATTGAAAACGATTACTCTGGAATTGAAGAAGAAGAAAGGTGGTCATCAATTAATTTGTAAG
Source organism: Lypha dubia (assembly GCA_947311025.1). NCBI lineage: Eukaryota > Metazoa > Arthropoda > Insecta > Diptera > Tachinidae > Lypha > Lypha dubia. The sequence continues at coordinate 53,902,377 of OX371264.1, forward strand.
GTTTTTGTTATTCTACTTATACCAACCGTATCCGTGACAATAGTACCCACTACCAAAGGAGCTATTATGGGCATAACATTCACTATGGAATTAATAACTCCCATTAGTACGCCAGCATGATTGGGTGTTAAGTCAATAGTGGTCAGGGTACAACCAATACTGGCACCGCTATTCATAGCAACCAATATTGTCATTAATGCTATGGCCCAGGCTTTAGTATTAGCTCCCAAAAATCCTATGCCTATCAAACCTGCAGCTGGAATCCAAAGTGCTGTGGTATTAATTAGTTTACGTACGATCGTTATACTAAAATTCCTGCGCAACAGTATATCTGCCACTAAAACATAAACATACGACATACCCCACATGGCTACGAAAGGCAAAGCCGAGAACAAAGCATTACTTTTAATGTGGAAACCCAAAATACCATTCATATACGAGGGTATTTGTGTCTGTAGTATATTCAAGCCGTAACCTTCGGCACAGCGCACAATTATTAAAACTAGAAACGGTACAGATCGCCATATGGAACTCCAGGGTACCGGAATTGTATGCTTATGAAAATCGTCTGCATGTACCAGAGATGATTCTATATAGTGTTTTTCCTTTGCGCTTATAAACTTTGAGACGGTGGCATTGTTGGCACCAAAAATCATCCAAAAGAAGCAGGAAACAAAACTTATACCAGCCGACACATAGTAAATTCCCGGCCAACCTAATGGGCCTTCAGCTATTAAGCCACTCACGCCCAAAGCTAATACCGTGCCACACTCAACGCCTGTTTGACTTAAAGCACCCAAGCGAACGCGTTCTTCTAAAGGCAACCACTTGGACAAATGCTCATAAATGCTGGGAAATAGGAAACCTTGTGACAGACCCTGACAAATACGTATCGCACAATATGCTTGCCAGCCGCCGCAGCTAACACCGTAAGGTGTTGCAGCACTTAAAAGGCCAGACAGAAATGTTGACAAAATCATTATAATTTTCGATCCAAAACGTTTGCTTAACATTCCGCCAGGTAATTGTGTTATCACATAACCCCAAAAGAAACTGGAATGTATGAGGGAAATTTCCTTTTCGCTCCAATTATATTCCTGTAAAAAAGTGTTTTTTTTTTATAATTATTTTACTGTACATGTATGCGTGTATGCGTGTATGTGTATTCGTACCGGAAAATCGGGATTCGTTGTGGCGGCATTTGTAATGGCAACTACAGCCACTCCGATATTTAGACGACCCATATAGACTGCCACAATATTTAGGAATATTAAGAGAGCTTGCATGTGCCGCAGTCCCAAAAAGGGTCCTGTAACAAAACAAAATAATAAAAAGAAATTTAGTTATAATAAATTCTGTAAAGTCCATTTCATATACAGATATTTTATTTCAGTTTTAGCGATCTTTTTTTATATGTGATTTGTTTTTTTTTTTCGGGAAATTTGTTTTGTTTTGCGTTTTTGCTTTCAATTTCTAATATTTTATTTTATTAATCGTTTCCTATCTTTAAATTTAAATAAAACAAGCTGTGTATGAGATATTATCGTTTGATGCCATTTGTGGAATCGTTGAAATGTCCGCTATGGATTGTCTAAAGGGACCGCATCCGAAACTTCTAATTTTCCATGGCACTCTGGCGCATAAATCAAAATGAATTGTACCGATGCACATTGGGGCCAAATGAATGAAAAGTGGCGATTAATTCAAAATATGAACTTTAAAATTTATGATCGTGTTTGGTACCGGGTGAAAGTGGATAAAATTCTGCATCACTAATTGCAAAAATTATACTTTTAAGTTGTTTGCTTTAGTTGAAGTGAGCACTTAAAGTTGAATAATTGTTATTTTTTTTGTGCATATTGAAAAAAAGTGAAAATTTTGATATTTCAATTGATAATTTTTTCTATTAATACTTCTAAAAGTTAAATTTTTATAATGGAACCGTCAACTTCAGGTAGTTTACTATATAGTACATGTTTTTTTGTTTAAATAAATGTTTTAAAAATATTAAATGTTAATAAAATAAAATTAGCCCAAAAATGGGCTATTTTTGATTTATATATGGAGTTTCAACAACTTTGTTCGTGAGCTTGCGTAAAATCGTCTATATAGTGTTATAATATCAGATCTCAACTAATAAACCCCAAAATATTTTTTTGCGATTTTTGGCGATTTTTGAGTTATGCTTGTTTTTGTGAAATAACTCAAGATGCTAAAAATCCACAAATATGAAAAAAAAAAATAACAAAACAAAACATCAAGTTGTTTTTACTTTGTTTTGTCATTATTTTCGTTATAGTAGTTGTTATTGTAGCTAAAAAATGTGTTGTTAATTAGAGATGGGGGCGTGAGTAACTTTAATTCACGCATGCTCACGTGATTGCGTATGTTGGGTTTATTTACTATGAATAAAACTAATTAAATTATTTTACATGTGTTTATGATATTTCAATGAATTTTACTTAAACATTTGTTAATTTTAAATTATTAGAAAATTGCGTATGGCACAAGTGCACTATTTTGAAAAATTGAAGGTCACGCTCCCATCCCTATTTATTATTGTCATTTATTTGAGTCCTACATAATAACTGTTGGTCATATACATGCATCATACGAGTAAAGTTTTAATTTTGTTTTAAGCTGGTGATATCAATCTACTAATATAATGATAATACATTTTTAAGAATTTCTATCCATCCGTAGGGTATTATTGATTCGGTACTGACACGTTTATTTATTGTTTTAGCTGTCAATGTTTTGTGATGTGATGTTACATATTTAAAGTGTTGTGAAAGTGTAAATTATTCGGTACAGGGTTAAAGGAATTACTTTTTGCAAATTTTAAACGAATAGAAATCTTATTAATTTTAGGAACATGTCCCAAAACAATTTTCATTCCTCGTCATGAGTTGCATAATTTTATGAGGAGTGCAGAACCTAAATCACTTCAGGATAAATTTAAACTTTTGAGATGGGAAGTAATAAAACGTGTCGACCCTTCGGATATGGTAGATTTTATGACAAGGTTTCATAATTTTTGCTCTAGCTATGAGATTCGGTGGCAAAAATGTCATAGAAAGAATGAAATTTTTGTAAAAAATAATAAGAATTGGCTGGATGCCTCAATCTCATTCAGTCCACCACTAGAACCACAACAAAAAAGAGGTCGCAATGATCTCTCATTTGAAGAGTGCAAAGAAAAAACAAAAGTTAAGAAATGTAAAGACATAAGAGATCAAATTTCTTTGCCTGTTTTGGCTTACGCCACACAAATGAGCTTGAGAGCTGCTGAAAAAATAGATGAGTCAAAAATTGTTAAGGAAATAATATCATCTCCAACAAAAGCCAAAAAATACCGAAAAAGTATAGAACAGGTACCACCACAGCAGTTAACTCCGGATGAAGCTCTGTCCGTTTTGGTAGAAGCGAAGCTAAGTTGCCACCAATATAATGTTATTAGAAAGGTTGCACCTGAGAAATTTCCATCATATAAATTGGTCCAAAGAGCTAAGAAAAAATGTTACCCAAAGGGAGAACAAATGAAAATTTCTGAAACATCAGCGCAAGTTAGCCTACAAGGAATATTGGATCATACCACTGAACGTCTTTTGTCGGTTAAAAATGCAGATTTAAATTCGTTAGACAACGAAGAAATCGAAAAAATTACTTTATACACTAAGTGGGGCTTTGACGGAAGTTCAGGGCATAGTTCTTACAAACAAGCCTTTCATGACAGTAATGCATCTGATTCTTCTGTATTTATTACGTCAATTGTACCAATAAAATTATTTTGTAAAAACAAAATAATTTGGCATAATCCTCGACCGTCTTCAACTAGGTTTTGCAGGCCATTAAAAATTGAATTTATGAAAGAAACGGTCAACAGTATTAAAACAGAAAGAGAAAGAGTGGAGACAGAAAAAAATGCTCTTATCGATACAGTGATATCAGTTGGAGAAAGAAAGATAAAAGTGAACCACAAACTAATTCTCGTTATGATTGACGGTAAAGTGTGTAACGCGATTACAGACACAAAGTCCACACAAAAGTGCTACATATGTGGCGCTACCAGCAAGGAGTTCAACAGTAATGAACAAATGATTTCTAGAGATTCCAACGTAGAATTCATGGAGTTCGGTTTGTCTGTCCTACATGGCTGGATAAGATTTTTTGAATGTCTTATTCACTTGGCATATAAACTTCCAATTCAAAAATGGCAGGCAAGAAGTGACGAAGAAAAAAAAATTATTGCTGAAACTAAAAGTCGTATTCAACGCGAATTTAAAAAGAGAACGGGATTGATCATTGATCAACCAAAACCTGGTTTTGGTAACTCTAATGACGGGAATACTGCAAGACGTTTTTTTAAGAATGCAGAAGTATCTGCTGAAATTACTAATATTGATTTAGAGTTGATCAAAAATATGCACACAATATTAATTGTAGTTTCTAGTGGTATTGAGGTCAACATTGAAAAATTTACAAACTTCGCTAATAACACTGCCAGGCTATTTGTGAAAAAATATCCATGGTACTATATGCCTCCTACTCTTCACAAATTTTTTATTCATGGGCCTGAAATTATATCATTATCGCCATTGCCAATTGGTCAGCTAACCGAAGAGTCTCAGGAAGCCAGAAATAAAGATTTTAAAAGTTATACGGAGAATTTTGCCCGTAAATGCAGTCGAGAAAAAACAATGGAAGATATCTTTAATAGATTTCTCTTAAGTTCAGATCCGTTTATAACAAGCATGAAAAATAGTTCTAAAAAGAAAACAGAGCTAATGCCAAAATCTGCATTGGAGTTGCTTGTACTTCCCAGCAATCAAAATAGCAATGATGAAGATGGAGATGAAGATGGAGATGAAGATGGAGATGAAGATTAAGATTATTGTAACGAATTAATTTATGATTATGAAATTGAATGTGAAGTAAATACTAACATTGAAGGTAATAATGATTATAATAAAAAATTGTTGTTTTAAAAAAAAAAAAAAAAAATAGAATAACCGAATTTAATTAAATTTATTTTTAAATAGTGTGTTTATGGTTATTTATCAATAAAAAAACAATTAGATTTTCAAATGTTTCATTTTTGAACAAAATTTTAAAATTTCGAGAAAAAAGGTATGATTTTAATTTAAAAATTTTCTAATAGAAATACATATAAAATATTTATATTATTATTTTATTATATTATTATTTTTAAAAATATTACTTATTTTTCTTAAAGTACATTTAGTATGCTTTAATTTGCAATTTAATTGAATAATTTATAGCGCACCGTTCCAAAGATACAGCAAAAAATGTGAAAAAAGAGGATTTTTTACAGAACACAAAATGGCCCATAAAGGGTTAAAAAATGTGTTTTTTCACTCTGTTTTTTTTTAAATGTTGGTTTTTTATGTATTTATAAATATCCATTAATAAAAAATATTTTTTTTTTTAAATTATGACTTCCATGAATTAATCGCCACTTTTCATGCATTTGGCCCCACAGTGCGATGTCATGACTGTTGTGGTTTGTGGCTTATTCGCATACACCTGCGACTGAAGAAAATCCCACAAAAAAAGTCTAACGGGGGGTCAAATTGGTAACTTCGCATAACCTAAACGTGAGATGACGTTGTTCTCAAATCGATCGTGCAGAATATCCAATGTGGCATTAGCTGTGTGGGTGGCATGTAGCGCCTTCCTGTTGAAACCACATGTCATTGGTGTCCACTGGACACTGTCCAGATCATCCAATTCAGGTCACAAGAAGATGGTATCACCGAAATATAGTTTTCGCCGTGGACAGTGATGGCCTGGCCAATAACGTTTTCAATGAAATTTGGAGCCACACAAAACAGCAACTTTTTCCGGATGCATTAAACGCTTTTGCATCCCATGTGGATTGGTATCGCCCCAAATTCGACAATTTCGATTGTTCAATGTACCCATTCATCCAGAAATGGGCTTAATCAGGGGGGTCAGTTGCTAACTGACAGTTTCATGAAAAAAAAAACATAATAATTTACACGTGCTGTTGAATGCACGTTCATATCCATTCCATCCATACCCACTTGGCAAAACAGACTGAATAAATTACAACTAATTTGACAGATGTAGTATCAACAACATGGTCGTTATCAACTGTCAAAGTTCGGAAGTCCCTGTTGGAAGACCCTTTAGCTATCCAATTAGTTTTTGTCTTTGTTGGGTTATATATTTCGTTTCATTTAAGCGATTTTATTCGTTTTAGAGATTTTATTCGTTTAATCGTTTTTTTTCGGTTTAAAAACTTTTTTTTCATTTGATCGATTTTATGCATTCGTATGGATTTTCGTTTTAGCGTTTTATCTTGGGTTTAATTTTTTCCGTTTAATCGTTTTAGCGCTTGGTGTTTTTTTTTTAGCAATGTTTTTTTCGTTTTAGAGATATTTGTGCCATTTTTGCTATTTATTTCGTCTAAGCGATTTTTATGGTTTTGTTGACTATCCAATTTTGCGATTTTAATTGTTTTAACGATTTCCTTTATTCGTTTTATCAGTGTTTGTAGTTTTTTTGAATTTTTAACGATTTCATTTCGTTACATCTATTTTTCAATTTAAATTAACAAAAAAGGAAAACAAAGAATGCATTTTCCACAACATTGAATTTTAAAAATTACTTTGCCAGCTCTTTTCGAGCCAACTTTACACATTGTTTCTCTGTTTCTTACAACCGGCAGGTATATAATTATTGCAGTTCATAAACAAGAGCTCAATTTCAAAATTACTTTAACTGATGGAATACCATTTCATTGCTAATAAGTAAGAATTTTTACTATACCTTCTAGTTTTAAAACTTGGCACTAGCTGATCAAAATTGCATTAACTGATAAAATACTCTTTAGTTTTTTATTTTCATGATATTATTTTTAGTGTCTGTTTAGTAGTACACTGTGTAAATTTTAAGTTTTATGAACTGTTAGCTTTTTTTAAATGTTACTCTAAAAAAGTAATCTATATAATGAAAACAGCAAGAGCATTTTTTGTGATGGAATTTATGGTCACATTATTAAACCGATGTCGACAAAACTTATACCAAATTAAAAATATTTATTCACAGAAGTGAACAAGATGTGTTTTTTTTTTTTTTTTTTTTTTGGTGGGGTGGGTGTCGTTATAAGCGTTTAATGTTAATACTTAAACAAGGACATATTTTACTTATGCATTTAACAAACGAACAAACAAAAAAACAAAACGTGCATTTGTTATTTGCAAAGAAATGAACAGAAATAAGAATTTTTATTTTCTATATTTGGATGTGAGAGAATTGTAGGAATGTTTAAGGAACAAAATAGAGGAAAGTAGAGTAAAAAGATTTTTCTCAGTGGAAGGGATTTTGTTTTTTAAATTAACTACTTTTTTTTAATAAATTAATGCAAATCTACAATTACAATATTTTACTTGTGGTTATTGTAACATTGTTTTAAAGAACATTAAAAAATATATATTTATAGGGTTTTCCAATAAGAGTGATATGATTTCTTTAAAATAAAAACGCACACTTGTTGTTAATGAAATTCAAAAGTTTTTTATTTAATGTGAAGTACAATCGATACCATTAAGTTCTAAATAAAACGTCATTCAAATGGCCTGCACGACTTCATCTGCAAGAACGAATTCGATGAACCCAATTTTCGAGTACTTTTTTCACTAAATCAAGTCGTATGTCATGAATAGCACGTTATATATTGACTTGTAAAACTTGAAAAAGAGTCTGGTTTAATTCGAAAGACCAGTGACTTCAAATAACCCCACAATAAATAGTCCGATCAAGTTCACAATTTCTTGAAATAATCGAATCTCCAAACTTTTCTCGCAATAATTCAATTGTTGCATTTGCTGTGTGGCACGTAGCCCCGTCTTGTTGGAACCAGCTGTTGTCAAGATCAACTTCTTCCAATTTCGGCCATAAAAAGTTGGTTATCATCGATCTGTACCGCTCTCTATTGACAGTAACGGTGTTACCAGCTTCATTTCGAAAGAAGTACGGACCGATGATTCCACCAGGCAACACTTGTCTGAACGGCAGCAATATTTGCATTATTTCGAGCCGTTCTTTGTCTTATTGGCACTTGAACATTATGTAGAGAAAACGTATGCTCAAAATATTCAACAATTCGACGAATAGCGAGCGCACTTGGGCCATTATTACGACCATAAAATGGCAAATGCGCACGAAAAGTTGCAGTTGGAGAACGATTATTTTGATAATAAAACTGAATAATTTGTAAACGTTGTTCTTGCATATATCTCTCCACAATGAAATTGTAAACGCTACTGAATACAATGAAAACAAATGAGAGGTCATGACATATTACAAATGGCCGAAACGTCACTTCAAAATCATATCATCCCTATTGGAAAACCTTTTACATCCAGAATACGGTCAATTGTGTCGGCCGTTGATTAAAGTTTTCCCGTTTTTTTTCTGGCCTTTACAGATTTTGGATTTTCTTGTACCTTTTTATCGTTAATTCTTTACTAAATAACTTTACAATTTGTAATTTTATTACCGCGGCCGAATTTTTGGAATTTATTTTATTTTGTATCTCAAGTATGTCTACTCGTAAAAAGTTAGTTTGCTCGATTGTCGTCACTATAATTTATCATGAAACTTTGTGTCCAAACTATTATTATTTGTTATTACTCGTAAATTATCCGAAATCAGTTAGTCTTATCAAAAAAAAAAAAAAAAAAAAAAAAAAAAAAAAAAAACTAAAATAAATTAAAGCACTTAATCGGTTTGAGATAAGAAAAAAAATTGACCGTGTTATTTGTGCGTAAATTGTTTAATTTTAAAATTTTTATCAATTTGATCGGCCAAACAGTGTTACTACTTTTATTAATTAAAATACCACGAAATTTAAATTATGCCGAAAATCCGCAACCTAAAAATATAATAAAATTTTAACCCATAAGAAATAGCCGACTTTTATCCGTGGAATGTGCAGGTAAATGGTATACAATAGATATATACTAGCAGCGATTAAAATTAATTGACTTGCTCCACCCAAGGTTTGAACCCAGGTCCTAAGTCATAGTTTGCTTAGTACTCAATCAGCTAACAATTTCAGCCAACACAAAGAAGCCTTCCTAGAAAATACTTTTCGTACATTTTTTTCGAAACTTCTGTTATGATTTATTTTCTCCTAAAATTAAAGCCAGACGTAAAGTTTTATACGTATATTTTTGTAACCAAAGCAAAATTAATGATTAGTACGTCGCAATTTTAAAAAAAAATTTTGATCTTGTTTTACAGTGTAGTTTATTAAGGGCAATACGAATCTGACATAAAACCAGTTTACTTGGGAAGTTCAGAAATAATAAAAACAGTTTCGAGTTTTCGAATTTTTTTATAAATCCTGGTACTCTGTTCGAATTTGTGAAAAATGTTTAGCTACATTGATTATTTCGTACGAAAATTTTGACACAGAACTCATATGTATTATTCAAGGGCATTTCCAAAAGGTGAGCTTTCTAGTACAGCTGACTCAATTCGCTTTATATTATTCTAACTTTATATTCATACAAACTGATACAGTTTAAAAGCATACATGAATAACTGTTATGGTTTTGAAAGCATTCGTAGGAAAATGTGTTAAACTATTTGTGTTTTGATAAAAACCCAATACTTTATAGAAACAAAATACATGTTGTTTTTGGATTGTTGTACTTATTGTCGAACTGCGCATCCCTGGTAGTTGTGCCTTGATTACAATTTATACATTTGTTAGATGTTGACTAAAATTTCATACGAAAAAAGTACTGGCCATGTTGTTTCGCAGCTGAAAAAAAAAGTTGCTAGAAACATGCTTCATACTAACAGATACAGACGGGAGTGGAAGGGGGGAAACATAGAAAAAGACTTTAACTTCAGGACGTATACTGATGGATCAAGAATGATCTGCGGTGTGGGCTCTGGAGTATTTTCGAGTGACCTTGGAATAAAACTCTCATTCCGACTTCCTGATGAAGCTAGTGTATTTCAGGTGGAAATATTGGCCATAAGGGAGGCGTGTAGGGTTTTGATTGACAGGGGTGTCCAAGGAAGAGTCGGCATCTTTGTCGATAGCCAAGCGGCACTTCTGTCTCTAAGGTTACACGCTACTTTTTCAACCTTAGTTAGCCAGTGCAAGGACGCGTTATCCAGACTAGGTAGTCAGACTGACGTCACCCTCATCTGGGTTCCCGCACATAGCAACTTCCAAGGCAACGAACAGGCGGATGAACTGGCCAGGGCTGGATCTGCCATGGACGTCTCCACTGCTGAATCGGTAGCCATGCCATTTGGCAGTATTAAAAATCTCATTCTCAACCATTTCAGGCAGAAAGCTGAAGACAGGTGGCGCAGATTGAGCACGTGCAAGGTGGCTAAGAAAATGTGGCCTTGCTACAACGTTAAGCGCACAACACAACTAACTAACAGGAACCGTAGGGACATCTCGAGGCTCGTCGCAGTATTGACGGGGCACTGGGTTATCGGGAGACACGCTAACAGGATGGGCCTTTCCTACAATGCGTTCTGCCGTAGTTGCCGGGAGCAAAGCAAAGAGGAAACAGTCTTCCACTTTCTTTGCGAATGCCCGGCCTTACACCATTCGAGACTCAAATTTCTAGGCAACAGCATAATAGACGATCTCTCGGAGGTATCAGGGATAGGTCTAGGTGACCTTATTAGATACCTTAATTCGATGGGATGGATCTAGAATCTTACTCCGAATCTGAGGCCTGGATTCGGACCTAAATCAGGTTGACACTGACGAGTGGAGTGGTCTGTCAAAACGGAATCTCATTGATTCTACTTGAATGCTTGCGCGTAGCAGGCAGCCACGTAAACCAACCAACCAACAGATACATTTCGCATGTTTTCCGCTATAAGAACACAGTACTACTAATGCAACATAATTTCACAAATATTTCATACGAAATACTTTTATATGCAGTTTGACAGCATTTCGCACGAAAATATGAACAGAGTACCAGCCTTAAGAAGGATTTTTCACTTTTTACAAAAAAAAAAAAAAAAAAATAAATATATTAATTTTGAATCCCTTCAAGCTACTCAACCTAGTTTTTTTCTCTTTGGCGTGTAAATAAGCGTCATCGATAGAAAAAGTTTAATAAAACAAAAAATATATTTTTTTAAATTTTAGCCTTTAAGATTGTACATGGAATGATCTCAACGAAATCCTCTTTCGCCAAATCACACACACAAATTTACACAAATTTTAGGAATTTTAACAATTTAACACACCATAAGGATAAAAGAAAAACCTTTTTTTTTTTTTCAAATAATTCAGGATGTTACAAACCTTTTTCGGTGATCGCACTCATTGAAATTGTTTTTTTTTTTATTATTAAGTTGTTTTTTTTATTTTAAACACTGCTTCTTTTTTATAGTTCTTTAAATTCTATAAATTCATAATTTAAACAAGGCACAGTACCACACGTCTACAGCACACCACCGAAAATATCAGAAAATTAATTATTATTTGCGATCAATGCTTTTATACTATTATTTTGTTTTTCTTTTATAACACCGGTAATGTTAATTTATCGTGAATGCAAGAATTTTTTAATCTTGAAAATAATAAAAACTAAAACTTAACATAGACCCTAAAAAAAATTTAGCGCCATAAATGAATAAATGTTAATGACTTTTATAATCCAATATGGCGGCTGACGGACGTTTGTTTAACTTTAATATCATTCTACTCGAAGTAAATAAACATAAACATTAAAATCATCAATAATTATGCGTACGAAAAAAAAAATAAAAAGAAATAATAGTTCCTGGCATCAAAACAAAGTTTAAAATTATCGAAGGTAATTAAAATAAAAAATAATGGTATAAAAAAAGTTCGTACATACAAACTGATTAGTATAAAGCGATAATTGAACTTAGCAAATCCACAAACCTTTACTGTAATATTAATTATATTTAACCAGAGCAAGAACGCTGTAATTTAAAAAGATGAGTTATTCAGTGATTCTCATGCACGAATTATATTTCGTAAACGGCAAACGGTATGAAATAATAGTTAGTAGGAAAATAACTGGATTCTAATAGTTACAACTTTGTACAGTCAGAACTTATTTCTTTCAAAATTAATTTCCAAAAATTAACCTTTGCTTGAAAGATCTAGTTTGCATCTTTGAAATAATATATAATTTTTCAAAATATTTTAATAAATGATGAAGTTATAATGGTTTTGGTGTGAAAAACGGTGCATTTTCAATTAAATTTAATTTACCTCACTCTCTTCAGTTGCTTGTGAGATACCAAACATTATTTATATTTGTTACTGCTAAAAATTAAATGAGTTATGCCATTTTGTCTGATTTTGCATCCCATAATACAAGGTGTTCGATACCTACACTGTAGTAGTTCAGTGCAGTGCATCCAACATTGAAGGCTTAATTAGTTGCTGTGTCTCTGATGCTAAATATGTGCATTCACTTTCTTAAAATGTATGAGGTTGAATTTTATTAATTGTTAACATCGCCGATGGTTCTGCTAGCGCTGTTATGTACTTTAGGTTGGAACAGTTTTTAATGACCAGTGCTATGCCTTCATGACTTAATAACTTGAACAACAATTAATACAATACAACTCTAATGTACATTAGAGAAATTCATAATGTGGATTGAGTTACCCTGACCAAAAATTCTCAACCAAATGAGAAATAATATAATTAATGCCAAAATAAAAAATTAAATATAATAAGAATTGTTTCTGAAAATCCTGCCAATTCGTAAGGAAATAACTAAAACTCCCAATAAGGGGATTTCTTAGTATATTTATCTTTATTTTTTTTCTCTTATATTTCGCCAGGCAAAAATATAATTATTTTTTATATATAAAATATTATTAGACCTCAAGATATCTTGATAAATTTTTTGATAGCAGCTTCGCGATTCGACTTAAAAGGCCTTAAAATTTATAGAAGAAATAGTTGTCTTTGAAACCATTTGGTTCCTTTCAAGAACGAAAATTTTGAAGAAAAAAAAATTGCTTAAAAAATTTTTATATCGGCTAAATATATTTGTGTATGGGTATTTCTACAGGAAAATCTATTTTTTGTCACGTAACGACACCAAGCAAATAAGCTTGTATTTTAGTGCTAATTCTACTCGAATTAGTTCATTTTTGTACTAAATGCTGAGTCAATTACTGTCTATGCCAAAATACGAAAAAAGAAAATAATTTAATATAAAAAATTTTATTTGAGATGCGCGCTTAATTGCTTTGATGTCGTTATGTGACAAAAGCTATAAATTTCTGTGCAAATGTGCATTTGTTTTATAATTTTAAAATACACTAGATTTGTGCAAATTTTCGCAAATAAAATTAAAATAAATAATTAAATAATTCCACAATTTCCAAAGAAATTCCAAAAAATCCCCATAATAGGATTATTTTAGTGTATTCACGGTTTTTTTTTCTTCTTATTTTTCGCACATAGCAAATAATATATGTAGAATGTGATATAGTATATTCAGATTGTCCTTTTACAATTGGAAAAAACTAGCCTTAAAATTTATAACTACGGAGCTGTGCACATATTACGTATCGCTCCAAAGGGGGGGTTAAAGATTTGTTAGGGCTTGGAAATTTTGCAGCGTTACGAAAGGTAGTGGAGGTTCAAAATCTCTGAAAACAGCGTTATGTAATATGTGGACAGCAAAAATATTTTTCTAGATAGACACAAAGATTCACTATACTTCATTATCTTTCACTAAGACATAAATATCGAGTAGATACTTTTGCATTTATATTTTAAATCTTCGAAATATAGTAGAAACACAATTTATTCTTCTCCATAATGCTGTAAAATTTTTATTTATTGATTTTTTTTTTCGGCTTAAAAATCCCTCTTAGTTGCAGAATGATGTAATTTATGCGGAGAAAAAATAAATAAATTTTAATTCCAAAATTTCTTAATTCCAAAATTAATTTAAAAAATCCCAAAGATGAGATTTTTCACTATTTTCATGTTATTTTTCTTATTTAACGTCAAGTGCACTTAGTATTTTTAAAAGGACGTAAAAACAATATAGGCATCATATAACGTATTTACACTACGCAACTTTGTTGCATGCAACTTTTGCAGTGAAAAAGACACGAAAAAATAAAAGGTTTTCCAATAAGAGTGATATGTTTTCTTAAAAAAAACACACTTATTGTTAAGGAAATTCAAAAGTTTTTTTTATTTAATGAGAAGTACAATCGATAGCATTAAGTTCTAAATAAAACGTCATTCAAATGGCCTCCACGACCTCTTCTGCAGGAACGAATTCGATGAACCCAAATTTGGAGCAATTTTTCCACTAAATCAAGTCGTATGTCATGAATGGCACGTTCAATATTGACTTGTAAAACTTGAAAAAGAGTCTGGTTTATTTCGAAAGACCAATGACTTCAAATAACTTCACAAGAAATAGTCTAATGCTGTTAAATCACAACTCCTTGGAGGCCATTCAATATCACAGTTTTTTAAATAATCGAATCTTCAAACTTTTCTCGCAATTCAAGTTGTTCCAAGGCAAAATTAGCAAATTCACAACATTTACGGTGGTCGAATGGTTTCAGTTCTTGAGTGAGAACAATACGGATGCAAACCCAAATACGGATACGGATACGGATGAAAACCCATATCCTTTCTCAAAATCAGCCAGGTTGTGGTTTGACACAGTCGCAATTGTTGAGAACGTCTTTGAATCGACAAATTGCGGTCTTCAGCAGCACTTGCCTGAACGCCAGCAATATTTTTTTTTTTGTTTTGAAGAAAAGAAAAGATTATATAAATTACTTTAATTTTACCGCAACGATAAAAAGCAGCATAGACAACAACCTGCAAACATGTTGCCATGTGTATTTTAATACTTTATTCTTATTGATTAATTCACGATTCTTATTTCCAATTAGAATTTTTTTTTTTCAATTTATATAAAAAATGTGTAGAAAAAATACATTTCATAGTTATTGAAATAAACTTAAATAATATCCTTAAAATTTTTACAGTCTTTATTACTCTCATTTAGTTTTAAATTCTTCTTTAAAAGAAAATGTTCATCATCCCATGGCTGCGTATCAGTGGAAGCAAATATTAAAAAGACAATATTGCCAATAGCCAAAAATATTGCAGCTGTGCCAAAAACAATTTGCCATTGAGTTTGATTAGTCTGAAATATTCCAAAAAAAAAAAAAAAAAAAAAACACAAAACGCAAAAACAAAATCAAATTATACGTTCACATAAGTAAAATACAGACCTCATCTTTTAGTATGCTACCGATATACAGTGGCGTTACAACTGGCACAAAAGTAGCGATAGTATTGTTTATACCCATCAAAATGCTGGCATGATTGGGAGATAAATCAATTGTATTCAGACTACAGCCAATTGTGGTGGCAGCATTGCAACCCACACACACCGTCATCAGCACAATGACTAACGTTCCTTGATCTTCTTTGCCTAGAAAACACAGAACTACAAGTGATATGGCCGGCAACAGCAGAGCTATTAAATTGAAAATTTTCCGCAGAGCATTCAGTGATAAGATATTATTGTTGATAAGAACATCAGACGAAATGAGACAAACAAATGACATTGAGAGCATAGCAATATAGGGTAGGGCAGAATATAAGGCATTTTTCTTCATATCCATGCCCAAGACACTATTCATGTAAGCGGGTATTTCGGCTTGTAAAGTATAAAATCCCCACGATTGACATGCTGCTGCCACCAGAGAGGCGAAAAATGGCAATGATGTAAAAATGGCACGCCACGGTATTGGTATCCGTCTAGATGTTCCACTTAGATATTTTTTCTTTAATTCACTCTGACAACCTTCTATATAAGCTTTTTCAACTATTGATATGAATTTCGATTCACCAGGATTGTTTGCTGAAAATATGATCCATAATGTACTCCAAACTATACCCATTGTAGCTGCTAAATATGAAATGCCGGGCCAACCCATGGAAGATGCTGCTATCATGCCACTTCCAAACATTGCCAATATTGTACCACAATCTATTCCTATACCGGCTAAAGTACCCAAACGATTACGTTCACCAACCGGACACCATGCAGCTAAATGGGCATAAACGCAGGGAAAAAGTAAACCCTGAAATAGACCCTGTCCAATGCGTATACCACAGTATGCCTTCCATCCAAAACATTTAACGCCAAAAGGAATAGTGAGTGCAAGTACAGCTGAGCCCAGTGTTGATGTTAGCATAATGACCTTGGCACCAAAACGACGACACATGTAACCGCCGGGAAATTGGGTAAAAAAATAACCCAAATAGAAAGTCGAAATTATGAGTGATTTTTCCATTTCCGTCCAATTGTATTCCTAAAAAGGAATACAAATTCTCTATTAGAAATAAATGGAAAATGTAACACTTTTCAAAACGGACATTAAAAGCTTGATTTCTACAACAAGAGCGCGAAATTAGACGAGTCATTAAAAACAATTTTTATTATTCTTGTTTGGTAAAACCGGACATAAAAGCTTAGAATATTTAAAAATATACATACAATACAAGCCCAAATATACAACAAAAACAAATGAAAAAAAAATCGATTGTCGCAAATATGCGAAATATGCAAAAATATGCACTTACAAATCGTGAATGAACTAAATTTTAAATTGTTAACGAAAGACTTTTCTAAATTTGGAGAACCTGTGAAAGAAAGTTTCAAAATATATAGATCACAATTGTGTTTTTTTTTTATTGTTTTTTGTTTTTTCTAAAACTGGTTGAAGAAATTGAAAATATGTATGCTTAAAAAAATAAACAAAACAGTCAGAAAAACCGAAAAAATGCTCCAAATAAATCGTGTAGTCGAAAAATATCCACAATTATGATCTAAAAAGTAAAATATGCAATAATAGGCAAAAATATGGATTCCTTTTTGTAAAAGTTAATAATAAAATTTAAAAATATATTCAAATGGTGGTATTCATAAAATATAAAACGGATTTTAAATGTCTTCTAGTACAAAATTTCAACACAAATGTTTTTTTTTAATAAATTTTAATTCAATATAAAATTTTTATGAATTGATTGATAATATGCAGAAAAAACAAGCAAATATAAGGTTTTCCAATAGGGATGATATGATTTTGAAGTGACGTTTCGACCATTTGTAATATGTCATGATGTGTCATTTGTTTTTCATTGTATTCAGTAGTTTTTACAATTTCATCATGGAGACAACAACGTTTACAAATTATTCAGTTTTATTATCAAAATAATCGTTCTCCAATTGCAACTTTTCGTGCGCTTTTGCCATTTTATGGTCGTAATAATCGACCAAGTGTGCTCGCTATTCGTCGAATTGTTGAAAATTTTGAGCTTACATTTTCTTTACATAATGTTCAAGTGCCAATAAGACAAAGAACCGCTCGAAATAATGCAAATATTGCTGTCGTTCAGGCAAGTGCTGCTGAAGACCGCAATTTGTCGATTCAAAGACGTTCTCAACAATTGCGACTGTGTCAAACCACAATCGATCGATGATAACCAACTTTTTTATGGCCGAAATTGCAAGAAGTTGATCTTGACAACATTTGGTTCCAACAAGACGGGGCTACACAGCAAATCCAACAATTGAATTATTGCGAGAAAAGTTTAAAAATTCGATTATTTCAAGAAATTGTGATATTGAATGGCCTCCAAGAAGTTGTGATTTAACACCATTAGACTATTTCTTGTGGGGTTATTTGAAGTCATTTCTCTTTCGAAATAAACCAGACTCTCTTCAAGACTTACAACTCAATATTGAACGTTCCATTCATGAAATACGACTTGATTTAGTGGAAACAGTGCTCGAAAATCCTGCAGAAGAAGTCGTGGAGGCCATTAGAATGACTTTTTATTTAGAACTTAATTGTGTCGATTGTACTTCACATTAAATAAAAAACTTTTGAATTTCCTTAACAATAAGTATGCGTTGTTTTTGTTTTATAAAATCATATCACTCTTATTGGAACACCTTATTCATAACAAAAACGAAAAATGTCTTAAATATGCCGTGCAGAATTAACTATGCTAAAATATGCATTAAAAAATGTAATATGGAAAAATATGCAGCAAAAAATGGTTGCCAAAATTCATAAAAAAAACTCTAAAACGTATAAATATTTCATTTGGGTCCACATTTATCGCAGAGAAAATAACATGCATTGCATATTTGCACTTTCCCAGTTCATAAGCGATCGATTAGTGGTACTTCCTGAAATTTTATTGTGTCTTGATTTCAGTTCTATAGATAAGACTTTTTCAAGACAAAATAAAATCTATAAATATATTTGTTAACTCAATTAAAATAAAATAATATTGCTCTGTTTAATGTGAGTGCAATTCTTCTATATCGTTACCTGAAATGCAAAACAACGTAACTAACAAAAAATTCGACAACACATTTTGAATTAATTCTTGTCAATTTGATCGAAACGCATGTTCTTACAAATGTTCAAGCTTCTATCAAGAATTATCAAAATACATGTTTTTTACGCTTTACGCTGCTTGAACGAATTCCTACGAAGAATTTAATATATATTTTTTCTTACTTACCGGAAAATCAGGGTTTGTATTTGCAGAATTTGTCATGGCGACGACGGCAACACTTGTATTTAGTTTCGCATAATAATTGACGGTTACAGCCAGAAACAGCAAGAATATCTGAAGATGCCGTTGACCCAAGACAGGACCTTTTTATAGACGAATAAAATAAATATTTTAGCATATAGATTGCATTGATCTTAATGGTTTACTTGGAAGTTTAATAAATTTTCTACCACAGTTTTAGGAAATCCAACAGTATTTCTAACATTATACACACACACATACAAACCCTTTTTTAATTCCGCTGCCATTAAATCGCAAAGTTAAAAGAAAAACAAAACACAATTTTGTTCAATTAATGATTACGTTCTAAATCAACGACCATTTAATTGAAGTCTATAAAATCAACTGGTCGAAATACAAACTATTTTGGACACTACTCAGGTTTTAGATTAAAAAAAAATATAATCTTATATTATCTCAATATCTGCGGGTATAAACACACGCACACACTCGCACAAACATCTATATTTATTAAAGTGAATGTTTGTCTGTTTGCAGATTTATCGGTTTGAAATCTATGGACTCTTTATCTTTTTGAAATTTTCAAAGAATATTTGCGAGATGATCAGTAAGAAATAAAAGGGTATTTAGTTATTCATATCTTAAGTGGGCGTGGCAGTTTCCATATAGAGGAACTTTTTATGTGATGATATTTATAGAACTACTGCAGCTAATACGTAGCATTTTGTATATTTGTTTTAAAGAAAAATTATTATTAACTGTACAAGTGGGTGTGGCACATCCCACATAATAACTTTGATATATCTTGGGAACTAATCAAGTAAATGACCTGAGATTTTGCAGGAGTCACTCCGTTGCTTTAGCGCATAGTAAGAGGGGTATATAATTAAAAAAAAAATTGGTGGGCGTGGCACTTCCCATATAAAGGTACTTTTTCTTTAATGATATTTGGAGATCTAATGCAGCTTAATGCTGGAAACTTTGGACACCATTCCCACTGTATACGAGTATTTGTTTTAAAGAAAAATAATTAATAACTGTACAAGGGGGTGTGGCACCTCCCACATAATAACTTTGATATATCTTGGGAACTAATAAAGTTAATAGTCTGAGATTTTTTAGGAGTCACCCCGTTGCTTTAGCGCATTGTACGAAGAATATATAATTAAAAAAAAAGTTGTTAGGCGTGGCACTTCCCATATAAAGGAACTTTTTATTTTATGATATTTGGAGATCTAATGCAGCTAAATGCTGGAAACTTTGGGAATCATTCCCACTGTATACGAGCATTTGTTTTAAATACAAATTATTAAAAACTGGACAAGTGGGTGTGGCACCTCCCATATAATAATTTTCATATATCTTGGGAGCTAATGCAGTAAATGACCTAATATTTTGTAGGAGTTATTCCGTTGATTTTGTGGGCTGTTCTTTAATAAAAAACAGGATATTTTTAGAGCTAATGAAGTAAGAAATGAGCGCATGGATTGAAAATATGGGTGTAGCACCTCCCACAAAAAAGAAACATTTACTGTTTTTGTTCATGTTTTCTCCTGGGGGAAAGTCAAAGAATTATAGTTTAAATTTTACACTTGAATCATTTATTCTTCATCTGAACCAAAAAATTTATGGTGTAACGAAGCACGCCGGGTCTTAGCTAGTTCATACATATAAAGTACCAAAAGATTGATTATAATTAATGAATATGAAAGAAAATTTAATACAAAGTGATACGAGGGTTATCGATTAATAATGTGGGAATAATAATGAAAATATCTTTATTGTTTTTTTTTTTATAATTTTTATAATCTCCACACATGCGATTGCTGATAGAATTTTCCACTACCACTTGAATTAGTTTATCTTTTGTGTACGTCAATAGTAGAAAAGAGTTAATTAATTGCTGCCATTAATTTGATTTTTCAAAGTCTCCATAAATCATTTGTGTGATATGTTTTCTAATATTTAGACGTTTTTTAAAAAAAAGAGGGGAGGTTATCAATTCGTGTGTAATTTTTTAATGTTTGGATACTGATAACTCATAAGATTTAGAAAGTTCATCGGAAAAGTTGCCCACCCGAAGCTGTCTAATAATGTGAATATTTTTATGTTTGAACACGCATAATTGGTATCATTTATATGGACCAATTCTAAAAATTCTATCATGTTACTTTTATAATAATCAGAGATACAAGTTGATTCCTTGATACGAGTATATTGATTTTCTAGTAACTCCTTTAATTTGTAAACTGATTTTTAAGTATTTTTTTTTTTGTTCAGATAAGCAAGTTGATCCCTCAATATTTCGCGTAACTCCTTCATTTATACATTTCTACATTTTTATAAATGATCTATTTTCCAATGTGTAAAAAAAAAAGTACCAGCTTTTCCCCCATCTATGTTAATGTAAAACAAATTTGTAAGACAAATAAAAAGTAGCAACAGTACTAATTTGTTCCGTCTTTACCATATAAAAAGTACTGTATATTTTAATCTATCTCACATGATATCATCTGTCTATCAGATTTCCTCCAAATCCATTAAGAGAATTTCTCAAGAGCAAAAGTACCAAAAGTGAACAAATAACATAAGTAAAAAAGTACCATGGGTAAAAAAACTACAAAAAAGTATTAGTTTTCTCTCTCATTACAGCGTCCAGAAAGTATGTTAATTTATTAAAAAAAAAAATTAAAAAATATTAGTAAAAAAAAATAAAAAGTACCACCACTAGTAGTTTTTACCTTTTTAACCCCCTTAGAAAGTACCATATATTTCTAATATACCAAATTTTATTGGAATCCATGGAGCGGTTTTCGCTTTACAGTAGAAAAAACATCCTAACATACAAACTTTTACATTTATAATAGTAGAAAGTATGGTTAGCAAGTTGCTATGAAAAAAAACATCCCCCCGCCACCAATTGGATCCTAATGCGGTCCCATTTTTATAATATTAATAGTATAGTTGGATCGCATAATTCCTACATTAATGGAATTTTTTTCAAGGGTTTCCCTGCAGGTTTGTTGTACCAATTTGTTTTAGAAAACCTGAAAAACAAGTTGTTGCTTTACTTGATTTACTGATTTTCGCTTTAAATGTATGGACCGATACTTAAATTTCTCTTTGGTTTGAAAAGTTTTCTTTGCACTTTGATCCTAAAAAGTGATTCTGAAAATCGGAGGTGCAAGTTACTCCCTCGATATATTGATTTTCGTATAACTTCTATATTCACGGTCCGACTTTCAAATTTAGTTGTAGATTTTAAAAGATTGGCGGCTTGAGTTTCGGTCGCATATTTTTTTTTTTTGCTGAAAATCGAAGCGATAAGTTGCCCAAAATGCCAAAAATATTAACTAAATACTAAAATCCTCAAGTTTTCAACTGATCTGATTGATTATCAAAATTCTTTTAATGTTTGAGTATGTTTTTCTAAATGCGCAGGAGTTTCGGTACCTGTTCTAGGGGCTCTTGGTATGGAATTTGCTTGGACTAAGTATGTACGTCAAACTTGAAGATAACGACGTAAACATTTTGAATTATGTTGTAAATTTATTGTGTTTTTTTTTTTGTTAAATTTTTTAACTACTTCAAGTGAACATAAATTATTTAATAACAATTCACATATTGATAAGATTTATAAACGTTGCTTGTTTACAACTAAAAAACTATAATAATAATTTTCTCAGTAATTCTCTATCTTTTGGAAAGGGAAAACATTAATGTTTCGTGTTTTGTACATTAGGCTGGGAACTGTATCAATCGCTATCGGAACTATTTTTAGTGACCAGTGCTATGCCTTCAGCACTAAAACAGTCTAACAAGTAGTAATACATAGCCAACCGCTCTAATTTATAGTAAAGAAATTTATGATATTGATGACTTGCCCTGACCAGGTATCGAACCAAGGTGTTATTTATAAAAAAAAATCCAAAAATGTGCTATTTTTTCTGCAATCGGTTAAAAATTGCAAAGGATACAGGATGCTGAATATGGAATTTTTAGTGCCTTTAAATAAGTGAACCGGAGTGTATGTCGCGGCCATTGCAGCCAATACCACCCTCATGAAGCCTATAACTATATTCATAGTTTATTTTCAAGCTGCTGAAAAAACTCTTCAAATTTTTACTGAAATCCTTATATGAATTTTTTTGACTAATTGATATTTTTTAAATCTGTAAAACCCAAATTGTTGCTAGAGACCTGTGCAACAATTAAAAATTTTTAAAAAAATTGATTTAGAAATGGGTGCTCAAATAAAGTTGTGACACTCTATAAAAAACACTCCATACATGGAGTCGTATGATTACTATTGAAGTATTTAATGTACGAGCATAGTAAGTATACGCTATGGTGCATTTATAAGCATTTATTAAATAATTTTTCCAACATTTTGCTTCATAAGCACCACAAAAATTTTCTAAATCAATTTTTTAAAAAATTTTAATTGTTGCACAGGTCTCTAGCAATAATTTGGCTTTTACAGATTTAAAAAATATCAATTAGTCGACGAGTTATAGCCAAAAAAAAACCATATAAACAATATGCTGAAAATCGGCATTTGACTGCAAAGTTCGAAGGTCGATTCAAAAAAAATTCGAACTAACATAAACAAACGCCGCGATAGGGTCTCCTAATTTAGACTCTATTTTCACCCCTCACTCTGAGAATCGACCTAACTTTTGCTAATCTGAAATAATTTCTTAAACAAATCGTTATCGTTTTCACGTTGTTCTTGCGTATATCTCTCCGTGATGAACTTGTAAACACTACTGAATACAATGAAAAACAAATGACAGATCATGACAAATTAAAAATGGCGAAACGTCACTTCAAAATCATATCATCCCTATTGGAAAACCTTATATTATCAACTTAAATCTACTATTTACATAAATATTTGTATTATATAAATTATTTAAAACGATCATTTAATTAAATTACTTATATATCAAGTACAATATCGGCTAAAATTATTTGTTAAATTTTTCATCCGGCATATCTTTCGCTTCGTTCTCTATATCCCTGAATTTATGAAAGTTTTCATCATCCCATGGCTGTAGATCTGTAGAGCCAAATACGACAAAGACAAGATTGCCAATAGCGAAAATTCCGCCAGTTGCGATAAAAAAGACTTGCCATGATCCTTGATCTGACTGAAAGAATAGTAAAGAGAAATAAAAAATTATAATAAAATAAATATTTTAAAATTAAAGGAAAAAAAGAAAAATACTCACATGATCTTTTATAACCGCACCGGCGAAAAGTGGTGTAACCACGGGCGCCATCAGAGCGAATGTATTAATAATACCCAACAATATACCAGCATGATTGGGAGACAAATCGATGGTATTGAGACTACTGCCAATGATGTTGCCAGCATGAATGCCCATGATGGCCGTTATCAGTACAATGGCCAAAGTTTTTTGTTCTTTGCCCATAAAAGACAACGCTATTAAACCGATAGCGGGCAGCCAAAAAGCCAACGAATTGAAAGTCTTTCGTAGACAATTCAAAGATAACAGATTATTTTTTAATAGAACATCCGCCAAAATAAGATAAACATATGACATGCACATCATGGTGAAAAATGGTAGAGACGAATACATTGCATTTTCCGTAATATCCATATTTAAAATTCCATTCATGTAGACGGGAATTTCAACTTGTAGAGAAATAAAGCCCCACACTTCACAGCATCTGGTAAATATTAAAGCCAAAACTGGTCGCGAAGTGAATATAGCACGCCATGGTATCGACATGTTTTTCCCACTTTCCCTCGCTTTATGTTCTTTTGAAGCTTTCTTGGAATCTTAAATATATGCTCTTTCTGCTGGCGATATCAAGTTCGTTTCATTTGGACTGTTGGCTCCAAAAATCACCCATAATATACACCAAAACATTTCAAAACCAGATGTAAAATATGAAATGCCTGGCCAGCCTAGTGGCGATGCTGCCAATATACCAGTTAAAAACATCGATAACACTGTGCCCCAATCATTGCCCATGGTGACCAAAGCACCTAAACGATTACGTTCATTCACTGGACACCAAGCGGCCAAGTTGGCATGAATACAGGGATGAAGCAAACCTAGAAATAGGCCCTGTCCAACGCGTATTACACAATAAGCCTGCCATCCACCATATTCTACGCTGATGGGAATAATCGCTCCCAGCACAGATGGACCGAGTATTGATATCAGCATTATGGCTTTGGCACCAAAACGACGACACAGATAACCACCGGGGGATTGTGTTAGAAAATAACCCCAAAATAGACTTGAAAGTATTAAAGATTTTTGCATTTCCGTCCAGTTGTATTCCTTTGCAAAAAAAAAAAAAATAAATAAATAAGTTTACAATAACAACCAAAAAAAGTAAGAGTACTTTATTCGACATTGCCAAAGGTATATTATGGGGACGTTTAAACAATAGTGAACTGTAAATTTATTCGTCCGGTGTTTAGGGTGACTGCTATTTTGTCAATTTGTCATCGGCTGTCTTTTCATAAAACCTTTTCGACTAATACCCACATTTTAGAGACACATAAAATATAATGAGCTGTAAAGTTTTTTCTGCCGGTATTTAGCTCTAATATTCTAATACAATTATACTATTTAATATTTGTTTCTCTTTTTCATTTCATTTTCCAAACAAAATTTGCCATTCCTGGCTACTTCCATCCCTGAACAAAAAGTAGTTTCAACGGAAAAAAGTTGATATTACATAGTAAATGCTAGTGTGTACCAACGGTCGACCCAATCGACCGTGTTCTAGTCATAGAGAGAAAAATCATAAAAAATCTATTATAAAACATTCCAAATTAAAATGCAGAATTTGTATGAAAATTATTACAGCATAATCAATACTTTATACTTATAAAGGGTGTTTTTTAGAGGTATTGAATAACAAATAGATTAATTTATCAAATTGATATGAAGTTTACTCTATTCGAAAGATAATCTACTGGCATTATAATTTAAACAAGTGAATACAAACGGTGGACATAATCGATCGTGTTCTTGTCGTAGAAGGAAAAATCATAAAAAATGTATCGTGTGAAAGTAGTAGTACGAACTTTAAACGGTTATAGCTCCCAAAATACTGAACCCACGAAAACCCAAAATACCTCGTTCACTTCTGTAAAAAATTGTCTTTAATTTGGTAGAAGTCTTGTTAAAATCGTGTGTATAATAGGTGCATGAAGAGCTGCACAAAAAAAGCAATTGTCTATTAATTATATAGATACCCAACACATTAACAAGCTCCAGTCGCATTGCTGCAGTGTGTTGCATTCTAATCCCGATAATTCAATATTCAATACTGGGGCACCGTCATAAATCTTTAACCAAATAACGAAACTGATATTTAATTTTTGCTGATTTTCAATAAGAATCCTCTTAAGACATATTACGAGTATTATACATCAGTCTAAAAGACAAGTCTAATTCTCTTCTGGTGACTTCGGAAAACCGATTTCAATTACAGATAGACAGACAGTCGGACAGACTGACAGACAGACAAGGCTCATTCAGCTTCCCTATGTACAACGATCCAGAATATATAAAACTTTATTATGGGTCTCATATGAATATTGTAAAAATTACAGACGGAATGACATACCTATAAATACCCTTAATAATTTTGGTGAAGGGTGCAAAAATAATAGCTGAGATAAATTTTGATTAATCTAGTAAAGATAGAAACCAGCAATTTTAGTCAAAACAATTTTGCAGTTAACAGAACACTGTTAAACAGTTAACAGTCCTAGTGAAGGTAAATTAAAACTTTAAGAAACACGAGAGATTCGTTTAAAATCGCTAAAATTGCGAAAATCTGAAAAACCTTGCTATTATGTTTAAGAGAACTTAGCGCAGTGTTGATTGCTAGTTTCTAAAAATGTAAAATAAGTTAAATAATTTAGAAAAAATGCGAAAATTTGCAAAACTTTGAACAAACTATAATTTTGATAAAAATTCGATATTGATCTTAAGAATGCAAAATAATCTGTTACAATCGCTAAAATTGCGAAAATTTGCAAAAACGTGGAAATTGCAAAATTGCGAAAGTGCGAAATCAGAAACTATCACAGCAATTAACTGAGAAAATTAATTTAAAAAAAAATCACTAAAAGTATTAAAAAGAAAAAAACTGGCAAGAACGCGAAAAATTCGCAATCGCCAAAATTTGTTAAACGTATTAAAGAAATCCTCTATCGAACTAATTTCGACAATTAATAAAATTTCAATCGGTTAAGAAACGTTTCAAATTTATAACAAAACAAAATGTAGAACTGTTAGTTTTGGTGTGTCTAACAACGAATTTTACCCGACGAAACCATTAAAAGTTACGCCACTTATAAATAAAATTTTCAATATATTTCTAATCTATATATATAAAATTGCAACGTTACTGACTGATTCATCATCGCACAGCCTAAACGCCTGAAGGCAAAAACTTGAAATTTGGACCAGGGCTTGGTCTCTCCCCAAATCGATCCACTAAGACGAGATTTTTGGAAACTCGAATGTTTAGGGGGTAAAAAAGGGCAAAAACGAGTAAATTCGGTAACCTTATATCTCTAAAACTAAATGAGATATAAAAAAAATTTAATGCTTATCGTTGTTCTTTAGAAAAATAAGCGGACAGGTGTTTGGTACTTTTTGGGAATTCAGCCTTTTAACGGAGTAAACGGGTAAATCTTTCATTTTCGTACTTTTTTGTCACCCCATCTATCTTTTAATCCCATAAACATAGAAATAAGGGCTATATCACATTTGAAACTTATCTAAAAAATCCAAATACATAATTGGTACTTTTTCGAAATTCAGACGTTTAAGATGTAAAAAGCGTAACTATTTTTGGTACTTTTTTATAAAACATTTTTATTTATTTATTGACATAAACGTATTAAATTATTGGTACTTTTTCGATTTTAACAGGTACATTTTTGTATTCGTTAATATTGGACCTAGAAACATAGAATTTCCTGAGCGGAAGCGAACCAAAGTCAAAGACCGTTTTTGTTTTTCAACATGTACTTTTTAATCTTTGTAAGTATTGGACCTACAAACATAAAATTAAACATGCAATGCCCTGAGTGAATGCAACATAAGCTTTGGCGTAAAAATATGTCCACGAAAGAAAGGGATACGCTAACGAAGTAGCGGGTTAAATGCTAGTATTTTATAAAATTTTTAAATTTGTTTCAATTCTTACCGGAAAATCAGGATTTGTACTTTCGGCATTGGTCATGGCCACCAGCGTTAAACTCGCATTCAAAACGGCATATGCACTTACGACTATAGCGAGAAATAGCAAAAATGCCTGAAGATGTCTTTGACCCAAACAGGGACCTTAACAGATTTAAAGAAAAAAAATATAAAAAGAAAAAAGAACATATAAAAAATTTTACAGTGTCTTCGAATGTAGTGGATTTCATGTGAAATCTGTACATGATTTCAAAATAGTTGTCGTATGGTTCTAATGCCCTTTTTAAAAAAATTCTTTTAAATTCTTTCTTTTTTACAGGAAATTTTTGATAATAACACGAAAATATTTAATAAAAATTAGTTTGGTATTTCCTATTGGGTCGCCATCTGCTCGCGACATCGAACAATCTTCTTCCATTAATTTTGAAGTGGTACAGTTGCATTACAATGTGGTTTGCAAACCACCCCATTGCCGTGTATTCTTCGAAGTGAGGTCTGGTTGGCAGCCTTTAAATAAAACTTAAAGTCTATTGAGAATTTTGGTTTATCACTTCACCTTGCCACCTAAGTATTAATTTGTTGTTGTAATATTATGAAATATTTGCAAAGATATGAACTACATATTTGCTTTTTTCTTATATGTATTAAGAAAATTATATTTGATTTAAATTAAATTTGCTATATTTTATTAAAATTTTAATTAAATTAAGTTCTTGTGTTTTTTTAAATGTAAAGGGATTTTTTTGCAACTATTTTTAGTTAATTATCATGCAACAAATTTAATTAGAAAAAAAGTCACGGCAGGATTCTTAGCAGACGTATAACAAACCATTTTTTTTCTCTGCTGCCATTGAATCTCCAAAAGGAATAAATGTATTTTTTTTTTTAATTTTCAATATAAATCCACTAAAAATCACAACTACAGCATTGAACGTTTCAATATGAACTAATCCAAAGCAAACTATTTTTACAATAAAGAACACTTTTGAAACACTTGCAAGCCATAAAAAAACTATAATCCAACATATATTTGGCGAAATAAGTAAACAAGAGATACATACACACATACATACATACATTTATATAAATTTTCATATAAATAGTGTTGATAATAAAAGTTTCAAAACATTTATTGTAATTGTATAAATTTTTGAAGTGTGTACTGTGATACACGATCTAAAAAATTTCATTAAGGAGAGACCTGTGTGTGTATGTATGCAGCCAGATATTTATTCAAGTAGCAGAAAACGCTCGTACGCGGAATATTTAAAAATAATTAATTACTTCTAACAGCATAATGATGGTCTTAGAAATCTAATCTTAAGCAGAAAATTTTCATTTGTGTTACAGATAAAGCAACTAATCAATAAATATGGCGTTAATTATTGGAACAGCAGACACAATCATAATTCGAAAGTTAAATATAATTTAAATAAGAACATATACGAGTATAAACGAGTGCAATATTATTACAAAATTATCGATTAGTGTATATGTAATTACAATTAAAACCGTTGTCTGTCGACACAGACAAATCTAAAAAGAAAATCGCAAATTATAATTAGCCAGATAACTGAATCGCATGTTAAGAAAAAACCTCTAAAGATATATTATTGATGTTACGAATACTAGTATTTGATTATTCGAATGTTTGCCTATTTCAAAATATTCGTAATCGCGAATACTAAAAATTTATATTCGTAACAGCAGGGGTCAGCATTATATGTAGCAGTTAGTGACAGGACGGTTAAACCTCCAATCGGTTACTACTACTGGGAACTCAGTAAATGGCTAAGTAGCAGAACCAATCATTCCTGGAGGAATAGAGAAGATTGTAGAGTCTCGAGGTCCATATGGACAGAATTAGACTCAGGTAAATCTGATCTACTTCTGGGTATGAATAGAAAAGTTTAAGAGTCTTAGTAGGCGCCTTGACTGGCCATTGCTCGGTTAGAGCGAGGACCAGCATATGGAAAAATGGCACTCCGGATTTCTGTAGGATGTGTGGGGATGAAGAGGAGCCAGAAACTATTGAGCATATCATCTGTCATTGCCTAAGGCTGCAACGCCATAGGAAAATATCAGACGTTTCCATGAGGGCATTAGTGATATCGCGAAGTGCAATCTTGAGGATATCAGGGGCTTTATCATGGGAATTACATAAGTGGTTGAATGATGTATAATAAGGGCTCTTTGTTTCTCCTTGGGCAGTAAGGAGACTATTTAGTTAAAAATTAAAAATGAAGGGAGTCACAATGGAACCAATTGGGTCTCCGAGTGGATGTGTGTTTCACACTACCCTTCCTAACCTAACCTAACATCACTAATACATACATCTTTCATATAAGAGGTTTTCCAATAAGAGTGATATGATTTTTTTTTTTTTAAAGCACACTTCTTGTTAAGAAAATTCAAAAGTTTTTTATTTAATGTGAAGTACAATCGATACAATTAAGTTCTAAATAAAACGTCAATCAAATGGCCTCCACGACTTCTTCTGCAGCAACGAATTCGATGAACCCAATCTCGAGCACTTTTTCCACTAAAGCAAGTCATATGTCATGAATGGCACGTTCAATGTTGACTTCTAAAGCTTGAAAAGAGTCTGGTTTATTTCGAAAAACAAATGACTTCAAATAACCCCACAAGAAATAGTCTAATGCTGTTAAATCACAACTTCTTGGAGGCCATTCAATGTCACAATTTCTTGAAATAATCGAATCCTCAAACTTTTCTCGCAATAATTCAATTTTTGCATTTGCTGTGTGGCACGTAGCCCCGTCTTGTTGGAACCAAATGTTGTCAAGATCAGCTTCTTCCGATTTCGGGCATAAGAAGTTGGTTATCATCGATTTCCATTGCTTAATTTCGAAAGAAGTACGGACCGATGATTCCACCAGACCAAAAACCACACCAAACTTTAAATTTAGGTGAATAATTTCATGAGTAATTTGTGGATTTTCTTCGCACCAGAATCAACAGCTTTGTTTATTTACCACTTAATATAAGAATGAAGGCATTGACGAGAAAATTAGTAATTAAATGTTGTAAACGCGTATGGTGATATGTTCAAACTTTTTATAAAAACTTTGCATTTAGCAATTAAACCAGTGAGGAATTATAATAATAAAATTTTTGTTTTCAGTGTATTGTGATCATATTGAATGGGCCATAATTTGATATGCAAACAAATAAAAATTATATTATTTATGGGTTTTACAATAAAAAAAATTTTGTATGGATCTAATATTATTGGAACTGAAATATCAAAACACATATTTATTTAATATATCATAACCTTAAAATATAAAGGGTGGGCCAAATTTGAGTTTTTTTTTTTTTTTTTTTTTTTTTTTTTTTTTTCCACCCAATTTATTTGCGTAGTTTATTTATTTATTTATTATTTATTTATTTATTATTTACATAAAATATAAACAATTCAATGCAATTAGTGTTGCCTCAGCGCCTTATAGGCATTATTGAGGCGAGTTGGTAATAAATTAAAACTTAGCTATTAGTTATGATTATGAATTCATTGAAAATAAAATAATAAAAATTTTTTAAAATATATTTAAAAGTATACTAATCTGTATATAATATAAAACAATTTAATTTGATATCAATATGACATCAGAAACAAAATAAAGTTATATAAGAAGATTTTCCACATTATGGTATAAGTACTCTATTAATGAAGATTTAAATAAAGAAATTCTGTTAAAGTTTTTCAAACATTGTGGCAAGCTATTAAACTCATGACTACCTGCAAACTCAATTCTTTGTTTGGTTGTTTCCAACCTACACCTTGCTACTGATAGATTGCTGTTATTTCTGGTGTTATGTAAGGTTTGGTTCGTGTGGAGACGAATGGTGTGGTATCCAATATTGTGAATACATTTGAAGACATAAATTAAAAGTTGCTTTTTGTAAATCCCATAGATTGGTAAAACAGTTGGAAATACGTTTTTATAGAGTGATGTTGTTGGATACAATAGGGGAAGGTTGCAAACTATTTTTAAAGCCTTGTTCTGACATCTTTGGAGAGATTTAAGTTCACTGGTCTTTTTCCATCCGTACATAATAGCTAAGTATTTAAAGTGGCTGTGAACTAACGCATTATATATTAAAAATTTGGTATTTCGATTGAATTTGTTT
Source organism: Lypha dubia (assembly GCA_947311025.1). Taxonomy (NCBI): domain Eukaryota; kingdom Metazoa; phylum Arthropoda; class Insecta; order Diptera; family Tachinidae; genus Lypha; species Lypha dubia. The sequence goes on from OX371264.1 coordinate 53,934,381, forward strand.
TTGAACTTGTATAGTAGACCAAGTCCTTGGGAAGCTTTAGTTTTCACATGCTGAATATGCAGATTCCAAGATAAATTATACTGTAAGTGAACTCCGAGGTATTTTATTGATTGAACATCAACAATTTCTTTACCGTCAACTAAAATACTAAAGTTGATATTATTGTGGCAGAATGGTTTAAATCTAATTATTTTAGTTTTGTCGGCATTTAAAACTAGCTTGTTAATTCTCAAGAATTCAGAGATTAGAGCTGCATCCCTCTCTATATAGGCTTTAACAACAGTTTCGTGTTTATATGGGTAAAAGAGACATATGTCATCAGCATAAATAAAAAGCTTACCGTATAAATCAAGGTTTATTATATCATTAATGTAAATTGAGAAAAATAAAGGTCCGAGTACACTTCCCTGAGGCACTCCATGCTCAACGGGCTTTAGAGAGCTCTTACTGGAGTTTATTTGAACATATTGCTGGCGGTTTACTAGATAACTTTTAAACAGGCCTAATTCACTACCACATATACCGTAATATCGTAGCTTTCTTATTAAAATATCGTGATCAACGAGGTCAAATGCTTTTGTTAAATTATAAAATATACCGACTACGCCATTATTGCCTTGGTCTAGTCCTTTACAAATGAAATTAACTACGTTAAGAAAAGCTTCTTCGGTACCACATCCTTTTCGAAATCCAAATTGATAATCGTTCAATAAATTGTTGTTTTGCATATATAGAGAGATTTGACTGTGTAAAATTCTTTCAAACACATTATCGATTATAGATAAAACAGAAATTGGTCTAAACATTGCTGGAGAAGAAGCATTATTTACTTTAGGTATCGGAACGACCCTATGTATTTTTAAGATATCCGGATACATACGTTTGGTTATCATATTATTGAAAACGGTTGCTAAGAACGGAGCAATAACGTTGTTGCACTTCAATAGAGCCTTAGGTGATATATTATCATGCCCTCCACTTTTGTTTGTTTCTAATTTTGAAATAGCATTTTGTATTTCCACATATGTAGTATGTTGTAAAGTAAATCTATTGTCGTGTAAAATTAGTGTTCTCAAAGAATTACAATGATCTGTAAAAGTATGCTCAATTTGTGATTTTAAATCTTTTATTGATTTTAAAAAGAAGTAATTGAATATTTCAGCTTGATAAGATTCGTCAGAAATAAGGTCACCATTGTCATTTTTTATGATAATAGTTTTACTTCGTTCTCTACCAAGGGCTTCATTTAGAAAATGCCAACATTTTTTAGGATCGTGTTGAATTGTACGTAAATTATCTTTGTAATAACTATTTATCGATTCCTTACATGCTTTTTTTATTACATTACTAATTCGTTTTAGTCTAATATTAACATTACCATTCTCTGGATGTTTTCTTCTTAGTTTTAACAAGGTATTCTTAAATTCTATTAGCTTTTTTAGGTTACCGTTTATCCACGGTGCAATTTCATAAGTATTTTTTTTACGCTTAACTGCAGAACTGTCACTAACTGCGGTATTGATACATGATATTAACGCTGACATATCCACCGATGGATCACCAGTAACACATAAAGTTGGTAGTTGAGATTGTACTTGATTTATTAGACGATCATAATTACAAATTAGTTTTTCCCGAGCAACAATTGGTTGGGGTGGCGTTTCAACCTCAATTGTAGCCGATATAAGATTATGGTCAGAAAGTTCACATTCCACGGAATCAATGTATAATGTCTTAGATATGTTACAATACACATGATCGATGCAAGATTTACTACTTGGCCGGGTTATTAATAAGTGGCAATTCGTGAAATCGTAAGTAGACAATAAATTCATTAGATCTTGAGATAAATTTATATCCAGAACATCAATGTTAGAGTCTCCAACTAAAATACATGGATTTCTCCCAAAAATATTTAACATGTTATCTAAAATTGAATAAAATTTATTCATATCAAACTTCTGAGATCTATAGAACGAAATAAACTTTAAAGACTTTCCAGAAATTTTAATGCTGCTGATTGTTAGCACAACTGATTCTACATAGTCTTTGCTTTCGCATGATTCTACTTTATACTCAAATTTTTTGGAGATAAAGACAGAAGTACCACCATACGTATCGGATCTACAACAATGTACCGTATTATACCCGGCAATATTATAAATTTGCACTAAATCTTGCTTACACCAAGTCTCCTGAACAGCAATAATATCAGGAAGCCGAGGCAGGCAAGAAACAAGAGTTCGAAGCTTATTAAATTTTCCTATGGAAGAAATACTTCTTATATTTATGGATATAACATTTAAGAACCTGTTTGTGTTATTATTGTGAACATAGCTAGTAAAATGATTTAAATCAGAAAAGTATTGAGTTAAAATAATAATTAAGAAGTATTAAAAATTTAAACGTAATATAAAAAAAAATAAAAAGCTAATAAATTTGTATACGGCCTACAGAGTTAAATCGTTATCAATGCCGCCGTTATCAATGCCATTATCAGGAACAAAGTTGTTAGATCTTCGCTGTTGGTTATTAGTAGCTGCCTCCAGTAATAACTGATCAATATCCTCCTCACTTCGAATAATTTTTGGCTTGGACTGCTCACTTTTTTTAATAAAAACTGTACCACTAACTGCATAAACTGAACGATATCCCACTTTGTGCAACGACTTGGCATATTTCAACAAATTCATAGTTTCTTTGCACAAGTAATCATTGACAAACACCTCTTTTGTAGACTCATTTTGCCTCAACTTTGGTTTAATTGACATCATTTGGTCTTTTGCTTTTTTTGATACAAACTTTACCACCAAGGACTGCTTTTCATTTTTCATTTTATCTCTTTTATCAGTAGAATACTTTTGCTTTTTAATAAAATAAGCATCTTCAATGGATTCTGGTTGCAAAACAACACCATTATCTGCAGAAAGTTTCATAACAGTATCCATAGCAGACGAGCCTTCGTTTTGTTTAACACCTCTTATTAAACAATCATTTTTAACCACATGAAGGTTTAGATATTTCACAGAATTTTTCAAAGTTTTTACTTCATCTTTTAACATTTTATTTTCTTTTTGTATTGTTTCTATTTTTCTTTTGTTATCAGCTACGCCTTTCAGCATGTCATCGAATTGCTTTGACATGAAGTTTATTGTTTCTTGTAGGTATGTAAGCTGATCTAATTTTTTCAAGTCTGTTTTGATTTCGTTTAATTCTTTTTTAAGCGTACCACTGTTTGCATCGCACAAATGACATACAAACTCTTCTTCATCGTGCTTTAACAAATGCTCATACTCTCTTTTATCTAATAAAGTGCATACTACATGATATTTTTTTGTACACTTGTCGCACTCAATAAATTCATCTTCTTCTTTAATTTCCAAATCGCATTTGCAGCAAATAATTTTTATTTGTTTCAAGCTTTTAGAAAGTAAATTGGCTGACAAATGATAAAATGTCAAGAATTGAGTATTGAAAAAGTTGGGAAATTTTAACCATGGAACGCTACACGTTTGAACAAAGAATTTTAGTTGTGAAAATTTACTAGATTGAGAAATTTCCCGGTCGCGTAATTTCTTGATTTGCCGATTTTAATTGGCCGCCTCAATCTTGTGATTTAACGCCGCTGGAATATTTTCTATGAGGAAATTTGAAAGACTGGGCTTACGGGAAGGAACCGCAAACACCTGAGACTCTGAAAGATGAATTTCGGCGCTGCATTAACCAGATAAGCGAACCTTTGTTGCAAAATGTGGTTCAAAATTTTGGACATTTGTCCGAAATCATATTCCATTATTAATTCCCATATTTCTACTTTAAATTGGTATCAATAAAACTGAATTTGTCCAAAAAAAAAAGTGCGTTTTAAACCAATTTACTTCCTAAACTGATATTTACCCACAATTTAGAAAAACCAAACTCGATTTTTCTTTTAAAACCGCGTTTACGTCTTTGCTTATATCGATAAATATCGATAACTTAGAGTGTTACCCGTCGATAAATTCGTGATTTAAAAACCAATTTTAATTCAAAACGTGTGTTTATCCGAAAATAAAAATATTTTTAATATTCAGTAAAACAAAAAGGAAAAATAATATTTCTTTAAAATTTTTCGGTTAACTTTTTAATAAAAAAAAAATTATATATTCAATTAATATTTTAATTGGTTTTATTTTCTTTTAAAACAAATTTATCATTAGAATAGAAATCAAAACACAATAAAATTTTAAGAGAATTTCTACAGGCCACAACTTACACTGTAAGAATTATCTCTGAAAAATTTTCAATTATTTTTAATTAATTTCATAATGTGATCAAAGAAATGTTAGTTGAACTTCCACAACTTAATTACATAAATTTAAGTCGAATTTGTTTACATCATAATAAAACCAATTAAAATAATTGTTGATTTAATTAAATTTATTGAAAATTATTTTTTTTTTAATAAACAATTAATTGGCAAAAATTCGACATTAATTTTAAATTTAACTTCTAAGAAAATCCATTACAGCCAGTTTTTTTTTTTTTTTTTGCAAATCAACTCTTTATTGGCAAATTTTAACAAATACATTCGAAAAAAGAACGCTTAATCATCACTTACGCTAAATCTAGAAACTATTTAATTAGAAAATAAAATAATAAAAATATCTTTAAGTGCACTTGAGTGACATTTTTACATTTTTAATTTCTTAAAACTAATTTTATATTTGACACTCTAAATATTGTTAGAAAATAGCCATACTTGATTCTAAAATTTTATTATTTAATATTAATTTAGAATTTCTTTCCTTATGCTTAATTAGATAAAAAAAATATTTTTTCGTAATTCTCTCAGCTCGTTGGCGGCTTTTAGCGATTTTCATCCTCTTCCTCTTGCAAACGCAAAATATCCGCTTTGTTCATAAAATAATAACTGGGTTGACGACCTTTAAGATCTTTACCAGTTCGCTTGGCACCATTCTGTATTAAAATGCGACTAACACTTTCAATAACACTTGTACCCATGGCATAATGTAGTGGCGTTCGTTCCAACTGTGGTAAAATAAAATTTAAATAGTTTTTAAATGATAAAAAAAAACTTTAAGAGCTGCCAGTTGCAACTTACATTGTCACCGACTTTTAAAGCTTCCCGACAACGATTCACAAAATGTTCCACGATTTCTATAGATTCCTTTAGGATGGCTATGTGTAATGCAGTTCGACCTGTAACGAAGATAATTTACATACTCGTATACATACATGCATTAATTTTTATTAGTTTATAATTCATAGAAAAATAATTGAAACGTCTGAAGAAATCTTTTAAAAGCGCCTGGTGAGTAGTAAAGCAAACTCTCGTCCTAAACTAAGTTTATTTGTGTCACTTTTTAAATTCTATTATTTCCCTTCGTTACAACAACAACAAAGCAGAGAATATATTTGATATTGTTGCCGTAGCATATTATACAAACATACATGCTAGTTTTACATTAACATTTTGTTTGGAGCTTTCAAAATACTAAACCGATTTCAAAGAAATATATATTGTGAACATCTTCCATAAAATATCTTTAAAATTATATGCGTTTTTCCAAAATTTACTGTGTGACGTGACTATAAATTACAACACAAGATATGATCTTGTCTTTTAATTAAATATGTACAATTGTAGTATATCTGTATGTAAAATCCTACTACTTTTATAAATGTGAAAGTTTGTATGTTTGGATGTTTGATCCACTGAAATTGATAGACGAATAGCATTTGACCCAGTCTAAAATAGATGACAGGGAAAGTAAAATAGAAAATTTTTTTTTTAGTTCGATAGAGGGAGGGGCGCCTCCTACATGTAAAATATTAGTATTCATATACGAGTATGTATCTCTGTAACTAAAGCACAGAATATCTTAAAATTAAGTGTGTGTTTCTTTTAGACTAAAACACAATTTTCAGAAAAAAAATTTTTGGCGGTAGGACGAGGGGAACGGGTACCCCAATACAAATAAAATATTAATATTCATACATCTGAGCAACTTTCTTAGCTTATAATGAAATTTCACAAAAAGTATAGAATAATCAATTATTTATAAGTGCTGCTTTAATTTTACAACGAGCAAAGACCACTGAATGAAGCTTATATTTTATAAAATTTTTATTAGTATACATACTTTCGAGGAGATGAAATGTGGAAAAACTGGCACTTTTGGTACTTCTTTATTTTTGGTGCTTTTTTTAGTGTTGGTGTTTTTTTTTTTTTTTTTTTTTGTTCAGAAATTATCTAATAAAATGTTTTAAACTGCAATTAAGCAGAATAAAAAAAATAGCTGGCAGCAAATTATTTTAAATAAAAAAATATTTTTAAGGTCTGGCCAATTACAGGGAAGTTGAGCTCTGTCGCTTCAAGATTTCGGCAAGAACATATTTTATCTTAATCTAAATGAATGTCCCGGCTTCGCCCGGAAGCTCTTTTCTTATATGAGGGAACCATTCTCCCCACTCATCAACCCCCTATTTTATGCTTGACTATTTAAAATCTATCTGTATATATAAATATGAATTGCTGTTCGTTAGTCTCGCTAAAACTCTAGATCTATAAATGTTTGTTGGATTATTATTAATAACCATTCGCAAGTAGCGATATTTTCAGAATAACCAAAAATTATTTCAACATTTAAAAGTTGAGTAAAAAACATATAATTGAAAGGAATTACATACACACTTTCCAATAAATACATATGTACAAAAAATACACTCTTTTTAAACAGAATTTTCCATCCATCATGGAACAAAAAGAGGGTTTGCACGAAAAAATAACATAAAGTTATTATTAAGTTAATGTACACATAACACTTATAAGGCTCAGTAGCACGATGGTTCGTGCGTTGAGTTATAATCGAAAGATTCCATATTCAATACTGGGGCACCTCATGTATTTAGAAATTTATTTCTGATGGTGATCCAAGTAAAGATACTTTTTTCAATTGCCTCTTTTTGACAGATCGCGTGTGAGTCGTGTCATGCTGTCATGTTATTTTTGTTTAGTATTGTTTGGCATTTCATAATGGAAAGACTTACGCCTGAACAACGTTTACAAATCGTTCAACTTTATTACGAAAATTCACTTTCTGTGAGGAATGTGTTTCGAGACAAATTTTGTTTAGCGATGAGGCCCATTTCTGGCTCAACGGGTATGTAAACAAACAAAATTGCCGCATTTGGGACGAAGAGCAATCTGAAGAGATTCAAGAACTGCCATTTCATCCAGAAAAAACGACGGTTTGGTGTGATTTGTGAGCCGGTGGAATCATCGGTCCATATTTCTTTAAAATTGATGCCGGTGCGAGCGTTACCGTCCATGGCGACCGTTATCGTGCCATGATAACCGACTATTTGATGCCTGAAATTGAAGCTCGTGATCTCGGCGATATTTGGTTTCAGCAATACAGCGCCACTTCCCACACATCGCATCAATCAATGGATTTATTGAGAGAACATTTCCCTGAGCACATAATTTCACGTTTTGGGTCGGTCGATTGGCCACCAAGATCGTGTGATATCACACCGTTAGACTTTTTCCTGTGGGGATATGTAAAGACTAAAGTTTATGCGGACAAACCCGCTTCGATTCAGGCCTTGGAGGAAAACATCACGCGTGTCATTCGCCAGTTACCAGTCGAAATGCTCCAACGAGTCATCGAAAATTGGACTCACCGGATGGACCATCTGCAAAGTAGCAACGGCCAACATTTGATAGACATAATCTTCAAAACATAAATGCCAAAGGATGTTCTTTCAAATGATAATAAACATTCTCCATTAAATTTGAATTTTCTGTGTTTTTTTCTTTAAAAAAGTAGGGAACCTCGAGATAGGTCATCCCTTATATATGTATATATGTATCTTCATTTATTTATATATATAATTCAATATCAGAACCGATATTTTATTTTTGCTGATTTTCAATACGAAGCGTCTTAAGAAAAATCCTTACATTTCAGTGCAAGACCCAAGTCACTAGCTCTTATAGTGTCTTACGAAAATCGATTTCACCTACAGACGGACAGACGGACAGACGGATAGACGGACAGACGGACATGGCGCATTCAACTTCCCTATCTATAAGGATTCATAATATATATACTTTATGGACCTCATATAAATATTGTGGAAATTACACACGTAGTGACAAACCTATAAATACCCTTAACATTTTTGGTGAAGGGTATAAAAACTTAAAAACAAAAATTGAAAAATTTGTTAAATATTTGATATTCTTTCTCAATTAGTATTCTATTCTGATACGATATTCTAATGTTCCCAACAAAAAAAAAAACTCTTAGTGATTTCTTAAATAAAATTTTTGTTATTTACCATAATAATTTTTAGCTTTTATCAACCATTTGCCTTGAGGACTATCAGCGATCTCTTTAACGCGTTCAACATTATTATCACGGATCATTTGATGAAGTTCTTCACGTAATTCCTGCAAAAAAAAAAACGAATGAAATTATTACTTGCATACTTGTATATTAAAATATAAGGGTTTGAAATACTTCTAAAGGTCTAATTGTCCGCAAATGTGTGGCCAATTCATGTAGTCCTCTAGCTTCCGCCACTTCTACAATAGGCGTTTCGTTATCATCTATCACATCAATGATGTGATCATAGCCAGAAATTGTTAAATATTCAAATGGTTTAATATCGCCTGAAAACAAAGAAAAACAAAAGGTGTTATCTTTCTTTTCTTTTCTCTTCTTTTGATCTAAAATGGGAAAATTTTTCCTTCTAACCCACCTACAACGGCTAACGACATTACATAGTTGTCAATGTCCTTGGCATTATCCTTATGATTTGCTTGTAAGGCCACATCTCTGGCGGTACGATACAATTCGTCTCGATATGTTATATCCAGATTAGAATTTGTAATAATTCGCACAAGACTACCACGACGTTGAGACCGGGCACAAGCAAAATGTAACATACTCTGGCCATGTTCATCACGTTCCTCTAATTTCTTTGAAATTGCCGAATCCGAATCATCATCATAATCATTGTCTCCATAATCATTATCAATCAAATGTTGTAATTTATCCCTGTCATCATTCTCAATATCATCTATATGACCATTCATTATAGCTGACTTTTGTCGTTCCAATATTTGTTGTGCAGAGGTGGCCACTATTGTGGAATCGCTTTTACTACTGCCTGAATGTATTACGGCTGCTTGTTGTGTAATTGTTCTACCATTTGTATTGCGTGATGTGACATAACTTTGCAGGTAATTTGCCAGATACTGCAGCGGGTCATTGGGACGTTTTTGTGCAACTTGTGTCAGTGCCTTAATTAAGGGATCAGCTAAATCTGCAAAAGTTTTACAGAATTTTTAATTCTTTTTCATAGATTTATTCATGTGTGTGTGTGTGTGTACTTACTGTCTGCTAAATATTTGCCTTGTTCAGTTTTAAATAGAGGATTTTCTTGAATACTTTGACTCTCCATTCGACCTAAAATGTAAATTTCGGAAAATAAAAGAATTGTAAGAAAATTTCTGAAGTGAATTTATGTTTCGTTGTATACACTGTTCTACATCTACTTTCACAATTTAAAATAAAAAATATACATAAGCCAAAGAAAGCTAAAAAGAAAACTATAATTTAAAATATTTTTCCAAGTAAAATTTCTAAATCTAAAAATCGATTCAAAAAATTTATTTAATTTTGGCAATATTTGACGGTGACCTGGGCTTCAGCGGCTAACGCTATGACTACAAAGCAAACAATGACTTAGGACCGGGGTTCGATTCCAGGTCAAATTTCTATGTTAAGCTTTAGTGTGTCATTGAATTATTTTTAGTTGGACTGCTGTTTAAGTGATGAAGGCGTAGCTGCGAATGATACCGTTCCCAGCTAATGTACAACACAGCGCCCTCCTTCGTCTTGTAGCAGAATCGTCGGGCGAACTAAAACAATTAATAAAATGACTGCTCACATAGCTTAAGAAATTTAGTATGTCTACTTAACACCAGAGGCACTACAACACTACCTTAAAATTAAAAAAAACGCGCACTAGCAGAGATGTTAAAGAATTAAACATTCGTCTATATATTCATCATCTTACCTCTCTACCCTATCCATTGTTGTCTATGTAGGGGTCATCCCCTAAGTTCTGGTCCTAAAAAAAGGTTATATAAAATATATATTTTTTTATCTAAAAATAAACCAGCAAATAAATATGCAAATTAAAAAAAAATTTCTTGAGTGTTGCCTCTAAAAGTGTGATTTTAATTAATTAAAAAGCTTTTGGCTTTTAATCAAAGAAATTTTTTAATTTTTCAGGCTTTTCTCTAAATATAATATTTTTATAAATTAAATTATTATATAAGATTATTATAAATTATTATAAAGAAAAATCTAGAAGCTCGTAATAATTGAACAGACAAAGAAAAATTAGACTGCGCGGATGGTTGAACTGACATCATGATGTTTCGAGACTAACCACAGACTCATCATCAGAGTTGTTTACCGCTTAGACCTCACTGCCACGATGGCAGCTGCAATCATACTAGGTAAAGATCCGCTGTCATTAATTGAATCTGCTGACTTACATGCAAGTTTATACACTACAGCTTTATCCTTTTTTAATGGTTTGGAACTGTGCTATATTTTTCAAAGTCTATTTTGTTCAAGTTGGCTTTTATCTAAAAATAATTGTTCTAAGTTGTTTGTAAAATATTTCCTAAATTTCATTTTCTTAAAATAGTTGTTCAGCGAACAACAAACACTATAATAATTTACAATCAGTGTTAATTGTATGAATTCGGATATCGCAGACTTTTTGTCACCATTCTTGCTGCCTGCTATTATTTTTTGCCATGATTTTTCCATTTTATTTTAATATTAAAAAAAAAAATAAAATAACAGAAAACAAACACCAAAATCACCGACGACAAAATCAGAGTCAATATAATGCAAGGTAGCCGTCAAATGTTTTTATAGAATACAGCAATTATGTTGACAGTAATCGATTACTTTCAATGTTGACATTCAAAATACCGATTTAAGACAAGGGATACAAAACGATGTGTTGCATTGACGCTGCCAAATAGAATAAGGGTGATTAAAATATTTTTCAATACATCAATTAATTTTTAAATTTTTAAATATATCGCACATTCAAAATTATCTACAGCAGATTTTGGTTTTGGTTTTTGTTTTTTTGTTTCTTCTATAATATAATGAAAATGTTAGTTAAGGCGTTTTGCCTATCATGTAACAATTTATTTCCTTTTTATAATCTTTATTATAGTCATTTGTCAATTATTTTTTTGTCGTGCTGTACAGTATTTTTTAAGTATAGAATTCATCACGTTGAGGTTTTTAAGAAATTCGGACAGACCATAAATCAAAGGTACACAAATTTATTTGCAAAATAATTCTGTTGATTTTTATTATTGCTGATTTTCAATACGAATTGTTTTAAGATAAATCCTGATACATGAGTCCAAGACCCATGTCTTTTACTCTTTTGTGGTAGCTTCGAAAAACCGAATTCACCCACAAACAGAAAGACAGCTCATTTAACCTCTTTATTTATAAGGATCCAGAATATATACAGACATATTTTATTGTATTGTGTAAATTACACACGGAATGACAAACCTACACAATTACCATTTTTGGTGTAGGGTGTAAAAAAAAATCTATTACATACTATGTTCTCCTAAGGATATGCTACAAAAAAATGTCCAAGTTTACAACAGCGCGAGAAAGGAGTATGAAATTTTAAAGGACTTTTTTAAACAAGAAGACTTTAGTGCTTGACAGTCAGATTTATGATCATCCCGCTCCAGCGGGAGGAGGAAGTTAAAGATGTCTTACGGATTGGAAATTTTTCACTGAAGGGGGGGGTAGTGGTATCTGAAAATCTCTGAAAAAAGTGTTATGTAATATGTGCACAGCCCCAAATTCAAGGCATACGTAGTCGTCACTCACACACATTCTTATGCTTTTTCATTTAGTCAAGGGACGAATACACATCGGCGTGTGATTCTAAATTTTTTGCTTGTTTTTTGTTAACAATATGTGCCAGCAAACATACGAGTTTCATATCATATATACAGGAAAAAACGTATTATGCAGTCTGACAAATAGTTTCTGACTGTAAATGCTTTTGGCCAAATGCAAAGGATTTAAAAAAAAATTGAGAAAAGGTTTAAAAACGAGATGAAATATTTCCTAAGCAAATTTAATCTTGCCCCATAAATCAAACGTTTGACTTTTTTGTTTGGTGGGTAATTCTGTCTCTCATTCTCTATTATAACTTACTTACTAATACTAATGCCTTTTGAACATCATTTGCTTGACTTGTGATTAGAGGGTGATTGATCATTCCACTATGTTTGCGAGAAAATAATTATGATCTCCTTTATTTTTATCGTATTAAAATCGTTTCCTATAAAAAGTTAAGCATGAACTTAAGTCCGATATTATGCTCTATTATTTCTAACGTAGCTTTCAAAACTATTACTGTAATTCGATTTTGAAAACTTCTTCTATTTTTGTTTAAAATTTTCAGTTTTTTTATTTATTTTAATTTGTTTGACTAAAAAAAATTATATAAAAGTTTATTTTTTAAAAAATTATAAAGCGTTTATGTATATAAAAATTGCCAGTAACTAAAAAACTATAGACGGGACAAAAAATAAATTGAAAAAACTGTGAATATTTATAAAATCATTTACTAGATCTCACGCCAAAAAGAACCAAAAAACATAATTTAAGATATTAAATTGACGTGAAATCCAGTTAAATGTTGAAAAAAAAATATTTAATAAATAGAAAAATAAATCAAACTTACGAGCCTCAAATATTTGACAATCAGCACATGCGGGCTACTAGAGGACATTATTGTGATTTCTTTTTTTTTTTTCTTTAAAATGAAATTTGTTGTATAATACAGTTAAAAATTTGTGATGAATGTTGAAGTTTATTTTGTAAAATCTTAATTGTAATTGATGACGGGGAAAATTGTATTTACAAGTTTTGGTGTGAATTTTTTCTTTTTTTTTTTTTAAATGTGTGTGAGATTTGTTGTTACTTAAGCTGCTTTATACGATATTTTCTTAGGCACAAAAGAGAGCTACAGCAGGAGCGAGAGAAAGAGAGAGCGAACTGGCGAGCGATCCCAATAAGAATGCTAGTTTTTTGTTTTTTAAGCGCGATCCACTAGGCTAGCTTTCTTACGACGAAAGATCTTTACTAACATTGAGGCAATATGCTTGGAATTTGTTAGGGACATATCCTTTTCAAGCGATATAATATTTGTAATAGCTGTACAATAATCCTGGAAGAGTACATGCTCCACATTCCCCATCGATTGCATGTTAATAAAACGTACACTTAATTTTGAATTCAAATTGGTCGTCAAATGTAAACCACGAACTGAGGAAAGATGTCTTAAATTGTCCATTTCTTTCATGAGATTCGGTAGACGTAGAATTGTTGTGAATTTTAGGCCAGTACCCAAATATGCCGGTCTCGACTGTAAGTGGCCAAATAAATAGTTCTCTTTAAAGTGTAATTGTTGCTCCAAAAATGTTATAGCTCGTCCGACACGTGTATAGACTGCACCAATATCGGCGCCCTCTTTTGCAGCAGAACTGCCTACAATACGCAAATGTTCCTGACAATTGATCCACAAGGCGATCTTATTGGAATAGCTTATATAAACTCCACGACCATATGGCCACAGATTGCCATTTAAAGCCATCGACTCTGCCCATTGGGTGCTATTTTTAAGACCCAGCAACGGTATCATAAGACCAGATTCCCTTAAACTTTCATAGATCTCTGAATTATCTTCCAATACTTCGGTTAAAGTATAATAATTACCCGGCTCAGTCTCATCTATGGCTCCGATAAAGTCCGATGTGAATAGTTTTCCCATTATTAAACGTTCGGCTTGTTCTATCTGTCCAACCGTAAGATTGGCCGGCAATTCAAATCTATCCAAATTTCTCGAGCACTCCACCAGCGTTCGTAAAATCAAATTGGAATCATCATCGAATACAAAGTGGGCCGTATTAAGTCTCTCACCATTTTCCATGGGAAAATAAGCAACACGAGGATGAGGTTTAAAATCAGCATTGGCGCTCATACATTGCATATCCTTGATAAGGGGAACTAAGAATTCATTAAAAACAATATAAACATCAAAGTCCGGTGCCAAAATGCCACAATTAATGTCTTCATCCAGTTTACGTTCATTGGAAGTTTTTCTCAGGGCTGGCCAAATAACATCGAATAGATTGTGATCCAAACGAGTCTGGCGTTTTCTAATCTTCTCATACACTGAGACCTTAAGGAAGCGGCTTAAATAGCTTGTCACTACTAATTGTATGTAATTTTGTGCGGGCTGCGGTTTTCTTTGGGCCAAGGCCGATGCTGTTTGGCCACTCACGACTTTTCTCGAGTCTTGTATGACACGAAAGCAACGATCCAAAATACTGGTTACATCTTCGTTTGTTATTATCCTTCTCGAACTGTAAATATCATCAGGTACTTGGGTTGGTTGTTGGTTTTATTTTTCATATGAAGTCAAATGATGGGCTCAGGTTGGTTGCAACAAACAAAAAAAAAATGGGAATGCAGAGAAGTGCAGAGAAGGCAGTTGGTTAGGCATGTTTATCTTTCTTTCTTTTTTTTTATAAAAATATTTTTAAAAATTATTTTTGTTACTGATGTACGTTATCTTTACAGTTCAACAGCTGCACCGACAAGAACACACACGACAATACTACACCACAACAACACACATTTAATGAAGCCCTATTTAAAATAAATAATTAATTAAAAATACAAACACTTAAAAGCACATAAATATATATTAAAAGTATATAATTTTTTTTTTCTTAATTAAGAGGTGCATAAGCAATAGAAATTATGAAAACAAAAAATTGAAAAAAAAAAAAAACATAAACTACGAAGTGCTGCCTTTGCGTCCGATAATAATCAATTTTCGATGAAAATTGTAAATGGAATCATTTAAATTTTCATGTTTTCCATGACTTTTTTAATCACACTTGTGATATATCCAATTAAAAATTTAATTGAACCCATTTTGGGTGTGTGATGAATATTTTAATTGAAGCAACGTTTTGTTTTCCACAAATATTTCTTGAATATAATTAAACAATTAAAGAAAAATCAGCATACCGCCGTAATATAAGGTTTTCCAATAGGGATGATATGATTTTGAAGTGACGTTTCGGCCATTTGTAATATGATGTATTTGTTTTTCATGGTCTTCAGTAGTGTTTACAATTTCATTATAGAGAGATAAACGCAAGAACAACGTTTACAAATTATTCAGTTTTATTATCAAAATAATCGTTCTGCAATTGCAAATTTTCGTGCGGTTTTGCCATTTTATGGTCGTAATAATCGACCAAGTGTGCTCGTTATTCGTCGAATTGTTGAAAATTTTGAGCTTACATTTTCTTTACATAATTTTCAAGTGCCAATAAGACAAAGAACGGCTCGAAATAATGCAAATATTGCACGCAAGTGCTGCGGAAGACCGCATTTTGTCGATTTAAAGACGTTCTCAACAATTGCGACTGTGTCAAGCCACAACCTGGTGGATTTTGAAAAAGGATTTGGGTTTGCATCCGTATAAAATTGTTCTCACTCAAGAACTGAAGCCATTGGACCACCGTAAACGTCGTGAATTTGCTGATTTTGCCACACAGCAAATGCAACAATTAAATTATTGCGAGAAAAGTTTGAAGATTCGATTATTTCAAGAAATTGTGATATTGAATGGCCTCCCAGGAGTTGTGATTTAACACCATTAGACTATTTCTTGTGGGGTTATTTGAAGTCATTGGTCTTTCGAAATAAACCAGACTCTCTTCAAGCTT
Source organism: Lypha dubia (assembly GCA_947311025.1). NCBI lineage: Eukaryota > Metazoa > Arthropoda > Insecta > Diptera > Tachinidae > Lypha > Lypha dubia. The sequence continues at coordinate 53,950,279 of OX371264.1, forward strand.
TACAAGTTAATATTGAACGTGCCATTTAGAACTTACGACTTGATTTAGTGGAAAAAGTGCTCGAAATTTGGGTTCATCGAACTCGTTCATGCAAAGAAGTCGTAGAAGCCATTTGAATGACGTTTTATTTAGAACTTAATTGTATCGATTGTACTTCACATTAAATAAAAAAAGTTTAGAATTTCCTTAACAATAAATGTGTGTTTTTTTTTTTTAAGAAATCATATCACTCTTATTCGAAAACCTTTTATTTCAAGCGTATGTTTTTATTACACAAACACCATTCCATCTCGCTTTCACTTGCAGCGCTTCCTACTCTAAAAGCTGCACTATTCTAATGATCTGTGGTCTCTAGCCGACGCTAATGGCTTAATTTCGAATGATTTCTGGAATATTTTTCAAAGCCACTTACCAAACACATCATCAATATTATAAATTATTTGATTCACAAACTGACGATTTTCCATGTTTTTTTTTTGTTTTGCCTCTTCTTATCACTTTAGCTCCTTTTTTGTATTTGTGACAAAATAAAACTTTCCATTTGGTCAAAACTATTTGAATTATTGCGTTTGTAAATAGTTTTAAAAATATTGATTGAATTTGAACAAGAAATTTCGTTTAATTACTACGTTTTAATAAATAATACATGTCACAAACAAATGACAAGTAAGGAGGCAGAATTGTTATATGCGTCTAATACTGCGGCGTCCATTTTATAAAAAAAAACTTATTTATTGTCCGTTTTTGCTCTCTATTGATACACAACCTATTGATTAGACTTTAAAACAATGACTAAGTGAGAGAATTTTGAATAATACAAAATGTAGTGGATAAAAAGGATATTGTAAAAGGAATATAAACTGCAAAACTTCCAATACAAACCCCTCCACATGCAAACAATATCAAATTGTGTTGGCGTCTAACAACAACAGCAACAAATAAATAATTATACCAAGGTTAAGGTTTGTAGCAACTTGAAATTTTTTTTTTTTTTTTTTGAACAACACTACAATAACAAATCAAATATAATTATTTATTTAAAATCTAAAACGAGGGTTGTTAAAAAAATTGAGAATTTTATAGGAAATTGAAAAAAACAATCTTTTAAATAAAAATTAGCTGCAAAAGCTAGACGGATAGAAGGACAGACGGACAGACGTACAAATAAATGGACTATTTTAAAGCTTAACATTATCACATTTTGTAAACATCGCACAGTGGGGTCGGGCCGCTCGAAAAAATGTGAAGAACCTAACAAAGCTTTCAGAAGTGATATTCTTGAGTGAACTTTATATGAAATAGTGGCATTAAACTATCAACTGTGCAGGTGGTGATAAATTTTCCCTCTCATTTTATTCTCTTTTTTTAACTCTCTTCTATGTCGCTCAAGCGCTGTTATTCTTTTAGTATCTTCTCATAACATGATCACTGCTATTCAGTTGTATTTCGGCTGTTGTGGCAAGAATATGGGTGGAGAAATTAACATGCTGGGGCACTAAATACCACTTGTCTATGTGTACGTAATTTTTGTCTTGAAAATATTTTACCAACCGGAATAGTCTGCATAAGAGAATTCTGGTAAAGACTGGCCATCACTGGAATGGAATGTATTTCATCATCGGTTGCTATGAAATACCCCTTTTTCGTCCCTGTTAATAGTGAATAAATAAAATAGAGAAATATACACAATTTGCGTGCTATACCTCAACAAAAAAAAAGCTTAAACAAATAGAATAATAAATTTAATTAAATATTTAATGGTACAACGTCAAACTCAATATAAGGGAACACCTGCAGCTGTACATACAAAAGAACTGTTTTTTTTTTCTTATAAAAACCTTAAATAACATACATACTTACATACATATTAACAAAAGCTTTAAAGCGAAATTAGTTAATAAAACACAAAAGATAATAACACACGCATAGGCACAGACACAAGCACATATAAAAGTAGAATAAAAAAAGATTTTTTATACAGTCAAATCCCGATAATTCGTACCCCGATAAATCGTAATTCCCGATAATTCGTAGTAAACTGTCGGTGTCCTTGAAAAAATCTCGTTAATTCGTAAAATTTCCATACATTTTGGTCCCCTCGCTAATTCGTAATTTTTTTTTTTCAAATAAAATCTTCTTTATGTCTTATAAATCGTAATTGTTTGCTAACTACCACTTATAGTTCGTAATAAAAACAACAGAAACATGGAAAGAATGATTTTTTGTTTACCGCTATTTTTTTCTTTTTCTTTTTTCGAAGGCTTTTGCTTGTGTGTGTGTTTATTCTCTTAAGATCAGTTTGTTACATGAATAATAAAGAAAAATGTCCAAGCGCACGCATAAAACTCTGTCGTTGTTACAAAAACAACAAATTTTTGCAGCTAAGCGAATTGAAATTGCTCCATCAACTCTTACTTCAATCCTTCAAAAACAATTGTTTTTTATGTTTTTTTTTTATCGTTTTAGTAAATAAATTGAAAAACCCCCGTTAGTTCGTATTTATTTTATTTTGGCCCCGTTAAATCGAAATCCCGCTAAATCGAAAACCCCTATAATTCGTAAGAAATGGCCGGTCGTCCCTTGCCATTGCGAATTATCGGGATTTTACTGTATACGAATATATTTTTGTTTTTAAATTAGGAATTGTTAATTGGAAAAAGCAACAAATATTGATTTCATAATTTACTGAGGCACCCCCGCCCCCTTTTTTAAAATATGTAAACTAATAAATGGCGTTTCTTTAACCCTAGAACACTCACCTTGATCATTCAAAAGTTGTGCTTCTAAATGTTGGGCACCAAACCTCTTCAATAGTTGAGCATAATTTAAAGTGCCAGCAAGCTCTTTTTTATCCAAATAGTTTTCGGGAGTGTAACCCATCTTGATTAAATATGAAACAAAAATAAAATGAAAAATTAATTGAAATCAGTAATTTTGAAATCATTTCAATATTTTTTAATGTGCTGTTTTTGATTTGAGCTTTAAATTTGTATGAAAAGCATTCATATTTCCATACAAATTTTACACACAAATCATTCGTCCATCGTCGAGAAGAGCTGCACCTTAGTCTTTATAAATCGTTTTAAACTATATATATATATAGTCAGTCATCACATAAAAGTTGATATTTTGTTGTGCAGTGTAACCAACTACACAATTTTTTTAAATTTGTAAGAAAATTTTCCCAACTTGATGGAAAAGATTTAGGAAATATTCTAAACTGATCATTATTCGAAAAGTTCACATCTCACATATTTCTTTCATATTTATAACTTTTAAATGCAACCCTGCACTACTGTCTTTAAAAATGCAACATTCCTGTTATTCGTTCCACAGTCGCTGGCAGAAATAATTTCTTTGGAAAACAATTGGTAGTTTTTCAATCCTTGAGAACTTAAAATATTTAGATATTTGATTTTTCCGAAATTTTTTACAAAAAAAAAAAAAAAACACGGCAAAAGAACATATAAACTTACCGTATCGACTACTTTTGGATTGGCACCCAATTGCAAAAGAACATTATAAAAATGACCATTATCATTTATAACAGCTGCATAATGTAGAGCCGTCCGGCCATCAGTATCCGTTATTGTTGTAGTTTCGGGAAAACGGGCAGATAAATAGCGTACAATATCTATGCAATAAAAAATCAAGTTGGAGTTTTATCTTTCGGTGTTTTAACTTCGATTTCATATAGAGAAATTCTAAAACTTACCACTATTACCAAATAGAACGGCTACATGTAAAGGTGTAGCACCGTTTGGAGAGATTTCATCCTTGGCAATTGCAAACTTTCTACGATCTAAAGCTTGCTGTAGATTCAATAAACTGCCTTGGCGGGCCGCTTCATGAACGTTTCGTATTTTACCCTGAATAGGAAAATGACAAATTATTTTATGATTTTCATTCATAGAAAAATTTAAATCTCAATCATTTACCATATAATTGGGAACATTTTTTAAAAATGCTTGTATTTCCGGTTCCTTGGCCTCCACATTCAATAGCTTGTGACCATCTCCATTTAAAACAATTTGTGCCAACTGTTCCATGTCACCGGAAGCGATTATATTCTGTAGGCGTGTTTCCTTTTTTTTTTTGTTATTTTTGTAGTTTGTTTGTTGCAATTGAATTGATTTGTTTTTGGTGATGATAAAATGTAGTGTTTAAATAGTTTTCAATTAAATTTGTGATCAATTCAAACTCAAAACGAAAAATCCAAAAATAACAACATTTAAGACAACATAAATTAAAAAAAAAAACCCCTAACTGGTTTATTAAGAATGCCAATTCAATTTTAGATAAAACTTTAAAAAGTGTAGGAAAAGGTGCCAACAAGATTGATGTAAAATTTAAAGAAAAACACTCACCGGATAAAAAAAAAAGAAATAATAATCAAAGAAGAAAGAAAACACTGGGACTGTGAGAAATTATTGAGTTAGAAATTTTGTGTAACAGCTAGTGTGTGTTAATATTCTGCACATTTTTATTAAAAATCAAAACAAAATGGAACGGAACGAAACACAAAATATGATCAAAAAAGATAAGGAAAATTAAAATTCATAAGAAATTAAAATGTTGAAAATTGTAACTGCATTGTTATTTGTATGCTGAGAGATAAAAGAAAAACAGAAACAAACAAACGGGGGACAACAAAATGATTTGGGTTTGAAAAAAGTTATACTTCATTATCATCAACATAAGCAGCTTTTTGTGACTGAACTGTATTATCTTCGGCATCGCCTTGCACAAAACCCTCTATGGCCAGCGAAGAAGTTGTAGAACCAACGTCACCATCACCATCACCACCTCCATCGCCAACTTGCAACTCCTCGTCAAGTTTGTCTTCTTTGGTTTCTTTTTTGTTCTGCTCTTCTTCAGCATTTGTTTCGCTAAGTGGTTCTTGTAGAGGATCTTGATCTGATTCACGCACATCAGGCTCATTAGTTGCTTCTTCGTCGTCCTCTTCATTGTTACTACTTTTTTCATTTCCTGCTTCATCTAGTGGTTCATCTTCATCTTCATTACTACTATTACTCTTTTCATTTCCTGTTTCGTCTAATGGTTCCTAAGAAAATAATTTGAAATGTGTGGTTTTTTTGCTTTTGTTTTTTTTTTTTTTTTTTGTGAAAAAAATCGTTTGAATTCTTTGTGATTTTCACTAAACTAAACTAATCGGTTTCTTCATGCACACAATACGATCCAATGATTATTCTATAATTTAAACCTTGTAATGCTTCTAAATTTGTTTTAATTAAAAATTATTTTTATCAAACTACATAAAAAAAAATATTTGAAAATAATTTCTAATATTTCAAAAACTTTCGAAATATAAATAAATCTATGAAAAATATTAAAAAGTAAAAAATCAATTAATAAATTGTGTTATTAAGCTGAGAGAAAAATTTTTGTTATCCCCTTTTTCACTTAGTCCAAGCAGCCGATTTATTCATATGATACATGATTTTAAAGGTATTTATCTACCCAAGTGCATAATTCATAATTTATTTAAATCGTTTTAGTATTTTAGAAGCTCTAAGCTATTATTTTAGTACCATTACATGCACACTTATCGTATCTATACAATACATAGACAATTGCTTTTTTTGTGCTGCTCTTCATGCACCTGTTATTCAACCGATTTTTTCAAGACTTCTACCAAATTAAAGACAGAAGTGAACGAGGTATTGTGGGTTTTTGTGGGTTCTGTATTTTGGGAGCTATAACCGTTTAAAGTTCGTACAACTACATTTAAACATATTACTCATGCATGTAAGTTAAGGGCAAACAAAAAACAAACAAACATGTGTTTTTCACTTTTGGGTTGGAAAGAGAAAAGTAACAACAAGACATCTGTGTATACTAAGATGTGGGAGAAATGTAAGAAAAAAAGATGAGAGAGTTGAGTAAATTGATTTAGCGCAATGGAAGGTATGTTGTTTTTCATATAACCGATCTTTTGTATTGTTAATTTTTCAATAATAATTAATAATTTTATAAGAGATTTTTTATGATTTTTCTCTTTATGACACGGTTGATTGGGTCGACCGTTGGTACACACTAGTATTTATAATCGAGCAATAAAAACTATACAAAACATACGTGATTGTTTGCTTGTCAGTGCATAGTCCCTCAACGAATTAAATTAATCGAACTCTTTTGGTTTTTTAACTTTTTTTTTTTTTTTTTGTAGTTTGGGAAGACAATTTTTTAAGCCCACCGCAGTCGATTGGAGTGGGAGTTCCCCAAGGCAGCATCTTCGGTCCCATGCTGTACATAATATATGCCTCTGACTTACCGCTAAGCAATTAAATTCATACATCAACATTTGCTGATGATACAGATCTTCTAAGCGTTCATGGAAAATCCTGTAGAAGCTTCCCGCAACTTACAAGGGTACATAGCGAAACTGGAAACATGGCTAAAACAATGGCGGATAAAAATTAATGCGCTGAAATGTGTATACGACACTTTTACGTTGCGCAGGGAAACATGCCCGCCTATACAAATTAACACTGAGATTATTCCGCAACACACCGTAGTCAAATATCTAGGCGTTCATCTTGATCGTCGTTTGACATGGAAATCTCATATAGACGCAAAGTTGATCCAAATGAAATTAAAAGCAGCCCAAATGAATTGGCTTATTGGAAGAAACTCTATATTAAGTCTTGACTGTAAACTTTTGTTATACAACGCGATCCTGAAACCAATATGGTCCTATGAAATCCAATTATGGGGCACTGCCTCAGCATCGAATGGAGGAAAAATTCAAAGGCGACAAAACAAAATTCTACGTACAATAACAGCAGCCCCCTGGTATATCCGAAATCAGCGAATTCACAAAGATCTTGATGTTCCGTTGGTGAAGACAATATTGCGCGCAATATTCTAGAGTATAGAGGCTACACTCGGCTGAAAAGGAGGGATACTCTTTTTCTCAGCCCTACCACGAGAGATGTAAAACAACAACAATCAACCGTTAAAATTAAAAATTTTGTTTAGCATTGGCTAAACTTATATAATATATTTATAGATTTAAGATTTGAAAAACTTATTGATGTTTAAATTTATAATAGAAGATTCAATAAATAATAAAATTATCCATATTTTTAAACGTGTTAAAATGCAAACCCTTAAATATCTCGACTTAAAAACAAAGTGAATTATGCCACTTTCAAAATAAACGGCTCATAGGAGGCTATGAGATCAGTAGTGGCCTAACACGCTAAATATGAAAAATGCTAAATTAGTATTTTTTGCTACCAACAATGCTGCGTAGTGACGTTAATGTGTTTGAAAAATGTATTCACATTATTTCCGTAATGTGGCAGCACTTTTGCCCATCTGATTTGGAGAGTTAATATGAGAATATATCATTTAATTCCTCTGTATATGGTAGTGGGTAAGGACACTATTGCTCTCATAGCCTGATATACATACAAATAAAAGTTAATGTTTATTTGTCTGAAAACTATGAATTACTAAAACATCATTCCCATCTTGCTGAAATATACATGCGAGAGGAACATTAGAGTAGTTTTTCTTAAGTGGGCGTTTCATGTAATAATTTTGAGATATCTTGGGAACTAATAAAGTTAATTGCCAAAAATTTTAAGGAGTTACTTAATTCTAAAAATAATTTAGTGGGGGTGGCAGCTCTGGACTACTAGATAACAATACAGCAGTTCTGTTTTTTTTTTATATCTTAAGTGGGCGTGGCTGCTAAACTTGTGACATGAGAATATTTGTGGAACCAAGGCATCGTAAAAACTTGAAATGTTGTGCAAGTGAATTATTTTATATTGAATTTAAAGAAAAAATATAAAAAAAAAATTTAACTACTGGGCGTGGCACCTCCCACATAAATTTTTATATAACAAAGTAAGTGACTTTGAATTTTTGCGGGATTTACTGCGTGGAGTTAGTGCTTTATTTTAAAAATAAATTAGTGGGCGTGGCACTTCCCATATTAAGGGTTTGCTTGTATTATTTTTTTAAACTAATGCAGCAAAAAACTTTTTTGTGATTTTATGCGATTTTCGTGTTTTATGTTGGTTTAAATGAAAAATTATTAAGGAATGGGCAAGTGGGCGCAACAGCTTCAACATAATAATTTGGCA